>OZ021699.1:13740882-14213677 GCA_963978495.1 Athalia circularis | reverse complement strand
ACTCTCGCTCGAATACTCTACACTAGAGAACCTACAGACACTACACTATGCCCGCTGCACTGATATATATATATATATATATATATCTGGTGTTGTTAATGGATAGAGTGTCGTTTCCTCGAATCGCCGCCAGAGTTGACGGGGATACAGGGTCTCTAGCCTGCTCTAGCCAGCATCAGTCGGGAAGAGGGTTTCGTCGAAGAAAGATTTCTCTAGTAATAGCGTGTTACAGGCGAGTGATAACTAGTCTTTCATACTTGTGGAAAAAGAAGAAAAAGGGAATCTGGTTTTTCACTTTCCGGAGTCATAAGCAAGAAATAATTTTCACGTGAGTCTGATCGTATCGTTGAAAACTTAATCTTATTTTCTGCCAAAGCCTGACAAATAATTTGATTGCGCGTGACAATTGCCAGAAGATTAGAGCGTTGGTGCGACGCAGTACGACAAGAACCTAAAAAAGTAAAACTCGAGCGAACTCGAACGTGCCAAACAATTAATGGAGATACGGAATGTGAAAATTAGATTAACAATGAATGAAAGTCGGAGTCTGAAAATGCGATTCTCTGACGGAACAAATTCGTGCAGGATATTGGGGAAGCGTCCAAAATGGCGGGGCCGTCATCTGGAACTCGTTCGGTTACCTTGAACGGCAAATAGGATGATGGACAACGATTAATTCGTTGATGATGGAGTTCTGACTTGTGCTCGTTCTATCGAACAAGTCGCGAAGCTCATATTATAGTCGTGTTTGGCAATTATCACTACGATGTTGATGCGACGTGGTGGAGCAAGAGCATATCTGTGGCGTAGTTGAGACTACTTGTGGAGGAACGAAAATAGCGACATACAAGGTCGAATAAGTAGTTGATATGCCGACGAAATGTAAGTAGTATACACCCCTGGACGGAGGAGTTACTTGCATCGATTCGATTGGTGAGTCTACCATTTCCACAAACTAGAAGCTCCGTGCAGAAATCTTATCAAATATTCTCCAGTCCGCGTTGCTATATCTAACCTCCAAACAAGCGTCACACGCCTGTCTCAGCCTATCCCATTCTCCGTTCTCCACCTCCAAATTTGACTAGTTCTTGTTTTAATCGAAAGATTACTTTGGTAATAATGAAGAATACACGTATTTAATAGACCTGGTTTAACTCTATAATTTTCGTTTTAAATGATGGTTCGCAAGTGACATTTATGATTGTATATCGATGAATCGGTTCTCTTTGTTTCCAGAATGAATTACAAAGCCTTGCTATGTGCAACTCGATCATAGTTGAAAGTTTGATCTTAGTTTATATCGAAGCGGCGCGATGATAGATGATTCAATCATGCTTGACTATTGTGCCAAATGACGTTGTCGGTGCGACACGGTATGACAAGAGTTACAAGAATTACTACTGCGGCGAATTCAGAAATATCGAACAACTCGATAGAGGTACGGAAATTGAAAACGTGTGAGCGATGTAACAATGGATGAAACAGCGACACGATTACATTAAATGATCACTTAACCGGTTAATGGCGTTGTTATAATACCTAATTTGAAAATTGAGAATGTACAAAACGAAATGATACGACGAATGTGTAAAATCTCGTTAATGCCAAATAAATGGGGTGAGAATGGCAATCAAGTTCAAATATACAAATACATTCAGAAGCATTTGCCAGCTCACACGATGGTGAACGTCGACATTAGAGTAATACTTGTATTTTGTGACGACCTTCCTTCCTTCATCTTGCGTGCTGTGAAGGATTTTGGAATCCTTTTGTTAGCTCAGGTAATTGTAGGTTTGGTTGTCGATTAGCATAGCGCACCTGCACTCTATATAGAGTCACAAATATAGAATTCTCTTACAAAATCATTCATAATCATACCTGTCGACGTTGATGTACCCTGTTACTGGATTGCCGATATAACCGCCAATAATAGAATCGCGAATTTACAACTACTCCGATTGACCATAGAGACCCTGTCATCAGAGTTCGTCCCTCACCTCTTCATTCCAGAATTTGAATCGCGATTGTCTGTGTTACCCTACTCACGCAGAATCGTCACCACGCGTTCGGAGTTTTCCCATCATCGTCTCGTCTTGAATTCTTCTCTCACGTGGCCAGAATCGATAGCGTATGGATACAAAAACTAAAACCCGCAATCTAAAATTCAAGTTGATCGGATAATTGATGCATACTACCTAATTAAAGACTCACACGTAAGTAGTTTTTGTTCTCGAGAATCCTAGTGACCTTGTTTGCCTCGTTACGAGAATTCGCTTTTCACCTCCTCAAGTTAGAGAATCCGTGTCTACATTTTCGACACCAAAGTTATTCCTTCCAATACGATCAGAGTTCATCCTACCGTCCGAGAATTCACGCCTGCATACGCGATGCAAGTCCGCTAAAGTGAATTCGCTTTTCTCTTCCTGAAGCTAAGGAATACCTAGGTGTCAGCATTTGCGACACATAAAATTTCTTGCTTCACCTCCTCATCCTACCGGACTCGGTTCTGCACTCGCGATTCGCTCCGAGACAATTCGATCCGAGTTCGTCCTACCGTCCGAGAATTCACGCAAGTGAATTCGCTTTTCACCTCCTCATCCCAGCACGCGTTCGTCACCCTCCCTTCATATTCGAGCCAAAATAACAGTAATTGATAAATTTTAAACCCTTTATTCACTCGAAATTTTAATATTTAATTTAAATTTCATTGTACCTTACCCTCGGTATATCGAATTAAACAATACAAGAATGTATGGTATGATATTTTCTTTTAAGGAGTCCAGTATTCATACACAATAGACTTGTATTCATTTCTTTTCCATTGTTCGAGCCCCATGTTATTGTAGTCATTCGGGCACGACGGTATTAGAAAATAATATAACGCAGAGTTCACACCAGGTCTCAATAACAACGATTGGAGGATATTAAACCCTTTATGTTTTCGAAATTTAGATAACATTCAGTTTTAATGTTATTTTATCTCTCATACCTGATAGAATGAATTTCACGACGAGACAAGACCGTGACAAAGGACTGTTTATTCGATACGTATACTTATACGTACATGTATGTCGGAGAACGAGCCCGTATCTTATCGGGGGCGGGCGGATTCATATTTAAAAGGTTGCTCTTACAGCCTAATAAACTAAACAAAGTTCAACTTAACAAATAGTCTTAATTATCAAAATAACCAAAATCTCTAACGAATTTAACAATACGGCTCGAATCACGCCAAAGGGAGACACGTTAACGAATACACGAGCCCGTCTTTAATTTCTTTACCGTGATCTCTAAAAATGCTACGATGCTGCAGCTTTCATTCCCAAAATGAGACTGCCCTCAAAAAATCAGCATTGCCAGGGCTGTGGCTACGTTCGATGGAGGACCACACAAAAAGGACCTTCATCTCGCATCCCCTTCGACGCCACTCGAGTCGACCATACGTCTAAGGCTCTAATTACTAAACATGAACACTAACAAATATGCCTTAACGTAAACTTCGACTAAATGCCATCTTTGGCGACTGACAGTCGCCAGAGATCCAGATCCAATATACTATGCGCCGACATGTATATATTCCTTCCAATAAGATCAGAGTTCATCCTACCGTCCGAGAATTCACGCCTGCATACGCGACGCAAGTCCGCTAAAGTGAATTCGCTTTTCTCTTCCTGAAGCTAAGGAATACCTAGGTGTCAGCATTTGCGACACATAAAATTTCTTGCTTCACCTCCTCATCCTACCGGACTCGGTTCTGCACTCGCGATTCGCTCCGAGACAATTCGATCCGAGTTCGTCCTACCGTCCGAGAATTCACGCAAGTGAATTCGCTTTTCACCTCCTCGTCCCAGCACGCGTTCGTCACCCTCCCTTCATATTCGAGCCAAAATAACAGTAATTGATAAATTTTAAACCCTTTATTCATTCGAAATTTTAATATTATTTAATTCAAATTTCATTATACCTTACCCTCGGTATATCGAATTAAACGACAATACAAGAATGTATGGTATGATATTTTCTTTTACGGAGTCCAGTATTCATACACAATAGACTTGTTTTCATTTCTTTTCCATTGTTCGAGCCCCGTCTTATTGTAGTCATTCGAGCACGACGGTATTAGAAAATAATATAACGCAGAGTCTACACCAGGCCCCAATAACAACGATTGGCGGATAATCAACCCTTTATGTTTTCGAAATTTAGATAACATTCAGTTTTAATGTTATTTTATCTCTCATACCTGATAGAATGAATTTCACGACGAGACAAGACCGTGACAAAGGACTGTTTATTTGATACGTATACTTATACGTACATGTATATATGTACGCTAACAGAATAGCGATAGACTAGAATATGCTGACAGTGCCCAGAATTTATCGGTCAAGAATTTTGGCAGTTATTATCGAAGTTGCGATTATTGAGAAATTACCGCTCTGAAGAGTGAAAAAATCATTATATCTAGATAGGATTTCATCTAATCTTTATTTTCCCGACGGATTCGTGTTCCTAAAGTCGAATCACATACATGAACGCTTTGAACGCCTATTGAACTATTTAACCCCTAAACTCAAGAGTTGGATTTTTACCCCTTTATCCGGCGACGTTCGCGAGCTAATTACCGCTAATTCGGGGTCGAAAATAAAAATTATTATTTTTCTATTCTTCATATTCGACAGGCGTTTATACGCCATTCTTGTGTATTTCGAGCTCAGGAATTCGAATCTGCAAGCTAAATTCGTCGATCTATGATATTGACCCGGTTATAATCCATTCAATAACGTCGAATATCACCCGTGCCAGCGAAAAATTCGGATAAATCTAGTTGAGTCGAAAGAGATATGAATTTCATACGTCCATACTATATCTATATCGCATGATATATGTATATTACACAATTATGTGACGAAAAGGTCGCACCCAGCCAAAATAACAGAAATTGATAAATGTCAAACCATTCATTCATGCTTAATTCCAATATTATTCGATTCAAATTCCATTATACCTTGCATCCCCGATATAATGAATCAAATGAGAAACACAAAATTCTCGCACAAGATTTATAATTCTCAGGTAAAAGCAGCGTCGTGGTATTATCCCAGTCATCGGATCATACGGAACTCTGTGAGTCGAATAATCTCTAGACCGCAGCAGGACATGGAAGTACACCAGAGCGGTCGTGCTATGGCAGCAGAAGGTCCCAACGTACGTCACGATATATATATTTATATTCATACACATAGCACACGCCAACTCGATAGCGATAGTGAAGAAAATGCGGAGAGTGCCCGGAATCTATCAGCCTAGAATTTGGGCCAGTTATTATCGAAGTAACGATTATTGAGAAATTGATACCGTCGAATATTGCCAGTGCCAGCGAAATATTTGGATAAATCTAGATGAGTTAGACGAGGTATGAATTTTATACGTCCATACTATATCTATATCGTATAATATATATCTCACGATTATGTGACGAAAAGGTTGCACCAAGCCAAAATAACAGTAATTGATAAATGTCAAACCCCTCATTCATTCGAAATTTCCATATTATTCAATTCAAATTTCATTATACCTTACATCTTTGATATAATGAATCAAATAACAAAACAAAATTCTTACACGAGACTTATAATTCTCAGGTGACAGCAGCCTCGTGGTATCATCCCAGTCATTGGATCACACGAAACTCTGTGAGTCGAATCATCTCTGGACCGCAGCAGAACATAGAAGTACATACAGAGCGATCGTGCTATGGCAGCAGAAGGACTCAACGCACGTAACAATATCAAGAGACTCGGTAGAGTCTCGCGCCAAGTACATTTAAAGAACAGGCGGACTACCGAGTATCTATACCGCTAGGAGAGCAGAAAAGCGTAGTTGGGTTCGCGTTTCATCAAATAGCTCCCATATTTATAATATTACAGCAAATGTAGAATCACTTTCATTATATAAATGGGGGACGAGCTTTCATTTAAGCCTAATTTCAATAAAATCGGTGGTCGTCGAGCTGAGATATGATGATCTCTGATCACCGGTGGGCTCGTTTCACGATTAAGCACCGCCGTTGTCAAATGGTGTAGAAGGGAAGCCGCGGTGTGGTCATTGCCGTGGCTCACACCTTATTTCTATCAAGTAGGAAAGAGGTTACAATTCCCGCACGCCTAGTAGATGGCGTCAGCGTAGTCACGTCTTATTTCTTACCGAGTTCGTCACCGCACAGCGATTCCTGTTCATTGGGCCTCAGAAAAGCGGCGCTCTCATGACAACCGTTCGAAAATTTTTCTTCACCCGTCAAACATCTTACGACAATAGTACACCCAAAAAACCCTAATTAATACTGCAATATTCTCCAACATCATACAAAAAGTTATGAAATCCCCCAAAAGGCACCTACGGTGCAAAAAAGTTCGCCAAGTACATTAAATGTTTAAAAAATTCATTGATAATAAGAAAAAAAGGATCCAAATCAATTATTGTGCCAAGTACATGTAACTTCGCATTAGGTCAGAATATAGAATTGAAGAGTAAATCAATGAGAATCGATTCAAAAAATAAAGAAAAAAAAAAAAAAAAAATTTGAGGTAGTGGGGCTTGGCGGGCTTTTTCGGAAAAAGATGCAGAACTCTTGTACGGCAATATAACATTAGCCCGCCAAGAACCACGTACTCCATTTTTTTTTTTTTATTTTTTTTATTTTTTGAATCGATTCTCATTGATTTACTCTTCAATTCTATATTCTGACCTAATGCGAAGTTACATGTACTTGGCACAATAATTGATTTGGATCCTTTTTTTCTTATTATCAATGAATTTTTTAAACATTTAATGTACTTGGCGAACTTTTTTGCACCGTAGGTGCCTTTTGGGGGATATATGTATATACACTTGGCAGACTCCAACTCTCTCGCGATAGTGGAGGAGATGTTTAATGAAGCCCGGAATTTATCGGTCAGGAATTTAGGCAGTTGTTATCGAAGTTACGATTGTTGAGAAATTAATGCCGCCGAATATTACCAGTGCCAGCGGAATATTCGCATAAATCTAGTAATTGAGTTAGAGGAGGTATGAAAATTATACGAGAATACTATAACCATATTTATTTAATATATATTTCACAATGGTACGTCGAAAAGGTCGCACCAAGCCAAAATAACAGTAATTGTTGAATTTTAAACCCTTTATTCATTCGGAAATTTAATATTATTTAATTTAAATTTCATTATACCGTACCCTCGGTATATCGAATCAAACGACAATACATGAACGCAACGATATACATTTTCATATATGTATCCGCTAACGAAATAGCGATTGTATGGGAAATACCTCGGGAAATACAGAGAGTAGCTGTAAATTTTTGATCAAGAATCTAGGCAGTACGTAATTATGAAAGTTACGATTGTGAATAAATCAATTATGTAACATATCAATAGCAGCAACAAAAAAATTCGAACAGATCCAATTGAGTGGAAAGTGGTACAAAAATCAATACCAGTATACTATACAGGGTGGGGCATTTATCTTGAGACAAAATTATATCTCAGTTGGAATTGAAGATATCAAAAACAGTTTCAGACAAAAGTCACAAGGCATCAAAGGGGCCGTCATATGAGTCATATCTTGACTTCCGGCCGCAACCGGAAGTACGGTTTTTTGACCGAAAACGTTTTTTTTTAAATGGAAACCTACATTTTTTATCAAGAATATCGATGGAAAATGGCAAAATAAACACTTTTTGTTGCTGTCAATTTTTTGATTTAGCCCATATTTTGGCCATTAAATGGGCATCAAAGTTGGGGAGGGGGCATTCACCTTAAATCAAACTTATTGAAGTAATTGCAAGAAACTGCATAGTATTAACTACTTTTAGCACTACCCAGGAATAACGACGTGGACGTAGTAGTTTTTATTCCCTTTGGGGTGCTTGTTTTCGGTGAGTCCCCTCGCCTCTCACCATCGGGGTGCTTGTTTTCGGTGAGTCCCCTCGCCTCTCACCGTCGTATTTATGTGAACTTATTTCAATAAGTGCTCAAATTGGTGACCATTGACTTCAATGCACTTATTGATACGAACTTCAAAAGATCGCAGACATCTATTAAGCATATCAGCTGATATTTTGGTACAAGCAGTTTCAATTCGCTGAATCATGTTTTCACGAGTTGTTGGTACTTCTTTGTAAACTTCGCTTTTCAAGTAACCCCATACGCAGAAATCGAGTGACGTAAGATCTGGTGACCTTGCAGGCCAATTTACCGGACCGCCCCTTCCTATCCAGCGTCCATTAAAATCGCGATCCAGTAGTTCACGCGCAATTCGGGAGTAATGCGCTGGACATCCATCGTGTTGAAACCACATTTGTCGCCTCACGTCTAAGTATTGTTTACCTCAGTTAGATTCGATTTCAACGAAAGAGAGTAAACATTCGCACTTAAAAACCCCGAAAATCCATCATTCCTTCAAATCCATACATTTTTAATTCAAATGATACATCAATTCGATTGAATTGATGTATTACTTGACCACCTTCCTCGTGTTACAATTACGAGATTACAACTAATGACGTAAAATGAATCAATCGTCGTGTTATAAATCGATGCAAATTGTAAATTTCAGAGTATCTCCGATCCACCGTTGTCTTTCCCTGTCTTTGAAAAGCTTCCAATCTCACTTTTTCATTTTACAATCCGTATCATCGTGTAGCGGAGGCCCGAATTTCTGTGTTCCGAGTTCGACAACATCCATCCCGATGTACCAATAACTTGGCAGTTTTTGAGAAACGACATCCGATAATGCCGTTTTATGGATGAAGTTTTTGATACATTAAAATTTCTTTACATATCTACGGAATACTTTGAAAAAGCATTATCAATTTTTTGTATTCTTTCTCATGAATGCATTATTTTTAAAATTGAAATAAGCGATTTTATTTTTGTTTATCTTTTGATCAAATCGGATTATCTTTTCAAATTTGTCACTGTAAAACTATCTGAAAATAATGGAGGGTATTTCCATGCAAGAAAAGATTGAAATGATTCTAATTTATGGCGAATGTGCTAGAAATGTTGATGATGCCGTTTCACTTTATGCTGAACGTTTTCCAGACAATGCGCGATCTCGACCATCTTTTTATCGGGTCGTTACCAATTTTTAGAAGAGGGAAGTGTATGTAATAAAAAAAGAGTCCGTCAAAAAACAGTTACTGGGCCTGACAATGAAATTGCTGTAGTAGCTGCAGTAATTGCTGACCCTCATGTCAGTACTCGAAAAATTGAACACGACTCTGGAATTTCGCGGCGTAGTATAGGCCGAATATTAAAGAGAAATAAATTTCACCCCTACCACATTTCATTGCACCAAGAACTTCATGGTGATGATTTTGAGAACCGTCTTATCTTTTGCCAATGGGCAAGGCGACAAATACAATTAGATCCTCATTTCATTGCTAAAGTACTGTTTTCAGACGAGTCCAGTTTTACAAACCACGGCACGATTATTAGGCATAACATGCACTACTGGAGTGTTGAAAATCCGCATTGGTTACGAGAAGTTGATTACCAGCGCCCATGGTCCGTAAACGTTTGGTGTGGAGTAATTGGTAACCAGCTTGTAGGCCCATACTTAATTGAAGGCAACTTAAACGGACAAAAATATCGCGATTTTTTGGAAGACCAACTTCCGAATTTACTTGAGGATGTGTACTTACAAGGGGAACCTCCGAACTCGGAAATTCAGTTCGGGACGGGACTTCGCAGGTTGGTAGTATACCTTAAGGGTGTTTACCCAGAAAAGCAGTAAAGCGCACTAGCCAGTAGATTCCGAGAAAAAGGGCTTCAAAGTTTTACGCGCTGCTAATATACCAGTGGAGTTTTACATGAGGTCATCACAGCGAAGCGGCCGAGTCAGCAAGGAATTCGCTTGCGACGCAGACGATCCGTGTTCGATCCCACGTCTTGCTACTTTTTTTTTTGCCCAATTCTTTTAAAAATTATAACAACTTTTGAATGAAGTTAATTTTATTTTATTTATAAAATGACTTACAGCTAATTAAAATTAAAATGTTAGTGTTAAAATATTTTATATTATCTTCAACTAACATAATATTAACTGTTAACATAATATTAACATTTATAGGGATATTTTATATTGTCTTGCTACTTTTTTTTTTGCCCACTTCTTTTAAAAATTATAACAACTTTTGAATGAAGTTAATTTTATTTTATTTATAAAATGACTTACAGCTAATTAAAATTAAAATGTTAGTTGAAGATAATATTTTATATTATCTTCAACTAACATAATATTAACTGTTAACATAATATTAACATTTATAGGGATATTTTATATTGTCTTGCTACTTTTTTTTGCCCAATTCTTTTAAAAATTATAACAACTTTTGAATGAAGTTAATTTTATTTTATTTGTAAAATGACTTACAGCTAATTGAAATTAAAATATTAGTTGAAGATAATATAAAATATAAAAAAAATAAAATATATTATATTATATATTATATATATAAATATTTTATATTATATTATATAAATATTATAATATAAAATATTATCTTCAACTAACATTTTAATTTTAATTAGCTGTAAGTCATTTTATAAATAAAATAAAATTAACTTCATTCAAAAGTTGTTATAATTTTTAAAAGAATTGGGCAAAAAAAAAAAGTAGCAAGACGTGGGATCGAACACGGATCGTCTGCGTCGCAAGCGAATTCCTTGCTGACTCGGCCGCTTCGCTGTGATGACCTCATGTAAAACTCCACTGGTATATTAGCAGCGCGTAAAACTTTGAAGCCCTTTTTCTCGGAATCTACTGGCTAGTGCGCTTTACTGCTTTTCTGGGTAAACACCCTTAAGGTATACTACCAACCTGCGAAGTCCCGTCCCGAACTGAATTTCCGAGTTCGGAGGTTCCCCTTGTTAGACGTAAGGCGACAAATGTGGTTTCAACACGATGGATGTCCAGCGCATTACTCCCGAATTGCGCGTGAACTACTAGATCGCGATTTTAATGGACGCTGGATAGGTAGGGGTGGTCCGGTAAATTGGCCTGCAAGGTCACCCGATCTTACGTCACTCGATTTCTGCGTATGGGGTTACTTGAAAAGCGAAGTTTACAAAGAAGTACCAACAACTCGTGAAAACATGATTCAGCGAATTGAAACTGCTTGTACTAAAATATCAGCTGATATACTTAACAGATGTCTGCGATCTTTTGAACTTCGTATCAATAAGTGCATTGAAGTCAGTGTTCACCAATTTGAGCACTTATTGAAATAAGTTAACAAGCACCCCGACGGTGAGAGGCGAGGGGACTCACCGAAAACAAGCACCCCGATGGTGAGAGGCAAGGGGACTCACCGAAAACAAGCACCCCGATGGTGAGAGGCAAGGGGACTCACCGAAAACAAGCACCCCGATGGTGAGAGGCGAGGGGACTCACCGAAAACAAGCACCCCAAAGGGAATAAAAACTACGACGTCCACGTCGTTATTCCTGGGTAGTGCTAAAAGTAGTCAATACTATGCAGTTTCTTGCAATTACTTCAATCAGTTTGATTTGAGGTGAATGCCCCCTCCCCAACTTTGATGCCCATTTAATGGCCAAAATATGGGCTAAATCAAAAAATTGACAGCAACAAAAAGTGTTTATTTTGCCATTTTCCATCGATATCCATGATAAAAAATGTAGGTTTCCATTTAAAAAAAACCGTTTCCGGTCAGAAAACCGTACTTCCGGTTGCGGCCGGAAGTCGAAATATGACTCATATGACGGCCCCTTTGATGCCCTGTAACTTTTGTCTAAAACTTTTTTTGATATCTTCAATTCCAACTGAGATATAATTTTGTCTCAAGATAAATGCCCCACCCTGTAGATAGCGAAATGATTTCATCCCACCACCCCTTATCACGAGAGCGAAACACCTCTCACATGACTGAAATATTCAAACATTCCATAATTGAAGAGCAAAAAAAAAAAAGAAAAAAAAGCTAAGCGAACAAGCGAGGATCGGAGGTCGGTAAGTGATTCGGACGCAATCTGATATGACATAAGCCGAATGGCTGGTATCGGAAAAATGGCCGGCCGATCGGCGTGAGTCGGTAAGTAGATTATCCGGAATCAAAGACAGATTTATCCACCGAACGGCTTTATCGACCCGTGATCAATAAGTCGATAAAAACAGTTCAGCGAAACAACCGCAAAATGGAGGGTGGCACCACGATCGAAAGGTCGATAAAAACAGTTCGGTGAAACAACCGCAAAATGGAGGGTGGCGCCACGATCGATAAAAACAGTTCGGTGAAACAACCGCAAAATGGAGGGTGGCGCCACGATCGATGAAAACAGTTCGTTGAAACAACCGCAAAATGGAGGGTGGCGCCACGATCGATGAAAGCAGTTCGGTGAAACAACCGAGAAATGAAGGGTGGCGCCACGATCGATAAGTCGGTAAGACGGGCCGATAAATCCGTTTCGGAATCGATAGGTCGATAAAACAGGTTGGTAAAACAGCCGCAAGAAACCTCCGTGAAGTTAGCCCGCGACCTTGGAATTTTCGAAAGAAAAAAGTACCAGCGAATTGCTCCGTAATTGCTCCTAATTGCTCCGCTATTTTCGCTAATTGCTCCCTTTTGGTTTGCGAGAAAAAAAACAAAAACGAAATGGCTATTTTCGGTAGTAGGGGCAGGTAAACGTAATTTCCATATTGTGTCTTGACCAAAGAAAATTCGCCGATGTTCGAGGTGTCAAAAAATTGCTCCCGAATTGTTCTTAATTGCTCCACCTTGAGTTTTAATTGATACGCAATGTTTTTTGCGGAAATCACCAAAAACACGTCAGTCAAGATTGATGGGGTGGGGGGCAGGCTAACTTCACATTCATGTTTCCGCTAACGGCACACGATTTTCAGGCTTGCGAACCGCCAAACAATTGCTCCTTGATTGCTCCTCAATTTATTCTTAATGCTCTATCCTCGAATCGAATTGCTCCTCTGAATTTTTCGAAAAAAAATCAACTCGACCGATCTGGACAAACCGCGAGTGGTGGGGGCTGGCTGAGACTACAACCTCGCTTTTCGAGGGATTTCGGGCGAATCTCGCGACTCGCGAGGTGCCAATCAATTGCTCCTCAATCGCCCTCAACTGCTCCACCCTCGAATCGAATTGCTCCTCTGAATTTTTCGAAAAAAAATTCACCTCGACCGATCTGGACAAACCGCGAGTGGCGGGGGGCGGGCTGAAGCTACAACCTCGCTTTTCGAGGGATTTCGGGCGAATCTCGCGACTCGCGGGGTGCCAGTTGACTGCTCCTCAATTTCTCTTTATTACTTCACTCTTATCGAAATAATTCTACATATTTTTGAACAGCAGACTCGTCCTTTCTGGGCTAAGAGAGAGCCAGCTCTCATAACCTCGTATTTTCAGT
The DNA here is from genome assembly GCA_963978495.1 of Athalia circularis. NCBI lineage: Eukaryota > Metazoa > Arthropoda > Insecta > Hymenoptera > Athaliidae > Athalia > Athalia circularis. Next base: position 14,200,235 of record OZ021699.1, on the reverse strand, counting down.
CATATGAAAGGCATTGCTTGGCTATTCCGATGTCAGTCCATTGCTTTCGAGTGCTCCACCAGATCAAGTCGTACTTCAAAAATCCCAATTGATACCATTGAGTAAAGATTGCATCTCAGAATCCTATTAACAATTGTCTGTCATCGTTGGACCATGTGCTTATGTCACGATCGCGAGATTCGCCCGAAATCCCTCGAAAAGCGAGGTTGTAGTCTCAGCCAGCCCCACCACAAAAACATTGCGTATCAATTAAAACTCAAGGTGGAGCAATTAAGAACAATGCGGGAGCAATTTTTTGACACCTCGAACATCGGCGAATTTTCTTTGGTCAAGACACAATATGGAAATTACGTTTACCTGCCCCTACTACCGAAAATAGCCATTTCGTTTTTGTTTTTTTTCTCGCAAACCAAAAGGGAGCAATTAGCGAAAATAGCGGAGCAATTAGGAGCAATTACGGAGCAATTCGCTGGTATTTTTTTCTTTCGAAAATTCCAAGGTCGCGGGCTAACTTCACGGAGGTGAAGAAGTGCTAATGTCGGTACGACCACGTGGAATTCGGTCGGCAAGTGCAGGAAACTCCTATGCCCCCAAGCCCACTCAAGCCCACTTACCATGGAAAATATTTTTCCCAGGGCTGGCTGTCTTCCCTTTCTTCAGTCAACGGCGCTGATAACCAGTGCGCCGTGACAAACGGTGAGCACGGGAAATCGGCGCGCCGTCAGAAGAGGGAGCGACGACTGACCGGCAGCGTAAGGAGGGGGAAAGAGAGGACCGCTGGCCGACAGGCGGCCGGCGACCAGTCAGTAGGATCTGGTAGGATCTCAGCCATCGGAGGGAGAAGAGGAGGTGGACGAAGAAGACCCACTGAGGAGAAGCGGTGGTGCCAGTGGTTTCGTAGCAGCATGTAACGTGTACCTGTTGATAACGTCAATAAAAATATGATTGTTAATTGCAGCAAACAAAGGCTTCACCCCCAGCTCCCTACCGGCCGCGTAGGCCGTAACATTATTCAATAAGCCTATTGTTTTTAGTATGTGTCAAAATATCTGTGATATTCACAAAAGTAATGGCTCGACATGTTTTACAAGAATTATAATGTATCGTACAATGCTAATAGATATTGTTTATGATGAAATATAACTTTTGAACAAATGACACATACTGTAACGTGGCGTTCTCAGCCCCGTTACTACGGCACCCAAATCTACCGAAAATCCCTCCCGTTTTCAGTAAAACTGTATTATAAAACGCAGAACACCACAGAGATACACCAAGGCCAAATTGAGATAAGAGATGTTCAGTATGTCCCGCTAATTATATGTGTTTTTCGAATATTCTCCTATGTAACCGAGTGAGCTACCGACGAGTTGGACAACGAAGGGCCTATGACCATCTCCCGGGCCCTCTCCTCAAGGAATCAGACGCTGACGTCATCCGTACCGCCAACTACCGATACGAGGACCCCCCAGTGAGCAACAGGACCCTCAGCTGGGGATAGTATTGCTATCATCTACCGCCTCCCGACCTCCCGAATCTCTACCGGCGTACAGGACTGAAGGACGACCTGTCCGCGATCTCCCGCTAGAAGATCGGTGCGTAAGACGCTTGCTATCGACAACTGGATGCTACGGAGACGGCGTATAGGGTGGCATGGACCGAGTAGTGTCACCTCCCGTCCCGTAACTTACTGGCCTGGAGCCAGACCAGAATAAATATCTCCCGTTCCGGAACTGTGTCCCGTCACCGGGTAAACCTTGGAAACCTCCCGGGGTGACGGCCTGCCTAGGAGAGCGTGTAGGAGCCGAAGCACAGGTGAGCCCAGGACTACACTCCGACTCCAGGGGCGATATTGGGACCAGGCTATCGCCCTCGACGACGAAGACTCCAAGTGCCTGAGTCGACGCAGCCTTGGATGGCTCTCCAGCAGCAGGCAGCCCGCCGGACAGTACTTAACAGCAAGCGCAGCCAGCGAGGAAGCGTGGGTGGTGACGTCAGAGGAGAGGAGAGGCGCCGAATAGCCAAAATTCTATTTGTCATCGGAAGAATTGCGCCCTACACCTATGAGGCAATTAGGAGAGGGAGCTACGCCAATCCGGGACGATTTCTGAGAACGAAGATCGAGGAATCCGGAGCTCAACTCGTCCTACTCTACGCAGAACCGTTGTACTGATAAGGCGATTTTGTTAGAACCTACCGTTTCCGCTTAGATTCCCGACCCGTCCTTACTCTCGTTTCACCTACCGCTTTTTGTCACCTACCGCTATCGTTTCAGTAATTTAGATTCACTCCCGTCCGCCCCTTAGCTACAGTTTAATTTAAAGTACAGTATTGTTAAAGAAAGTTATTAGAGTCAGTAAACTCAGTGGGTGCCGAACTCCTTCAGTGAGGTAAGGTTTTCCACCTTCTGTAAAAAGTCACGACGTCGCCAAGTGGGATTTGAGAATTGGCCTAAGTATTTTGATAATTGGTTCACTCTTTTGTGAATAAGTCGGTGCAGGGTACGGCCCCACCGCATTACGTTTGGGTCAGTCCAGTAATTTGTTCAAGTCTGTTAATAAGTCGGTGCAGGGTATAGCCCCATCGCATTCAGCTTGCTCAGTTGATATTTTGCTAAGTTCGGCAATTCTGTCATTTCTCCCGGCCAGCCTCGTGGCTAATTAAGTTTCGTCCGTTTGGGACAATTAAGGTTTGAATATTTAGCGGTCTTCTACCGGTTCTCCCGTGCATTTGCTGCACGAGGCTTAAGTGTGTAAATCCCGTACATAAGTAATTAAGTAATCCGTTAAGTGAGCCTTGGGGATATCTGGTTGTTCTGCAGGTGATTTCGATTGTAATTTGTTATTGTTAATATTCTGGTTCTGCAATTAAGTCATATCGTCCCGTATCGGTTAAAAATCCACCTGCTGCGGTAACGCAGAGTAGCCACGGAGGCGCTCCAGCTCCGTGTAAAACCGTACTTCTGCCGTTCGTAATTATTGTCGGAAATCGCTATCAATTCGTGAGGTGCATCAGTAAACTATCGCTCCCGACTACCGTAATTATAATTCCGACACTACCGTGTAAATAATCTCCCGCTACCGTTTAGAGAATTATAATTTAGTTAATCCCGCCTATTGTTCACCTTCCGACTGTATTTCTGTTTGATGCTTTTGTAAAAATACAGTTCCGTTAATTACGAATTTATTTACTGCTTCCCCGTTCTTTTGTTGTGCCCGAATTGTTGTTGTCGATCCACGCCACTCTACCATTTATTCTGCTGTGGAACAGCCTGTGCCTAGCCAGCCACTCCGTCGGACCTGGATTGGTCATTTAGTAAGATTTGGTTAATAATACGGTAAGTGACGCGATAACGCGTCTGGCGCCCAACATTTTCTTTCGTTCCCGTTTTGCATTCAGTTTCTCGTTTGGACCAGGTCGCGCCGAAGGCACGTGCAGGTTTCCTGGGTAAAACCCGCCCGGGGTAGAAAACCTAGCGTCGCAATACATACATAAGACCTTTTATGCTATATTAGCTGTTAAAAATTAAAATTCATTCATCGTTTATTTTTTGATTTTACATTGATTATGTGATAACCATTTTGCTATGTTTTTCTGAGTGTAACAACATATAAATAGTGTAGTTTGTCCAAAAATTGAAAAAAAACAAATCCCTTTTGCAGAAAATATTTGTTTAAAACAAAGCTGATATTTAAAAATGTACACACCAAAATGTGAAGATTGGTTTTGAACCCATTATCTATAAAATATTGAATTTTAAATGAAATCATATGAGTATGTAACCTTTTATTAGGTCGAATAGACGTAATTTAAAATTCAATATTTTTAAAATATTTAATTAAAATTCAATAACTTATGGGTTTAAAAACAATTTTCCGTTTTTGTGTGTACATTACTAGCTGTAAAAAATAAATATTAATTTAAAAGGATTTTTTTTTCCATTAATCACATAAAAAGAAAAATGAAATTATTATTTTTTTTTTTATTCAAGTAGCAGAAAATTATGAAATGAGTTAAAAAAAATAAACATTAAATACAGAAAAGATTATAAATGCTTTTAATAACAAATGTCTTTTTTTTTTTATTTTTAGATCTACAAGAAGTAATTATTGTTGGTCAAAAAGAAACATCAGATAAATTAGATACTGATGTAGCTGTCCCTAACAGCCCAAGATCTACAATCAGTGATGATCCTTTTTCAATGCCAGATGCGGAGGATGAATTACAATCTTTAAAAAATGATTTGTCTAGGAACCCGGAAATGTCAGATGAAAAAAAATGTGAACTATATGAAAAAATTTATTTGAAATCAGAGCATTTCAGATCTATCATGAAAAAAAGATACCAACAAAAGTACAGAATTTGGAAAAAGAAAATAGATAGACTTCAAAAAAGGGAAGAAGAGACTAAAATTTTTAACGAAGACCAGACTAAAATTATTAAAGGTCAATACAAAAAATGTCCTAAATGGTGTGACGAAACTTTGGTAAAAGCTTTAAAATTAAAGTTTGCATGTGGCAGTTCTGGTTATCGAGAACTTAAGAAGCAAGGTATTCCTCTGCCATCGATCCGTACTTTAAATTACCATTTGCAAGGTTGGGAATTTAGAAGTGGGATCATAAGTGAATCGTTTGATTTATTAAAAATTTAAACACCTTTATTTAGTAATGACATTTTTAAAGACTGTATTTTAGTAATTGATGAAGTAGGTTTAACACCAGGAAGGGTCTTTGACTGCTCTTTAAAATCTTATGTAGGTTTTACAACGCTAGGCAATAAACAAAATTCCACAGATTTAGCAGATCATGGCCTGGTATTTCTGCTTGCTGGTATTTCACACAGATGGAAACAACCCTTTGCATACTATTACACTAACAAATCTACCAGTGGAACACATTATTATGACGTTGTTAAGGAAATCATTTAAAAAGCAGAAATTATTGGATTATATGTGCATGAAGTCGTTTCTGATATGGGCTCAGCTAACCAAGCCTTATGGAGAATGTTCGGTATATCAGCTTCCAGATTTTCAAAAATTCCACATAAATGTATACATCCTGAGGATGCTTCTCGGTATTCATTTTTTTTCCATGACACTGCTCATGCCTTAAAGAATTTTAAAGAAGGCGTTTTTTCAAATAAAACTGTCACGATACCAGATTTTTATGTGAAACAATATAAATTACCTAGCAACCAGGCAAAAGCAGATCATTTTATTGATTTATTACACGAGCAAGATGAATGTGAATTTCAACTAACACACAATCTGAAAGAAGAATATGTAACAGGTCAAAGACACTTCCGAAAAATGAGAGTAGAGAATAGTTCTCGAGTTTTAAGTTTCCCAACTCGAACTGCCTTACAATTTTTAGCTGGTGATAAAGAAAAACCTGAGTATGCAATTACTGGTTGGCTTGTGAATTTATTTGACAAACGGTGGAGAATATGTAGTTGCAGAAGTTTGGAAATGGCTATTAGCAAAAGCAATAAAACCGAATATGATTCAATCATCGCTTTTTTGAATGAATTCGTTGATATTATTAGTAAAATTACTTTTGGGCAAACTTTTGCTTGGAAACCTTTCCAAACAGGCTTGATAATATCTACTACATCAATAATAGAATTATCAACATTTTTATTAAATAATAAAAATTATAATTTTGTTTTTGCTGGTAGATTTACGCAAGATTGCTTGGAAAACCTTTTTTCAGCCTTGAGAGTAAAAAATGCTTTATTAAATGCTCTGCAGTTTAAAATAATTTGAAAATTGTTACAGTGTCCTGTTATATGAAAGATACTGCAACAAGCAGTTATATGACAGATGATCGGGAGTTCTTAGCTGATTTTTTAGAAATATTGAGCAAAAAAAAATCAAAAGATAGTAATAATAATGAGATATTTATTCCAAATCTTCCAATTTTAAAAGTGAGATTAAGCAATGCAGAGTTGAATATACTAAATCATATTGCAGGATATTTAATTATGAGCATAGTGAAAAATCAAAAAGTTTGCAAAAAATACATAATCTTTACTGGACGATTTAAGGCATGCATCCCTTTTTATAGTAAATTGACAAGTTTAAGATGCTACAAAGAAAATACCCTGTTCTTTGTGAATCGAGTCACTTTATATTTTTTTCTGGAAATGGAATGGATATTTCGAACTTATTTCCAAACAGTTTACTCAATAACTGAATTAGATCTTAAAAATTTTTTTGTGGATAAATTTTCTGAAGTAACTTATGAGATTCCCGATTGTCATAAATTGAAATCAAATTTATTGACAAGATTTGCCACATTCCGTTTAAAAATTAAATCAAAACAATTTTAAAAAAATCCAAGTGCAATTTATTCTAGCAAAACAATGTATATGCACAATGTAGCAACTTGATTTGAATATTTATTTTATTTTTATAACTTTATTTTATTTGTTTTTTAATTTCGAGGCATTTAAAACTAATAAACTGCATTATTATAACAGTTAATAACTAAAAAAAATTTAATTGCTAATTTTAATTTAATATTAATTTTTCTGTGCTCTTTGTTATTTACATAATTTACTTCTTATGTTTCCTGATAAGCAAATAAATATTGAAAAAAATGAAATAATTCATATGAAAAAATAAAGTGTTTTTATTTTTTCAGAAACTGGGCATTGCAAGCTGGGAAAGTAAGATACTGAAGTCTCAAAAATTAAGCTATTTTTAAATTGTACATAAAATTTATTATTTTATTATTTTATACTTTTACAATGACTTATATACATTTTATAATAATCAAATTATCAACGATGGTAAGTATACTTACAAATGAATTGTATTGTTAAATTTAGAGTGAGTAGTTTGTATAATTTTTAAAAACATAACTCATGATTATAATATCAAAATTTTATAATATTAAGAAAAAATATAACAGGCAGAAATAATTCAAGGAAGAATTGAAAATTCATACGTTGTAATTTAGGAAAAGAATATTTGTAAATAATACAAGTAATTTATTTTTAATATTATAAATTAACCCTATTTATTCATTCATTTACTTATTAAAATTTTATTACTTTCAGAAATTTAATATTTACTATCAGTTTTCAAATTATTATATTAATACCATTAATTTCTATTTTCTTTGTATAAATTTTTTGTATTTTATTTTTTCCTTAGTATTTTTTAAACTAAATTGAAGATCTAAGAGAGTAAAAATATATTTTTATAGGTTGCAAATAAAAAAAATCTAAACCCTAAAATGAAAAACACTAAAACATTAATCGTTGACTGATACTAATCTTCAGTCAACGCATTAATATAGTAAAAAACAATTTTAATTTTACCGCGGCTCAAAATGGCGGATGTTTTTAGTTTTGCTCCACTCCTTAAGGTGCCTTTTCACTTGCGTCGAGCCGACGCAGGAGCGTCAGTTTGACGCAAGAGCGTCGGACGCCAGTGAAAAGGGTTTTTGCGTCGACGCACCGGCGTCAGTTCATATATATATTGTGACGTATCAAGCCAACTCGGCACCAGGCTGCCGAAAGATGCGCGAGCAGTAACACCAACGCGACTGCGCGGTGAATCATGACGTCACATACGGTATATAAGACCAGCACACGATCGGGTTGACAGCAGTATTTGGCAGAGCGCCTACTGACTCATTTCACGCTGGCTGTCCGTCTTGGGCAGTCCAGTGAATTTAGAAGCATATACTCAAAAGCTAGGTAGTTGTGCCATAGGGGCCTACTAACCACAAAATCATATAAATCAAAAGCAATCAATGTAGCTTAGACAAAGCGCCAGTACCGTGTATTGTTAACATTGGCTATCCGTCTTGGGTAGACCAGTGAACTTAGAATCAATTTCAAATAGAATACGCCTAAAAGTAAAATATAAAATATAATAGAGAATCGCTGCTATTAAGTCAGCTCAAGTTTAGTTTGTATTTAGTTGGTATTTAATTTTACGTTATCCTTGTCAGCAATATTGTCATTTGAGACCAAAAGTATTATTTTGAATTACACACCATTGTTACATGAAAACCTGTAGACATTTGTTCAATATCTCTCTCCTCCATATGACTAGTGTAGGATAGAGACAGCTTCGGCGGAACAAACCCCTCTAGTGTATGGCTCTGATAGCGAAATATCTGTCCGAGTCCAAGGACTGAGCGGCTAGTGAAACCCAAGTCTGATCGACAGCGTCGGCAGATCAAACCCCTCTTGTGTATGGCTCTGATAGTGAAATATCTACCCGAGTCCAAGGACAGAGCGGCAAGTGAAACCCACGTCTGGAGCATAGTCATCCCTTACTTTAGACTCAGGAGACGGCTCTGGCAGCGTAAAAACCTGTCCCGAGTCCGTAATAACAATTCAGATAGCAACTGCACCCTAACAATTAGCCTCAAAACTCCTAGAGAGCTCAAAATAGAATCATTTGAGTAAACGACTCACACTTACTTAACTTTCGAGACACTCACACTTCGAAAAAAGTAACATTTGGCGCCCAACGTGGGGCTCTCTAGAAAGAGAGAGTAGTAAAATTTAAAATCGAGTTGAGTTATGGGTAGCAGTCACTTTATAAAATCAAATTAAAATCACTTGTTCATTTGGTATAAACAGCCGCAAGGTAAGGGCAAGAACCCGTGCAGCTGCCTCTATTTCTATACAGTCAAAAGAAAAAGAAAGAGTTAGATAAATAAAACTAGTAAAATCCCTTTGGTTGACAAAATGGCCGACAAGGAGATAAGTAAAAGTAAGAACGTATCATTCGACCCGCAAGAGTGTACCATAGAGCAGGACACCGGGTTTCACGACAGAACCATCTCGCAGACACTAGAAACTAGCCTCCTAGGAACAATTGACAGTCCTCAGGACAAAGTAGATGATCCAATATCACGAATACTGGCATCCTTAGACCGCCTTGAGCGGAAACTTGACAGCAGGGTCGCCACTATGGAAAATACAACCAGTCAATTTCAAGTCCATAACATTGAGGAAAGAACTAAGCTAGAAAAAAGGGTTACTCACAAAATCCATGAACTGGCCATCAGCAGCCGGCAAGAGATAGATCATTTAGGGGCTCAGACCCAGAACGCCGTAGAGAAATTAGGTGAAGACATTACGCATTGTCAGGATAGCCTTTTAACAAGTGAGAGTACTCTGAGACAGGAACAGGCGAATATGTATGAAGCCTTAAGAAGTAAGATCCACGAAAATGATAAAGTCACACATGACAAAATCAGCAGAGTTGAACATATGCAAGGTAGTTTCAAAATAGGCATAGAAGCAGAGATTAGGCGACTTAGGAATAGACCGGTAGGACAAGGGAGCGATAATCATACAGAAAGGCTAATCGCTAAACAGATCAAATTACCTACATATTCAGGAAAGCACTGGGAAAAACCAATGAATTACATTAGGGAGCTGGAGGAATACTTCAGATTGTTAGATGTCGAGGACAAAGTATGCTTAGCACTCATTAACTCTAGCTTAAATAACGAAGCAAAGGATTGGTGGATAGCGCGACGCGATAGTATCACAACAATTGAAACGTTTAAAATCAGATTTTTGAACCGATTCTGGGGAGAAGAAATCCAGCGAGAAATTCGAAGGGAATTAGAATTTGGGTATTATTCTGCGGATTCCAAACTTACTTGGTCCGAATATGCCGGGAAAAAAATTGCGTCCGCGTCGGGACTAAATCCGCCGATGTCAGAAGACGAAATCGTCAGAAACCTCATCCGCCATTTTGAAGACACCGTTGTCGGGGCAGCTAGATGCCGAAACATCAGGGATATAGATCAGTTTTTAGCTTTCCTGGATGAAATGCAAACAGGAGGGAGATCGAACGCACCCAAGATTCCAGGTATACCGTCATATAATCGCATGGTTCAAAACACGCCACGTATAACTGATGACAGACCAAAACAGACTTGGCGAAACCCCGGCGCGCCAAGCCAAACTACAGGGAACGGTCCCAAGCCAGTCACGGGCAAACCTGTAAACAGCACACCCGACCCAGTAGACATTAGACGTAGGACATTGCCGTATGACGGGAACCAAAACAAACGAAATTGGACGAATACTAGAGTCAGTAGTCTTGTAGAAGAAACCGTCGATAACGCGATCGATGAAACAGAATCAATACCGGAAAACGAGATGGCGCCCTGCGGATCCAGTCGCTAGAATCAAACACAGGGCGCAACTTACAAATCTCTGCGACTGATTTAGACATATTTGAGGACCCCAGGGAGTACCTAATTAAGGAACCCGGAGAACCGGAAGAAAAAACCAATTACTGCCCGTGGGTATCTATTACAATAGAGGGAACAATAACCTTAGCACTAGTCGATACAGGGAGTCAGGTCACAGGAATCTCCGAAGAGTTCTTTCTAAAGCATCGAGACACGTTTACCGGTTGCGAACGATTACCAGTCGGAAAATACCAGATCCGTGGGGTGACAGACAGTAAGGCAATAAAAATAAAAGAACAGATATTTGTATCAATTAGGATAGGGGAGATAACTGACCAGCTTTGTGTTCTCATAATCCCCAAAATCAGGCACGACGTCATAATAGGGATCGACACACTACGCCGGTGGCAAAGTGATGTGGACATTGAATCGAACACCTTGCACATTCAAGTCAATACGAGAAAAGAAAGCATTAACTTAGAAAGGTATCATTACCAAGAACCTCTGGACAAGGACCAGCTTAGAATTTCTGAAATCCAGTCAGCCACCGAGGGCACTCTTAATCCAAACACACAGGATGAACTGACCGATGATGAGATAAAAGAGAAACTTTCAGAGTGTCAGGTACTAAGTAGCCAGCAAGTAAAATCCTTTATAGACGTAATTAAAAAATATCGAGACGTATTCAAGAAACGACCGGGTCGAGTTACAGTTTACGAACACCAGATCAAAATATACAATGACAGACCGTTTGTCAAGAGATCATATCCAATCCCGATCATGCATCGTGGCAAAGTTAAAACCGAAATAGAAAAAATGTTAGAAATGGGAGTAATTGAACGATCGTATAGTGAGTACATCAACCCATTAGTGGTCGTCACGAAGAAAAATGGTGAGATACGGTTAGTGTTAGACGCCAGGTTCATAAACAAGCTGATAGTACCTGACCATGATTGTGCTCAATCTACTGAGGTCTTGTTCCAGAAATGCGGGAAGGCATATGTCATGTCCAGCTTAGACCTAACGGCAAGTTTTTGGCAAGTCCCCTTACAAGTAGAGTCAAGAAAATACACAGCCTTCATGCATGAAGGAAGAACCTATCAATTTACAGTCACACCGTATGGGTTAAGCACGAGCCTTGCAAGTCTGATCAGGGCACTGGATCTGGTATTACGCGAAACAGATAGCTTCACCATCAATTTCGTCGACGATATACTATGTCTATCAGACAACATAGAGACACATCTTAACAATTTAGAGACACTATTTCAGGTATTCAGGAAACATAACATGACAATAAACTTTAAGAAATCAGAGTTCTTTCGAGAGAAAATTAACTTCTTAGGACACTGTATAACAAAAAACGGCATCAAACCACAAACCGAGAAGGTTGAGGCCATACACCAGTTCCCGGTACCGAAAAACGTCAAGCAACTAAAAGGATTTCTGGGGCTTACAAATTACTATAGCAAATTTACCGACAAGTATTCAGAAGTAACATATCCATTATTACGGCTAATTCGTAAAGGGGTCAAATGGGAATGGACGGACGAGGTAAATAAACAGTTTAATAAAGTAAAGGAACTTTTCTGCGACTACATGATAATCCACCACCCGGACCCCAGTCGAAGATATTACTTACAGTGCGACGCGAGCAATCATGCAATAGGAGCGGTACTTTACCAGCTTAATGAAAAAAATGAAGAATTAATCGTGGGGTTTGCCAGTCGAATCATGAGGGGGGCGGAACTAAACTACTTCACGTCTGAGAAAGAACTCTTAGCCATAGTGTTTGCGCTTGAAAAATTCAGGACATTCATTATAGCCGCGAAACTAACCATCCGGACGGACCACAAGGCATTAACATTTATGTTATCATGCAAATTAGTCAGTTCTCGGTTAGCAAGGTGGGTGCTCTTCATTCAGACATATGAGTTTGACATCGAGTACATAAAAGGTTGTCACAACATCGTCGCGGATATACTCAGCCGATACCCTCCCGAAGAAAAAGAAATACAGATCAGAGTAATGAACCACGTAAATATAGCCGCTCCGTTAGCAAAAGAAATTAGTGAGGACTTAGAAAAGAAACTCAAATCGTTCACACAAATTCAGAAAGAGGATCAAAGGATCAGGGAGCTGTTCGAATCAAACAAAGTAGTGAATAATCCGCGATACACCGTTAGAAACGAGATCTTATATCACCGAGGACCAGGAAAACAGTTACAGGCGTACCTACCAGAAAAACTAAGTAAACAATTGATTAAGGAATGTCATGAGAGATACGGGCATACAGGAGCAAGCAAATGCTATAGAATATTAAAAGAAGGATTTTACTATCCAAAATTAGCCAAAGTGATCCGCCAGGAATTAGCAGGGTGCGATCGGTGTCAGAGATGTAAAGTCCCAAACTTATACAGTTACGCGAACATGCAAAATATCATCCCTGATGGAGTAGGCGATCTAGTTTCGATCGATTTCTTTGGGCCACTACCAGCCAGTAAAGGCAATTATAAATGGTTATTAGTAGCCATAGACGCGTTCAGCAAATTCGTGCGACTTTACCCGCTAAAAATCGCCAATGCACAATCCACCATCAATTGCTTATTTCTAAGATACATTCCAGAATTAGGGAAATCCAGACGAATACAGTTCGATCATGGTACACAGTTCACGTCAAATCTTTGGTTAAACAGATTAAGAGAAGAGGGTATCACCCCGATATTTTCATCAATACGACACCCACAAGGGAACATTGTTGAAAGAGTAAATAGAGAGATCGGTCGGTTTTTTCGCACCTTCTTAACAGATAAACATACCTCTTGGGTAAATTGGGTAAGAGTAATAGAATCCTGCATGAACGAAACGTACCATGATACAACCGAATTCGCGCCATGTGAAATCCAGCTAAATGAGAAACCCAAAAGATTCTGGGAACCATGGTTAGGACAAAGTCAGGGACATCTTCCACCAGAAATTAAGATTAAGTTAGCTAAGGAGAGAATCAGAAAGAAAGGGAAAAGAAGAGCAGACCGATTCAACACAACCCACAAGATGGCGAAATTCAAAGTAAACGACTTAGTACTGGTCAAGGCATTAAACGTCTCAGATACCAAAAATAAGAAGATGGCAAAGTTTTTCGACTTATACGAAGGACCGTACAGGGTCAAGAGACAAATAGGCGAGGCCACATTCATATTAGAAAACCCAGTGACCGGCCAGGAACGGGGAAGATTTCACGTGAATATGTTCAAACGATACATAACAACCGCTTAGGTAAACAAAGGTTCCAAATAACCAAAACCCCTCGTGAGGTCGTGAAACAGATTAGCTAGAGACGAACGATATCAAAAGATTAAGGACCAGTGAAGGATTAGCATACTATCAACAATCAACATGCGACAAACCAATAAAAGGGACATACCAATTGCTCAGGACCTCAGTCTTGCATCATGTATAACTACACAAGTGTCCAAGATAAGGGAACCCAAACTACGCCGGAAAAGACAGCCATCGGGAGAGATATAAACGGCAACCCCGAACGAATCCTCAAATCCACCGGAGGATTCAAGCCAGGAGTTGGAAGGTACCAGGCGGGAAGAGCATGCCAGACGAAGAAGGGCCAAGAAAGAGCCGAACCAATAACCATCGCCGCGAAGGAAAAGCCACCCGGTACAGTGTACGTCAACCCGGAAATTCCATGGGAGTTGAAACGACACCATCTACCAATCCGGACAACAAAAAAATACGCAGACCACCAGCGAAGGCTACGAAGATTTATTTTGTTCAGGTCAGATGAGCTGGAACAAATGCTGGGACCCCCATTACCGGATCTGATCACTCCGATCCCGGATCCGCCGACACCATCAGCGCACGTCACCCGGTTCGATCCCACCAACCCGCTCGGACTAGGCAAGCCCTGAAGGGAACACACGACGTAAGAACAAAATCAGGAAGAGCCAGGGATCTCCCAACAGACATCCAGTTTTTTGGTAAAAACATCCACCAAAACTGAAAGGCTGCTGGAAGAAGGGAGCAATGTGACGTATCAAGCCAACTCGGCACCAGGCTGCCGAAAGATGCGCGAGCAGTAACACCAACGCGACTGCGCGGTGAATCATGACGTCACATACGGTATATAAGACCAGCACACGATCGGGTTGACAGCAGTATTTGGCAGAGCGCCTACTGACTCATTTCACGCTGGCTGTCCGTCTTGGGCAGTCCAGTGAATTTAGAAGCATATACTCAAAAGCTAGGTAGTTGTGCCATAGGGGCCTACTAACCACAAAATCATATAAATCAAAAGCAATCAATGTAGCTTAGACAAAGCGCCAGTACCGTGTATTGTTAACATTGGCTATCCGTCTTGGGTAGACCAGTGAACTTAGAATCAATTTCAAATAGAATACGCCTAAAAGTAAAATATAAAATATAATAGAGAATCGCTGCTATTAAGTCAGCTCAAGTTTAGTTTGTATTTAGTTGGTATTTAATTTTACGTTATCCTTGTCAGCAATATTGTCATTTGAGACCAAAAGTATTATTTTGAATTACACACCATTGTTACATGAAAACCTGTAGACATTTGTTCAATATCTCTCTCCTCCATATGACTAGTGTAGGATAGAGACAGCTTCGGCGGAACAAACCCCTCTAGTGTATGGCTCTGATAGCGAAATATCTGTCCGAGTCCAAGGACTGAGCGGCTAGTGAAACCCAAGTCTGATCGACAGCGTCGGCAGATCAAACCCCTCTTGTGTATGGCTCTGATAGTGAAATATCTACCCGAGTCCAAGGACAGAGCGGCAAGTGAAACCCACGTCTGGAGCATAGTCATCCCTTACTTTAGACTCAGGAGACGGCTCTGGCAGCGTAAAAACCTGTCCCGAGTCCGTAATAACAATTCAGATAGCAACTGCACCCTAACAATTAGCCTCAAAACTCCTAGAGAGCTCAAAATAGAATCATTTGAGTAAACGACTCACACTTACTTAACTTTCGAGACACTCACACTTCGAAAAAAGTAACAATATATATACATAGATAGGAGCAAATCTCGTCGCATAAGCCACAAGTGTTCACAAGAACCATCTGTAATAAAGAAGATATTTCATTTCATCATATATTAACACGTTACGTACTTGTATTAATTAAAAGTTTCACACATACCTCCTCTAAAATCTAAATCCATAGGTTGCGATTCGACGCAAGTGAAAAGACACAGAGCATTTAAGGTGCCTTTTCACTTGCGTCGAATCGCCGCAGAAACGAGCGTCGAGCTGGTCACGTGGTACACCCCCACCACTTTTTGACGCTCGTGCGTTGACGCAAATAAGTTCGAATAGCCCAACTTCTATAGCGTTATCGCGTCAATTCTGCAATCGGTGTCGTCATTTTAGTTTTCTACCTCAACTTGGCAGCATCGTCTGAGTTCAGTGCGATATTAAACCTAAATTAAAATTACATTAACCCATGGATTTAGATTTTAGAGGAGGTATGTGTGAAACTTTTAATTAATACAAGTACGTAACGTGTTAATATATGATGAAATGAAATATCTTCTTTATTACAGATGGTTCTTGTGAACACTTGTGGCTTATGCGACGAGATTTGCTCCTATAATGAAATAGCTGTGATCCTAGCTCAGAAGATAGTGATAGTGATTAATTTATGACTTAGATGTAGATTAAGAATTTCAAAAAAGATAGAAAATATCAAATAATTTTTATTTTCCAATATTCGTGGTTAAAATCTTCTTATTCTTGAATGTTTGTAGTTTGAATCTTTGTATTTTTATCAAGGACCTCGACGTATTAAAATATTTGGAATAAATGTTAATCTATGGACAGACAATAAATGTGTCAATTATATGTTACATTTGAATGTGGAACCGATTCAAATTTATTCACTAATTTAATGTTGGCTGTCAAATGATTCAGGATAAAAATTCCTGATTTCTTACCGAAAAATTGTACATTAATGGAATTGAAATAAAATTCAGAATTTATACAGATGTAACAATATGAACACATGATTCGGTTATCCTCATTCTTTGTCTCATTTCTCAGAAATTGATCATTTCGAAATTTGATCGAATTGCCATGGAACTGCACCTCCTTCGTTGAAATAGTGACAGAAATTCCTTCGAACGACAGCAGCAATACGAGAGGTATTACTCGTACCACAGTGGATTATATTTATCAAGAGACTCGGTAGAGTCTCGCACCAATTGCATTCAAAAGAACGGGCGCACTATCGAGTATATATATACAGATATATATATATATATATATATATATATATATATATATATATGAACTGACGCCGGTGCGTCGACGCAAAAACCCTTTTCACTGGCGTCCGACGCTCTTGTGTCAAACCGACGCTCCTGCGTCGGCTCGACGCAAGTGAAAAGGCACCTTTAGAGCATAAGCTCCACTCTATTCTACGCACTCTGGTGGGGAATCTTCCACTTACGCCGCGGGAAAATATTTTGTTTTCACAAGACCGGAGTATTGGTTTCAGCGTTTATCCCAGCCATCTGATTTTCTTATACCGGCTGAAAATTGCAGATGCGAAATTTTTAACGATCTGAGGAATAAGTCGAATTTTCGCAGAATTATTGCAAGATCGATCGTATTAATACTTGATCACTTTTGATTCTTATAACCTGGAATATACATTGGCTAAATTTAGCACAAATTTTGACATAGAAAACGGTAAACTATCTTAGCGTCTAAATACAGGAAATAACTTTGCAGACCCACTCTTGGCTGATGTCAACTAACATATCATTACCGAGCCTGAATTTGAGAGCACATGAATGTTAAAGCGGTAATTTGTGAAGGTGTGAACGATTTCATCATGCATGCAGAAATAGGCTTCATGCAGTCATATAGTAATTGTAAAATAGAATGATAAGAAATCATTGCGGCATTGTGGACTGGAAATGAAAGGTGACATCACTCAATGGAAACCGCGAGAAGGTGGTGGGTGGTCTTCCATTGGGTGAGGATGATGGACGGATAGGATTCGGGGGTAGGAAACACGAGAGGGACACATTGATAGCGTATAGCGAATTAAAAAGAATTATGGAAAAATTCATGCGGTGATAAAAATTTTCAAATAGCGTTGCGAATCATGCAATCACTTTAGTAGGAATATACTGCAGAATATATTGCAGAAATATACTGTATTTTCATAAATGTATTGAAATTCCATATTATTATAGCTATTAGTCTTAAAATTAGAATAGTATGATTATCATTTAATGTTATCAATTCTTTTCATCTGTACTTATTAAACTGAAATTGAGTAATAGTGGAAGCAATGCACAAGCAAATTCATGCAAAAAGTAAATAAGTATATTACTTGAAGCTATACCTATATCATGAAATTTATACACAAATTATGAAGTGTAATTATGAAGTTATGAAATATTTTGTACAAAAAAAGGGTGAAGTTTATATTTAAAAAACAAAGGTTTGTAGCCAAGCAGCACTTGAGGAAAAATTTATTGGAATTTTCACGAATTATAAAATTACGTTAGATATACAATATTCGAAGATCTCAGCAAATTAACGGGCAAAGTCGAATTATTGAAATCATTATCCGTACAGTGACGAAAAATTTCATGATAAGGCCAAAGGACGACACAAGAAAAAGTATTGATCCCGATTGATGTAGCATCTTATTGATGGGTGACTTTGAGCAATTTTCTACTACCCTTCGAAATCGAACTATTACCCTTTTTTGCCCCTGCCTGATCTTTGAGATCCCTAGATATCCATTTCAAGTTATAAAAAATGTGTATCCTAACGAATAAATCTATTATGAATTCCCGATGGTGCAAGCCCCACTACCTCCGATTTTTTTTTTAATTTAATTAAATTTATTTGTTTGATTTTTTTTGATTCTTTGAATTGATTTTCATTGATGCATTTCCCAATTCTATTTTCTTACACTTGGTGATATTGTTCGTTGTATGTTTATTCCAGTCTTCTCTAGAACTTTTATGCATGATGCGAAGTTACATGTACTTGGCACAATAATTGATTTGGATCCTTTTTTTCTAATTAATATTGAATTTTTGTTCTTCTTTTCATCAAAGATATTTGGGTAGTAGTTATTCCTGAATATTTGATGTACTTGGCGAATTTTTTTGCACCGTAGGTGCCTTTTGGAGGGATTTCATAACTTTTTGTATGTTGTTGATGAATATCGCAGTATGACTATGGTTTCTTTAGCATGCGATTGTTGTAAGATGTTTGTCGGGTTAAGAAAATTTAGCTACTCCTACATTTGAGTTCAGCAAATATCAAGAGACTTGGTATAGTGCTATGCGTTTGCAATCGAACGATTAATTAATTCGTAGATCGGTTTCATATGCCTCGGACGATGTGTCCTATCCTAAGCTCCTAAATTGCAATTTGGCGTCCACCGTTTTTCAGTTTACTAGGTATATTTTTGCAATTATATGACAAGTCACCAGGCGCAGTATCCTTGAATCATTACTTTGACGAAATAGATCTTAGGTTCTGAGCTGCAGCTTATCAGTATTTAACCACGTGCCAGGAGAAAGTTCGGTTCCTTTCCGGTATTGAAAAAGGAAATGATACTTCCTTTATTGACGGTATGCTTGTAGGTAAAAGGAAAATGTTAGTTATAATAAATCGGTACAGTGGGTACAAAATAAAAAGAAAGATTATAGTTGACTTATGAACAACTGCTACGTAGATAGCCAGGTTTTAGTTTGGTTCCAGTTTAAAATGAGAAATATCGAAGAGAGACTTTCATTTCAAAAAATTCTCGTGTTTGATTCGGCAGTAGCTTTCATCGGTGAATAGGATGGCAGAGGAGTTCATATTGTGTCAGGAAGAAAATTGAATTCTTTCAGGAGATATAGAAGGAAATGCTGAGCACTTCAGCTTCAGTTTAATTATTTTGCCGAAGCAGGAACTCTTGGTTTGTGGCATCGGAACCGGAACTGATACTCCCTCCAATATCCGTATGCTTAAAGGACAAAGGATAATGTCAGTCTTTATGAATCGGTATATTTGGTAAGGAAAATAGGCACAGATCGTAGTTCGTTCACAAATACTTGCTGGGTAGGTGACCAGGATGTGATTTGGCTGCAATTCGTGCAGCAACAAATCTTGAATTATAATCATTTTTGCGTCAAATCATCAAATCACTTGGTATCATCAAATTTTCTGACGCTTTGAGACGTATTGCGGATACGTACATTCGTGATAATAGTCGAAAGAAACTTCATTTGTAGCATAACCTTAAAACTGTCACTGCGGAGCTGATGAGCCAACATTTCAACCAACTGACGCAGATGTCTGAATTCGTTGATTTCGATCATTGTAAGGGTGCGCGAACGCTTCGTACTATTACAAGTTCACCGAAAACTATTCATGTTCGCATTTAATTGAAAGCCCGAACGTCGTTTTCGTGGGCATCAGTGGGCATCTTCAGTCAACGTCGTAGGTAAGCACGTGGGTAAGCACGACCACAGACCACTTATAAGGAGACCTGGGACTCTATAGGGACGACCAATTCTTTATTTAGTACATTGCCTCACCGCGAGGTAGCGCAGCAGTCGAAGTTTTGTGGGGGTTCAGCAAGCCATCAGGAGGAGCCCGTCTTGGGCGCAGCCTTCCACGCGCAGGTCAGTCCGGCATCACGCGTCAACGTCGACGGCACTCCGCACGCTCGCTCCTAAAAAGAAAAGTTAAATAAACTATATACACGTACTTACCTTCTATATGAACAATACATGTGGACCCTATCATTTCCCCACAATGGTGACCCTGTGAAAACTAGAAGTGAGTGTAACCAGTGCCGATAGAGACTACGCAGACAGTTATCATTGCTTCAACGGCGACCTGGGTAGCACCGCGGAGACCATGACGAGCAAAGGAGTCTATCATTCTCCACCAACGACCGGACACACGCTACGGTCCGGGCGTGTCCTCGGAGACGACACGTCGGATCAGAGGCTCAACAGTGCGGCAGGTCGTCATGGTTCGCTAATTGATCTTGACCCTCCCGAGATTCGCAGCATTTCCCCAACCGCGACGAACCCTCCGGTGGAGGGAGGAGACGACGAAGTACTAGGGGACGCCATAGCAGCCGCAATAAATGCAGGTACGACCCCTAAAAACGATCCAACTAACATAAGGGCATTACAAGACGTCGCCGACGAGAACAAAAATGGCGGACAGGGACGCGCACCTTTCCCGCCCGAATCAAGCCATTTCCTCGGCGAAAACCAGTATGGCGGAACTGGACACGGTTACTTCCCGCCAAATTACGCGAGCGAACGACCCCGTTTTCTCACTGGCTACCCTGGTGGCGCCCCACACGAATTCAACAACGGGTGGCGCGAGGGACCGAACACACGCAGCCACACTTGGTATGACGCACAACCGCCATGGTATGTCAGAACTGCACATCCTATGGTCAGTCGTTATCCAGATCCATACCAAGAAACCGCAGGTGAAGTAGCAGCAACTCCGAATTCGAACATGCGAACGGAAAACCACGACACATCAGGAAATTCTAAGAAGCTGGGGAGAATAAATGCACCACGATTCATGACAGCCAAACCAGCTGCTTGGTTCAAACTACTCGAGATCCAGTTCCAGGCCTGTGGGATAGACTTAGATGAATTAAAATTCGCAGCAGTGACCGGGAGACTAGACAACGATTCTACCACGGTAGCGGAGTCCTGCCTAGGTAATCTACCAGACAATAAGAAATACGAAACAATCAAGGAAACCCTGATTACCTACTACGGCGATTCCCAGGAGCAAAACTTCCGCAAAACTCGCATCCACGCTAGAGCTAGGGAGCAGGCGACCATCGCAACTACTTACCGAAATGAATAACCTAGGAGGTGGAATGGTAGAGCCTTCATTCATACGCACACTTTGGACAGCCCGACTCCCCTCCGTCGTACAGATTACCCTCGCGATCCTGGAGCATTTCAGTAATGAGCAAGCGGCCAAGGTGGCAGATAGGGTGGTGGAAATCTAACAAGTCCCGACGGAAGACAGGCAGCTTTTCGCAGTACACAGCAAAACGCCAGCGATATCTTCGGACCAGGTACTTACCGATCTCACTAACCAACTCCAAGCACTAACCAAACGGTTGGACAAGATGGAGAAGAACAGTAACCACCGCAGTCGTGGTAGGTCAAGACGTCGTAACGACTCACAGGAAAGCAACCCGCAGTACGACAGTAGGAACAATCAGAGCCATGCCAACAGTATCTGCTACAAACATTGGCGCTTTGGAAAGGAAGCACGTGGGTGTGCCAGAGACCAAGGACGACCCTGTACCTGGACCAACGAAACCGAGGATTCAGGAGAGTCGGAAAACTAACCGCGCCGTCGTCGACTACGGCGATCATCGACGGCGCCAACCTAACCCGTCGATTATTTGTCAACGACAAACTCACAGGCCTCCGACTTCTGGTCGATACGGGGGCTGACGTCTCAGCCGTGCCAGCCAACACAGAAGACAAGCAAGTAACACCTGTTAACCAACTTTTTGCAGCCAATGGGTCAAGTATACCAACCTACGGGGAACGTAGGATTACCCTCGACTTAGGACTGGGATGCGATATATCCTGGTCATTCCAAATCGCAGAGATACCGTACCCAATCATCGGTGCCGACCTATTACATCATTTCAACCTAAGCGTGAACGTACGGGAAAAATGTATCTCAGATGGCACAACAGGTACCAAAGTCATTGGGGCACTCCAATCAGCCCTCTGCACAGATATTTCGTTGATCAACAAAAAGTTAGTTACAGCGGAGTTATTCAAGGAATACCCAGGCGTCTTGACAGGTGATGACCAGCAGACCACTAAGGACTCAGGAGTTTTCCACCACATCATAACGACGGGCCCACCCACCGCAGAAAGAGCACGACGACTGCCACCACACCGACTGGAGGCAGCGCAAAAGGAATTCCAGTACATGGTCGAGAAGGGATACTGCCGCCCCTCAGACAGCAGCTGGGCCAGCCCCTTACACATGGTATCGAAAGGCAACGGGAAGTACAGGTGCTGTGGCGACTACCGGAAACTGAATGCCCAAACTATACCAGATCGCTATCCTATACCACATATCCAAGACTACGCATCGTTTTTAAACGGTAAGAAGATATTCTCAACCATAGATCTAGTCAGGGCGTACCAGCAAATCCCAGTAGCTCCCGAAGACATTCCTAAAACTGCCACATTCACACCATTTGGACTATTTGAGTTCCCCTTCATGCCATACGGACTCCGGAACGCAGGATAGACATTTCAGAGAAGGATAAACTACGTCCTAAGGAACCTAGACTTTGTTTTCTCATACTTGGACGACATACTCATTGCCTCAAGCTCAGCCACAGAACATCTCCAACAGTTGCGCACCGTATTCTCCAGACTGCAAGAAGCCGGCCTACGCATTAATTCAGAGAAATTTGTTTTTGCAGCTAACGCAGTGGACTTCCTAGGTTACCACATCTCAGTGGAAGGCTCCACACCATTACCAGTCAAAGTCCAAGCCCTGCTTGACTACAAGAGGCCCAAAACGCTACAGGACCTCAGACGCTTCCTGGGAGCGATAAATTTTTATCGCAGATTTGTGAAGGACTCAGCCTTGACACAGGCGCCACTACACGAACTGCTGAAAGAGTCGAAAAAGAACGATACTAGACCAGTACCCTGGACACCAGAAACTATTGCAATGTTCGAGAAGTGCAAGGAGAACCTGGCCAGGGCGACCAGGCTAGCTCACCCCGCCAGTGGAGCAGAACTACGCATCACCGCAGACGCTTCAGGATCAGCTATGGGAGGAACTCTGGAACAACTAGTCAACAACGAATGGCAACCCTTAGGTTTCTTCTCAAAAAAACTTTCCCCGGCGGAACAAAACTACAGTTAAGACACCATCATATTGTCAAAAATACACCTCTCACTTAAGGGGGGGGGGGGGGGGAGTACCGTGGGGGTTCAGCAAGCCATCAGGAGGAGCCCGTCCTGGGCGCAGCCTTCCACGCGCAGGTCAGTCCGGCATCACGCGTCAACGTCGACGGCACTCCGCACGCTCGCTCCTAAAAAGAAAAGTTAAATAAACTATATATACGTACTTACCTTCTGTATTAACAATACATGTGGACCCTATCATTTCCCTACAGTTTTCCCCTCTCCGCGCAACGGCCCGTCCGATAAACTGACTACGACTACGTTTCCACTGAGGGTTGGAATGGAGTAGAATCGGGTTAGGGTTTATCAACTCGGCATGTTTCCACCTATATTGCCAGCACCGCTATGGTAGTCGCGAAAACATCACGGTGCAAACGTATAGCAGCCTTTCACTCACACAATTCGTGTACTCGGGTGTTTATGCGCATGCGTTGGTAATTTCTTCTGTTATGATAACATATATCTAGTGAGACCTAACCTTAGCGGCTCAAGTGTCCAAATCAAATATTTGGTTCAATTCAAACGGTTCAAATATGCCGAGGCCTTGCTATTTGTGTGGAAGCAAGAATATATCTTTGCATAGGTAAGCGTCACACAGTTAACATAACTACGCATAATAAGTAAGCGATAATATGAACTTCATTTATTCATTGTTTGTAAATACTTCAAGATTTCCAAAAACCCACAAATTTTGACAAGGTGGATCAAAGCATGTGGCTTGAGTAATGTAGATGATGTATCACGTATTTATATTTGCTCACGTCACTTTCGTGATAACGATATCGGGAGTGTGTTGAGTCACAAGTCGTCCAAAGGACTACACCGTCTGATTCCTGGATCAGTTCCTACGATTGATGTACCGAATCCAACTAATAATGAATCATCATCACCAATGTTAGTTGATGTACAAAAACCGACAAGTTCTGCTGCTACTAAAGAAATTGATCCATCATCAATGCCAGAAGCAGAAGTCAATAATTCTGAAAATGACAAATTTCAAGAAAACGTGGAAGTAATGTCGACGTCAGAAAACGCTGTCCATAATGTGCTCCCTGATCAGCCAACGCTAGAAGTTGATCATGACCAAACTGCAAGTAAGAAGTTACAAATGTCAATATAGATTTTTATGATACACGATTCACTCTCCAGGGATTATATATTTTCTCTCCCAGGTATTGATGTAAAACCGATGAAGACTCCGAAAAAACGTAAATTTGCAGAGCCACGGTATGTCTCTGAAATTTCACCATCTGACGTCGCCACTCCCAATAGAGCCCGAAAAATAATAAATTTTGTAAAAAAGAACGACGAGAAAAAGGCCAGACAAATATAGTTGTTGCAGGATAAGAATCGGAGACTCGTCAAGCGTATCACATCTTTACAAGAGATGATGTCACACCTACGGAATAAAGGACTAATGTCTGAGGAAGCTGGTGATACCTTAATGGTGCAGTATATCTTAGATTAGGACAGTCTAAATAATACGCGACAGTTTTTATTAAATAAGATCATGAACGCTATTGGTATTCCGTTCTCGAACGAAATTATGTCGGAACACATTTTATCTCAGGATGTGCTGGATAATCATCGAAGCCAGCTTTGTAAATATATTATAGAACGGTATATTAATATTAGATTATTCCACGAGGCCAAAAAGATGTCAGAGAAAGGTGCTTTTCTCCGCAGTAAATTTACTAAGTTAATATTATTTCACCACCAATAATTTACAAATCAAGTCATTTGGTGATGGTCTATTTTCATTTTTGTCATATATACGTCATATACGATTTTTGTGTGTTCAATGTTATGGTTTTTAACGCGCATTGCTGATTAATACATCATTTTTCATAAAAAAAATAATTTCATTGTCATCCTTCCTTTTATATCCTTCATGCATACCGTTGACTGATACTAATCTTCAGTCAACGTGCATACTACTAATACGATGCATGGCGTAAGCCGCCTTCGCAATCATTCGAATATACCGCTGCTGCGCTTGCGCTGATCCGTTAAAGTACACCAGTGTGTTATATATAAGGTATCTTCTGTCTCGCTTTCTCGGCGCGTGCACCACTCATTGCCAAGATAGACGGCTGGCAATATAGGAGTAGTACATATATGGTTTCCACCGTTCAAGTATCCTAGCGGCTTGAGACGAAAGTTGTAGTGGGTTCGAGCTGTTCGAGCCTTTTACCAACTGTTTGAAATTTAAAATTGTAGCTTCGAAGCGATTATAAACAACATGGATCCCCGAGCAATATTATTAATAACGCAGCATCAAAGCAACATACAGAAGTTGTTTCTTATTCTACAGAAGCGGAGGCGAAAAGCTGCTCAACGAATGTGGTGCACAATATTCAGAATAATATGTTGCTTTGTGGCGTGAGTGCACGGGGATGAGGGCAATAATCGGTACCAACAGCGTACACAATATGATTCAGGGTTTTATTAACATATTAACATTAACGGTACTGAGGCGGGAGCGGTTACAGAGAGACTGGTAGTTGGTACAGAGCGAAGTAGTGGTGCCGTAAAATTACGCGACACAGGCGCACCACTCAATCTTACATACACATGAGATATTTGAAATTGACTCACAACATCCCACCTCAATTGAGAATGTCTGACAATGCAAAGTAAAATGTCAGAACAAAATATATATCTCGTATACAGACTCATCACATACATCTAATGCAACCAGTGCTTATTCTACTTCCTTAAACCTGCGTGTGTAACGAAAAGTTCTAGTTTGGACTTTGCTAGGGGTTTGGTTAGGGCGTCGGCTAGCTGTTGTTCAGACGGCACAAAATCTACCGCCAACTCGTTCTTATCTATGCGCTCCTTTACAAAGTTGCGTTGAATATTTATGTGTTTGGTTCTTGCGCTGAAATTCGCGTTGTTCGTGAAATCTATAGCGCCTTTGTTGTCGCACTTAACGTGAAGGGGTTGTAAGCCTTGGATTTTTAATTCGATCATCAACCTCCTGAGCCAAATAGCTTCTTGAGCCGCTGTGGACAGAGCGTAATATTCTGCTTCAGAGCTTGACAACGCTATCGATGCTTGTCTCTTGCTGTTCCATGAGACCGCGCCTCCTTGCAGCCGAAAAATATATCCAGTGATTGACCGCGAATCGGCTTCGTCTGTTCCCCAGCTTGCATCGCAGTATCCCACCAATTTGTCGTTACTGTTTTTGGAATAGGTCAGCTTGTAATCCGACGTACCTTTCAGATAGCGGAATATTCTTTTGACAGCATTCCAGTGGTGTCGGTTATGTTGGTTGTTGAACCGGCTAATTGAACTTATTGAAAAGGCTAGATCTGGTCTGGTGGTTTGAAACAGGTACATGATTGAGCCGACCGCGTTTTGGTACGGTACGCGTTGCATCTCTTCGATGCCCTCCTGAGTCGTTGGCGGAGTTTCCATAAACAGGACGCATCCAGGTTCCATCGGCGTTGTCACTGGGTTGCTTTCTTCCATGTGGAAAGTCTTTAAAATGGATTTGATGTAGTCGGATTGGTCCAACTGGATAACTCCTTGAGATCTGTTTCTACTTACGTTGATGCCGAAGCACCTTTTTGTCTCACCTAAATCTTTCATGGAGAATGTCGAGAAGAGTCCATGCTTTAAGATTGAAATTAGCTTTCGTGAGCTGGAGAAGACAAGAATGTCGTCCACAAATATGGCCGTAATGATGAGTTCTTTGTGGCCAAAGTAATAGTAGACGCAGAGATCGCTGCTTGATTGGTGCATATTCATTACCTTGAGTTTGGCGTCCAACTTGGAATTCCATACTCTGCTTCCCTGGCGCAGTCCGTAAATGGCCTTTTTGAGACGGCAAAGTTTGGTTTCCATACCTGGAACTTCGAATCCTTCCGGTTGCTGGATGTATACTTCCTCCTATAATTCTCCATGTAGAAAGGCTGAATCAACATCGTAATGAGACATTTCCAGATCCTGTGCAGCTGCGTATGCAAATAATACACGGAGAGTTGTGAACCTTACTACTGGCGAGTATGTGTCGTGAAAGTCGACACCTTGGGTCTGGCTATATCCTTTGGCGACTAATCTCGCTTTATAAGTCATCTTATCGCCGTTAATCTTCCTTTTGTACTCCCATTTGGTGCCGACAATGTTGGCATTCGATGGTGGATCACACGACTCCCAGGTGTGATTCTTCACGATCGACTGGTAGTCCGCTGTCATTGCTTCTAGCCAAGCTGCTGCCTCCTCACTATTGATTGCTGACTTATAGTCATTTGGATCGCCGTGATCACTCTGCGACGAATAAATGACGTAATCATCTAGCTTTTTGGGTAGGTTGGACACTCGACTCGAGCGTCTAGCTTGGACCTTCGGAGAATCATCGTCATCGGATTCGTCCTCACGTGAGTCTTGAGGATCCATTTTCCTTGAATTACCTTCCTGTGCTTGTCTTTCGTTAGGTGGTGTGGACCAAACATCTCTTATTGCTTGGTCCTCCGGTTGTTTGTCTTGGGGGTCTGTTGTAGGACCATCGTCGTTTCGGAAATCGTCTACTGGTAAGAACACTTCCGACGTTGTAACTCTGGTTCGTTCTGTGTTCTCCTCGAAAACGACATCACGACTGTTCAAGACCAATTTTCTATCTATGTCCCACATACGATAACCTTTCTGGTTGGGGCTGTAGCCTAATAATAGACATTCTTTAGTCTTTGGATCCATTTTGTCCCTCATATGCTGGGGTACATAGACTTGTGCTTTGGATCCAAATATCCTTATGTGGGACAAGTCCGGTTTTTCGCCGGTCCAGAGCTCTTCTGGAGTTTTGTAGTGTAGGCTTGCCTTTGGAGAACGATTCGCCAGATATGAGGCCGTTGCGACAGCTTCCGCCCAAAACGTCTTGCTCAGGCCAGCATCCACCACCATGGTCCGTGCCTTGTCTATGAGAGTTCGGTTCAGTCTTTCCGCACGACCATTCTGCTGTGGGCTATAAGGAATAGTTGTTTCATGTTTAATACCATGTTTGTCTAGTGTTTAGCGTAATCTTTCATTTAAATACTCTCTGCCGTTATCACTTCTTATAATTTTTATTTTACAGCCGCTCTGGTTTTCAACGTAGTTAATAAAATGTAGAAAAATGTCCGGTACCTGATCTTTCGTTTTCAAGAAATAAACGAAACTTTTCCTACTGTAGTCATCTAGAAACGTCAAGAAATACGTGGCGTTCCCTATTGACCTAGTCTCAATTTTGCACAAATCCGTGTGCACCAGCATCAGCTTGCCAGCTGCTCTCGTGTTGCTCGGCCTGAACGGCTTCCTGGCCAGTTTACCACGCACGCAAGTCACGCAGTGCGGCAATTGTTCCTTGTCGTCAAAGTTGATGCCAACTGCGGCATTCCTCATCAGGATCTTCAGGTGGTCGGTGTTCAGATGGGCCATCCGTCTGTGCCACAGTTGTATGCTCCCCTTGGCTTGGGTTGAGAATGCTGCGACGAATCGGCTAGGTCGTGAAAAGTGTTATTATTGTTCAAATTCAGTTTATAGACGCCGTTTCTCGACAAATAGGCGGTCAACAAGACTGATCCGTTATTACTAAGTATATAGCAACTAGAATCATTGAACGACACGTTGCCGCCAGCATTAATTATGCAACTAACGGATAGTAAATTAGCTGCGACCCTCGGTACATACAAAACGTTTAGCAATTTGACTTTCTTCTTGCCGCCTATGTCTATATAGATTTCTCCTTCACCTTCTACGGGTAATGTATCCTTATTTGCTACGGTTATACAATTGACGCGAGACCTACGTATCGACATAAACAAGGATTTGTC
Organism: Athalia circularis; assembly: GCA_963978495.1. Taxonomy (NCBI): domain Eukaryota; kingdom Metazoa; phylum Arthropoda; class Insecta; order Hymenoptera; family Athaliidae; genus Athalia; species Athalia circularis. The sequence goes on along the minus strand of OZ021699.1, from coordinate 14,171,250 downwards.
GTTAGCCATGTGTTTCGAGGCACCCGAATCAACCACCCAATCACTCGGTCCTTGGCAATTGCCTGCTATCATGCCAAGGAACGCAAAAGCTACATCTATTTCGGCGGGTTCCACCTCTACACTACATGCTTTTTAGTCTCTTTTGGATCTGTCTCTAGGGGTAGGGCAGTTATTCGCATAGTGCCCATACTGATTGCACTCGTAGCACCTGACATGTTGCTTGTTGTTGTATTTCCCTCTCCCTCTTAAAAATCGTCCTCTGCGGTGAAGGCCCCTGTGAGAGTGGGAGTAGTAGCCTGACGCACTTCCCGCTCCTTCGCTGATGCTATGCCACTTAACTTCTTGTAGGATCTTCTGTTTGACCAAGTCGGAGGTGCCCGGTGTTGACAAACTTTCTAGGGCCATTATTATGGGCCTGTATTGGCTAGGTAATCCGGCCAATAGAAGTGCGCCGACTAGCTCGTCGGGAATCTGCAAATTTACGTCGTTTAGTTTATGTGCTGTGGTTATTATGGAATTCACGTAATCTTCTTCAGAGTTGCAATTTTCGAGTTTTGTCGTCGTCAAGGTATACAATAAGTTGACACGACGACTTAGGCCATTGTCCTCATATGCTTGTTTCAGTTTGTCCCATGCGCCCTTGGCGGTTTCCTCATTTTCAATGTGAGACAACACTACCGGATCAACCGATAGAATGATTTTTGCGCGCGCTTTCATGACTTTCTTCGGATCGGTTGATACAGGTCCAGATGCAACCTTAATAGTGTCCCACAGCTCTTCATGCTCTATATAAGCCCTCATTGTTACTGACCACGTATGGTAATTGTCTCTACCACTAAGGCGTTCGATAGACTGGAGATCCCCGAGAGAACTTCTGCCCGCCATTGTTCTGCCCTGCCTGTGAGCACGACCGTCGGCACAACTTCACGTTTCGTTTGCACAATTTTCACTCTGCGATTACACCCTGGTCCTACGATGCACTTGCCTGGGCCCATAACCTGTTGCTTTGTGGCGTGAGTGCACGGGGATGAGGGCAATAATCGGTACCAACAGCGTACACAATATGATTCAGGGTTTTATTAACATATTAACATTAACGGTACTGAGGCGGGAGCGGTTACAGAGAGACTGGTAGTGGTGCCGTAAAATTACGCGACACAGGCGCACCACTCAATCTTACATACACATGAGATATTTGAAATTGACTCACAACATAATAAATACCTATTTGCTCGCCTTAGGAGTTTTAATTCAAGTGACAAATCAGAGGAAACTTTCCCGCTACAAAATTCAAATCGTAAGTTGATAGTGCTCTCGAAATTCGATATCAACTCAACTCTTTTCGTTTCCACCGACACCATTTTTAACTCCACCCAGTTATCTGCATAGGGTAGAGTCACGATTTGAGTTCAGTGTTTCCACCGCAACTACGCTGTCCTCAACCCGACTCTAGGGACCCTTTAAGGTGCATATCGAGTCGCCATTTTGAGGGTGGGGGACCTCGAATTTTCGGAAGGTGTATTCTCTTAAACGGCTGAAGCAATCGAAATGAAATTTAGAAGATCGTTCGAGGGAATTGGAATGAAGTGGTTAAACTTTGGATTTTGTAAAATTCGAAAAAAAAATTCATAGGGATCTATTTACCCTGTGAAATAATTGAAAATTTTCATATTTATACTCAACAGATCGCAATATCCGGAGTTCAGCCACTAGAGAGGACCAAAACACACATCTTGAGACAAGAACCACTTCATTTGGTCAAGAAATGTAGGAGAATACACCTTTTGAAAATTTGTGTGACGCAAAAACCGACATTTCATTTCTTATGACTATGACAGCTGATTTACATTAGTACCGGGTTCACCGAATAACCGTTCGCGGGGCTGTAAGCACCTATATTGACTTCAATCGTTAGATCATCTGCTAAGTAACGTGTGCAGCTCAGGTGAAGAACGAAATTTAGGATAGAGTCATAGTTTTCTAGGATTTGAATCGTTGTTCTTCGCGAAAGAAACTTATTCTCACGTATTTGTTACAGGTTTATGATCGTGACAGGCACTAACGCGAAAATAACTGCTAGGTTATGTTCCTATGAAATATACAGATTTGATGGTTTTTATGCGCCATGAAGCGGTGAGCAGAGGCGCCTCGTTGTTGAGGCCCCTGCATTACCGCACCGTACGGGGGCCCGCACGAGGCGCTTTGGTCACTCGATATGCCTCTTAAGGGGCATATCGAGTCGCCATTTTGTGGGTGGGGGACCTCGAATTTTTGAAAGGTGTATTCTCTAAAACGGCTGAAGCAATCGAAATGAAATTTAGAAGATCGTTAGAGGGAATTAGAACGAAGTGGCTAAACTTTGGATTTTGTAAAATTCGAAAAAAAAATTCATAGGAATCTATTTACCCTGTGAAATAATTGAAAATTTTCATATTTATACTCTACAGATCGCAATATCCGGAGTTTAGCCACTAGAGAGGACCAAAACACACATCTTGAGATAGGAACCACTTCATTTGGTCAAGAAATGTAAGAGAATACACCTTTTGAAAATTTGTGTAACGGAAAAACCGACATTACATTTCTTATGACTATGACAGCTGATTTACATTAGTACCGGGTTCACCGAATACCCATTAGCGGGGCTGTAAGCACCCATATTGACTTCAATCGTTAGATCATCCGCTAAGAAACGTGTGCAGCTCAGGTGAAGAACGAAATTTAGGATAAAGTCATAGTTTTCTATGATTTGAATCGTTGTTTTTCGCGAAAAAAACTTATTCTTACGTATTTGTTACATATTTATGATCGTGACAGGCACTAACGCGAAAATAACTGCTAGGTTATGTTCCTATGGAATATACGAAATTGATGGTTGTTATGCGCCATCCAGCGGTGAGCAGAGGCGCCTCGTTATTGAGGCCCCTGTATTACCGCACCGTACGGGGACCCGCACGAGGCGCTTTGGTCACTCGATATGCCTCTTAATGCCAAACCGTCGCCATTAATGGGACAGCGGAAGCCGCCATATTGGGGCGCGCGACTTTTTAACCGGCGTTTTCGACCCATTTTTTCCTACGGGTGGGGAACTTGGGAAAATGAAACATTTTGTTTCCCGTGCGGGTAGAGTTCTGACACATAAGCGACGCACAAGTACGCATTGTGGCTTTGCTTACTGGAACACACGACAGGCATAAGTACCAGGAATAGAGGTTAGGTTGGAACCCAGTTAAGATTTGAATTATATCGGAATTATACGACGTATCATTGCAATCGTTATCGTGATAGATTATGTTTTGATATATGTTTTTATATATTTGACAGTCATCGGGGATGGTATGTACGTACTTACCTCGGTACTCAAGGCTATCTCCAGTCAACGTCACAACCAATAAGTAATCTTCAGCGTTGACTGAAGATTAGTAAGGACAGTCAACGCTTACTTGTCCGCGCTGCAATGTCGATACAAAGTCTCGTGAGCTCGCGCCCTCTCACTAGACGCGGCGGCGAGTCGCGAAAACTATTCACAGTTAACTCAAAACTTATTTAACTCTGCAATGCGTTTACCGAACAAGCATTGCATCTGCTCGCTCCCTCTACACTACCAACGTGTGTAGATGTGAGAATGGGTGAAGCTCTGCGGTTTTATTTTTATAGCTAGGCAACAAGTGCTTTTTTGGTCAACATTTTTCAGCAGCCTCGGAAAACTATAAACGAGGTGTCATGCGATTCGGGACAGCATGTAAAAGTTTTTTGAAGAAAATCAAGTTCCGCTCGCAAAAATTGCAATAGTTATAAACAATTTAGTGAAAAAAACAAGGGTTTGGTTTTTTGCAAATATCTCAAAAACTGATTGAGATTTTTAAAATTTTCAAAAAGATTCAAAGAGAGGAGGAAATTTTCTTATAATAGTCCCAACTCCCGGAACTATAGGACCATTATTTATAATTTTCCCAGGGGGCGAAGATACGGCCGAAAACGGGTAGTCCGGCTTGCGCGCGTCACGCCTACTCCGGACAGTCGGACAATAAAAATCATGAAAAGTTATTAAATATGAAAATTAAGGAATGAAAAAATTCTGGTACTTACTGAATACATGAGGGAACAATAATCTGCCGAAGAAAAATTTTTATCGCGATTTTCGGATTAGTTATCCGTTAATTAATTAACAATTTTCGGCTGCTCGAACGTGAACATTGCAAGTGCGATGATTGTTAAACAATGAATCTGAGATTTTTTTCCTTTCTTGGTACTGTTCTTGAAAGCCTTCAGAGTAGATCCCCGTTTGAAAAATTTTCAAATGTTCATTTTTCACTTTTTCATTAACAATTTACGTAGTCAAAAAATTAAACACTCCAATTAACCATATAAAAAAAGTTTTTTTTACAAATATTTTGATTGATCCATTTTTTTATCATCGAAAGCTACATAAGAATGATTTTTTAAAATTTTTATCTTCTATGGTTCGAAAAATTGTTATAAACAAATGCGTTGTTAATGAGATAAATGTTTTTTTTCGGAGACCAAATCTGTGATGCATGTTTAAATATCTCAAAAACTATTATCTCGACATTGTATGTAATGAAACACATTTCATTCATGCATAGTTTGAAAAAAAAAATTCTCAAACCTTTTATTATAAAAAATTGCAACAAATTATATAAATAATTGGATAAGAACTTTAGTTTTGAGCTCAATATGTCCACTGATTATTGCAGAATAAATAAATCTCAGGTGTTTTTATCGTATGTCCATTAGTTTCTAAGTTATAATAATTTAAAAGATAAAAACGCAGGTGAGAAGTATGGAATTGAGGAGGACGAACTTTATAAAATTAAGAAAAAAATTGAAAAAAATGTTTAAAAAAAAAAAAAAGACGGTTGTGTTGTTTTGTTTAGTAGAAAAATAAAAAAAACAGAAATTGAAAATTTGTTTGTTTATAAAAAATTATTTGTTCAATAAACAATGAAAAATTAAATAAAACAAATTATTTTTTTAAATATCGAAGATCAAGGTAAATCATGATTAAAAAAAAAAAAACAGTTCCTTAATATTATTTGTAAGTGGTATGAAAAAATTGTTAATTAACAAATCCGTTTTTAAGCAATAAAAATTTTTTTTAAGAAACGATTTTTCTTTTAAAAATCATCATTTGCATCACAGATTTGGTCTCCGAAAAAAAACATTTATCTCATTAACAACGCATTTGTTTATAACAATTTTTCGAACCATAGAAGATAAAAATTTTAAAAAATCATTCTTATGTAGCTTTCGATGATAAAAAAATGGATCAATCAAAATATTTGTAAAAAAAACTTTTTTTATATGGTTAATTGGAGTGTTTAATTTTTTGACTACGTAAATTGTTAATGAAAAAGTGAAAAATGAACATTTGAAAATTTTTCAAACGGGGATCTACTCTGAAGGCTTTCAAGAACAGTACCAAGAAAGGAAAAAAATCTCAGATTCATTGTTTAACAATCATCGCACTTGCAATGTTCACGTTCGAGCAGCCGAAAATTGTTAATTAATTAACGGATAACTAATCCGAAAATCGCGATAAAAATTTTTCTTCGGCAGATTATTGTTCCCTCATGTATTCAGTAAGTACCAGAATTTTTTCATTCCTTAATTTTCATATTTAATAACTTTTCATGATTTTTATTGTCCGACTGTCCGGAGTAGGCGTGACGCGCGCAAGCCGGACTACCCGTTTTCGGCCGTATCTTCGCCCCCTGGGAAAATTATAAATAATGGTCCTATAGTTCCGGGAGTTGGGACTATTATAAGAAAATTTCCTCCTCTCTTTGAATCTTTTTGAAAATTTTAAAAATCTCAATCAGTTTTTGAGATATTTGCAAAAAACCAAACCCTTGTTTTTTTCACTAAATTGTTTATAACTATTGCAATTTTTGCGAGCGGAACTTGATTTTCTTCAAAAAACTTTTACATGCTGTCCCGAATCGCATGACACCTCGTTTATAGTTTTCCGAGGCTGCTGAAAAATGTTGACCAAAAAAGCACTTGTTGCCTAGCTATAAAAATAAAACCGCAGAGCTTCACCCATTCTCACATCTACACACGTTGGTAGTGTAGAGGGAGCGAGCAGATGCAATGCTTGTTCGGTAAACGCATTGCAGAGTTAAATAAGTTTTGAGTTAACTGTGAATAGTTTTCGCGACTCGCCGCCGCGTCTAGTGAGAGGGCGCGAGCTCACGAGACTGTATCGACATTGCAGCGCGGACAAGAGTTCCATAAGCGTTGACTGTCTTTACTAATCTTCAGTCAACGGTAAAAGGCTCGAACAGCTCGAACCCACTACAACTTTCGTCTCGAGCCGCTAGGATACTTGAACGGTGGAAACCTGCCGAGTTGATAAACCCTAACCCGATTCTACTCCATTCCAACCCTCGGTGGAAACGTAGTCACTGACGCGTCATCAGACCTTGTACGAATCTGAAATCTGAGTGTGTTGGCTATTCTGCGAAACAAATAACGACGATCGCGCACGCGCAAATGGGGTGCGCAATTTCACCTGATCCTCTGTATATATCTGTATACATATATCTGATCACTGTATATATCAGTACTCCAACAGAAATTGTAGCCGGTAGCTACCCAAGTGCACGAAAACAACGATGAGTGGAAACAGTACGAATTCGTTGCCCAGCACCGTGTAGTGTGTACTGTGTTACGTCCCAATAGCATGCAGCAGCGCTCACTTTCAGATTAATCAGACACGACATGTAATTACTGTCAAGTTTCTATAATTCTCTTTACTTATATTATTTCAACTATATTACGAATACTTTAGAATACCTTAGCTCAAACAAAACTCATAAAAACTCAATATCTTATAATATAAACATTTCCCATGGTCCAGCACATATTTTTTCCAAGACATAAACAACATGGCCAGTCGATAGTGAAGTGATGCAACTGCACGTGCAACCACTTGAGATGGCCGTCACAGTTAAAATACTACGAAAAAACATTAAAAAACACACCCCAAATCCTGAAGAACCAGCGAACGAAAATCAAGTCCCAAAAAACGGAAAACACCCAACACCCGCATCCTAGATAACTCCCGCCAACGCTCGGACGCAAGGGTCCATCCCTCAGCCCTCGCGTTGTCCCAATCACAGCATCCCTTTGCACAGCATCTTTTCCAAAAGATCCAAATCAACCAATAGTAGATTTCCGCGCCCACGCGGTTACCCAAAATTCAAGCCCTCCAGGAACCTCCCCAAAATCACTCTTTTAAAAACCCGAACTCAGCAGATCTCGCTCTCAGATTCCGTTAGATATTCAGACTACATCATACTCTCGAAGTAAAAGTGTAATTAATATTTCACTTGCCTATTTCATCCAAACCTTATTGAGTTTCATAAATTAACTTAACATCAAATAAAAACATATTTGTCAAACCTGATTAAAATTGTCTAAAACTATCAATTATTTTCATAATTGATAATACTGTAAGAATGGCGCGAGCGGTAAGCGCGGTATTACAGAAATAACCAAAAGCGGGTTCGAGTAGCGCCTGGGCAAATCTAGTCCTACAAATTGGACCCCAAAAATATAACGTTAAACGATTAAATGCCAACCCAAATAACTCAAAAACAAAGGCCAAATAAACCCAATAAATTAAACGTAAGGCCAATAAATCCAATGAAAAGAATGTGGGGAAAATGCTGTATTTGAAATAGGTCTCGATAGTCAGAAGGCGGGCTTAAGACTGACGATCGGGGTTGTTTACAAAATGAATCTCGTAATCAAGAACAAAAAGACTGTGACAAAGAATTGAATATAATTTGGGGGTAGGTTATAGGAGGCGAATATAATTCAAAGGGGCATTGCCCGGCAATGTAACACTACCCCCTCCTTTAAAAAAAAGTCGTCCCGACTTTGGATTAAAAGAAACAAATTAATAGCGACAGAGTGCGACTCGATATAAGTGTGGTGTGTAAGTGTGAGGTCGTTGGGTGTTTTCTTCTCTTGGGCGAGACGGAGCTGTGGCCCAATGTATCTGATGTCCGCCCAAATCTGCCCGGCATTCGCCATATCTTCCAGGGGAAACCACAGAAAACCCATGGATAGACAGTCCAAACACCTTGATGTTCTCTTCTGCCATGGTCAGGGACCCGTCCGCGCAGATCAGGAGTCGGTCGAAGTCGTCTGCTTCTCAGATAGAGGTATGACCATGGTCCGAAGAACTCCGAAGCGCTTTCGCGACACAAAAAGACTCATCTTCGAGAGAAAAACTTCATCTGAAGACGCGGTGAAGACATCTCCTGTGAAGACACGGCGAAGACATCTTCTGTGAAGATGTGAGGGAATAGGACCAAGCTGACTCCACGTTGGGCGTCGAGGCAACTCCGGGGACATTGATCTCGTAAGGAAAGGACAAATTTAGGATTAGGAATGGGAACAAAGAGGTAAGGCCAAAGAGAAAGGCAAGTACTCTCTTCCAGAAACGACTCTTTAAAATCAAATAGGAAAACTTCCTGTAAAATGAAGACGATGTCGCCTTCCGAATCAAAGTTCCCACCCGTGATTCCTCGATAGGCAATCCTCATAAATTTCATCGGAGCAGCCCAAGCAAAAAAACTTGGAGAAAAATATTGTCAGGTCCTGCCCCTATAACAGTTTCTTAAAAAAAAGAAAACTTAAACCTAATTCGTTAGGTTAAGAATAACCTAAAAGAAAAGCATCAAGCAAGCAGTTGAAGTCCTCACCACAACATCGAGAATCGATTCAAAAACAACTACCGATTGCGAGCCTATTCGGACGCGATATCGCGACTAAGTTCGAGGCGAAGAACATAACCTCCGAACGTCAAAAGTTCTCTACGTTAGGCAGAGGTTAACGGCAGAAAATCCTCCTTCATAAAATTGCAAAAATTCCGACCACCTGCAAGGAAAAGAATCCCTAATTTATTTCCTTCGAGATTGAGACTCCAGAGTCAAAGAAATTAAACCCTTCTACGAGGAAGCAGGTCTAGCTAGGAAAGGAGCCAGGCGGTCCAAGTGTACCACCTTTGGCTTAGTATGCGATGACCTTTGAATCCTGTAAACTACGTCATTTATCCGATCTACTACCACATAAGGCCCTTCCCAATTTGATTGGAGCTTCGGGGAGCGGCCTTTAATCCTTCGTGGCTGAAAGAGCCAAACCGCATCTCCGGTCCCAAACTGTAAATCTCGAGCCCTTACATCATAGCTAGCCTTCATTCTCCCTGACCTTAATTGAATTCTTCCCCTAACTAGTTGATGAATCTCATCCAATCGCTCTCTAAGGGTAGAAGCAAAAGCAGAGTTAAGATTAGTCCCAGAAGGGAGTACGCCTTTTTCCAAGTCCGAAGGAAGCCTTAGTTCTTGGGCCATGAGCATCGAAGCAGGAGTCTGACCGGTAGTCTCATGGACTGCCGACCGATAAGACAGAAGAAACAAGGGTATCCACCTATCCCAATCTTTCTGCGTTTCTTCTATAAAAGAGGACAAATACCGGAGTAAGGTCCGATTTAATCGTTCTACCATCCCATCCGATTGTGGGTGTAAAGGAGTGGTTCGAGTTTTCTTTATGTCCAGGATTTTTGAAACCTCACTTATTATCACGGATTCAAAATTACGACCCTGATCCGAATGAAGCTCGAGAGGACAACCATATCGACAGACGAATTCGTCAACAAAAACCTGAGCTACGGTCTCCGCTTTTTGATCGGCAATTGGAATTACTTCGGGCCATTTTGTGAAATAGTCCGAGATCACCAAAGCATATCGTTTCCCAGAATGAGTCTTGGGAAGAGGACCGAGAATATCCATAGCAACTCTTTCAAAAGGTACCCCTACGTTATAAATCTGCAAAGGACTCTTTCCCTTTTCCCGGGGTCCATTGCGACTTATGCAAACTTGACAATTCCTACACCAATCTTCTACATCCGAGCGACAACGAGCCCAAAAATACCTTTCTCGGATTCGACCTAATGTCTTATTAGCAGCAAAATGCCCTCCGGATGGGGAATCGTGATGTTCTGTTAACACCTCTGGAAGTTTCGTCCTAGGAACCAAAAGCTGCCACCTTATCTCCTTGGCGTCGGAGGACTCCCATTTCCTAAACAACGCCCCATCGGCAAGGCGGATGGAATCGAACTGGTTCCAATAAACTTTCAGCACCTGGCTTCCTGAAGAAATATCCTGCCATTCCGGCCTTATCCCCGCTATCTTCCAGCTCTTAACCTGCCGAAGATCTACGTCTGTCCCCTGAGCCTCTATCCAATATTTCAGTTCGGTTTGGAACGAAATAACTCGAACTTCTAGCTCCGACTCCTTGGAACCCTGCATCCTAAAACATTGTTTGCAGTCCCCGCAACTCGAACTGGGCCTACGAGACAGAGCATCCGCGTTGGAATGGAGAAGCCCTGCTCGATGCTGAATTTCGAAATCGTATTGTGTCAGTCTCTCTAACCATCGAGCTACCTGTCCCTCCGGTGATTTAAAAGACAAGAGCCACCTCAAGGAAGCATGGTCAGTGCGAATCAAAAACTTCCGTCCATACAAATAGTGATGAAAGTGAGAAATAGACTCAACTATCGCGAGGAGTTCTCTCCTAGTAACGCAATAATTCCTTTCCGTCTTGCTCAGGACCCTGCTATGATAACTGACTACACGTTCACTGTCCTCTTGGATTTGAGATAAAACTCCTCCTATTTCTGACAAAGAAGCATCCGTGTCCAAAATAAATTGGGAATTGGCGACCGGATAAGCTAAAATAGGAGAAGTGGTGAGGCAACCCTTTAACTGCTTAAAAGCTTCCTCGCAGTCAGACGACCAATCGAAAGGAACCTTCTCCCCTGTTAAATGGTGAAGGGGTCTAGCTATACTAGCAAAATCTCGAATAAACCGTCGATAATAAGTGCAAAGGCCTACGAAACTTCTAACCTCTTGTTTGTTAACAGGTTGCGGCCAATCGCAAACCTTTTCGATCTTTCCCGGGTCTGTCTTTATCCCTTCCGAGGAAACTATATGCCCAAGAAAGCTAACCTCTCCCTGGAAGAAACTACACTTTCTGGGACTCATCAATAGACCTGCCTCAGACAGACGAACGAAAACCTTCTCCAAATTCTCTAATTCCTCTTCGAAGCTTTTCGCGTAGATGATGATATCGTCGAGGTAAACTAAACAAATTTTTCCTATTAATCCTGAGAGTATCTTTTCTATGGTCCTCTCGAATGTGGCAGGCGCGTTGCACAGCCCAAACGGCATAACGTTGAACTCCCAAAGGCCTCCTAGACCGGTTACGAACGCGGTCTTTTCCTTATCCTTAGGATCCATCTCTATTTGCCAGTATCCACTCTGCAAGTCGATAGTAGAAAACCATTTTGCACCAACTAACAGATCTAGTGCTTCCTGGATTCGTGGGAGCGGATATGAATCTTTCTTGGTAACTTCGTTAAGCTTTCTATAATCTACACAGAACCGTTTAGAGCCATCCTTTTTACTGACTAAGACAATAGGGGAAGCCCATGGACTAGCCGAAGTTCGGATTACGTCATTATCTGCCATGCTTTTTAATAATCCCTCTACTTCCTCCCGAACATGAAGAGGAAGTCTCCTGGCAGCCTGTTTAATAGGACGGTTCTCACCAACATCAATCGTATGCTGCGTCAGACTACAACGACCTTTTTCCGCCGAGGTTCTAGCGAAAGTTCTTTGAAACTTGGATATCAACTGGACGAACTTCTGTTTTTGGGACGCCTCCAAGCGTTCTGAAGACCTTACGATCAATTCTTCAAGATGTACGGCCTCTTGGTCACTACCCGAAGGATGTCTTCTATCGCAGAGTCCTCGCAATAACGACGAAGAACTTTGATTCACACCTGGTGATCGTGGGTAACGATAGGGAGATAAGCTAACCATATGCGACCCTGATCGAAGAGTATTATCCGCTGCAGAAATAATACAACCATGAGCAGCGAGAAAATCTACCCCTAAAATTCCTTCGTCCTCTATATCAGCAAGCAGAAATTCGTGAGTGGTTCTAATGGCGTTTTTCCCTCTCCCTATAACCATCTTGACAAAAATTTTCCCTAATACTGGCGTCGTCTCCCCTGTAGCTGTCCGCAGACAAGAGGTAAACGAGCCATCCTGGAAGGATTTCGCCAAATCCTTTCGGATAACATAAACGGAGGCCCCGGTATCTATGACCCATAAACAATTGACACCATCCACCGCACCCCGGGCGTATAGTCCAGAATTACGGAGTACCCTGACAACGAATTGGGAATCTGACGAATCGTCGATCTCCTGGACGCTCGGTAGCTTCTGCCCGGCGAAACTACCGATTCCTAGTTTTTTGTCGGTTCCTCGACCCGAACTGTCCTAGAAGTAGACGGTTTTGCTAGCGAAGAAGCATCTTTTCCCTCGACCCTGTCGGATTCTCTGGACCTTGGCTCTTTAGACCTATCAAGTCTCCAAGACCCTTCTTTCGAGCTATAGCGATTAGTTCTATTACTCGAACTGGACGAACGATTCTGCAGGGAAAAACAATGATTGGCATCGTGTCCTATCTTTCCGCAAAATAAACATTTTAAACTATTCGGTCTCCTGTTGTCCTTATTGTCCCGATTTTCTTTCTGAACCGACGAGTTCGTATTAGATGAACGAGTTTTATAGGTCGAGTTTTCTACTTTGAACTGCCGTAATCGGTCCGAACCGAAATCTAGTTTATTCACAGCTTCTATCTCCAGGCTTTTGATGATTGCCTGATGAAGTGTAGTAGGAGCAGCCAGTCGGAGCTGATGCCTCGTATCGGCATCCTTTATGGCGTTGATGAACTTCGCGCTCGCGATCTGATCTCGGCCTTTCTCCGAACAATCGGGCAAAGCTAAGCGAGCCAACCGCTCGACGTCATGACCGAGCGTGGCAAGGTCCTCGGTACGGCCCTGACGGCGATTTTCGAATTGAGTAAAATAAAGCTTCGCGAGATGCTCCTCTCCAAATCGGAGTCTGAGGGCATCACAAATCTTACTAAAATCTTCGATATCGGAATCGGAAAGAGCACTGATAACCGTTAAGGCCGTCCCCCTCAAAGATCCGGTCAAGGAAGCAGCCTTTTGCCGTGGTCCCCAGTTGTTCGACCGAGATATCAGATTAAATTGTTTTTCATAGATGGACCAGGAAGTGGTTCCATCGTAGGTGTTTGGTCTAATATTAACCGAACCCGAGGGAAGTTCGTTGTTCTTTGGACAAGAATCAACGGTTGTTCTCGAAAGCACAACTGGTTCGCTGACACTAGCTAGAGCAGGTAGAGTAGGGACAGCTAAAAAAGGAACTGTGTTCTCCACAGTTTCGAACCTGGGAGGTGGTGTTACCACCTGTCCTGCAGAGGTTTGGGGCAGTAGAGGAGTAGGAGGTGGGGGTTGTTCTAGTGGTCTCTGCAAATTCCGTAGGACTTCCACCAAAATATCCTGTGTCCGGTTTGATTGTCTTAGGAGTTCCTCCTGGGTCCGGAGGGACTGGCATAACAGTTCCCGCAGTAAATCTTCTGACTGGGGCTGGTTCGCATTTTCTCCGGCCTCTTGACGAACTGGGGCAGCGGAACTTCTTGTCCTTGGCATTTTCCTTTTTTTTTTTTCCTTTTTTTTATGTAACACACTGTTTAACGGATAAAGTACTACTCTCTTAATCCCGATTCTGACACCAATGTAAGAATGGCGCGAGCGGTAAGCGCGGTATTACAGAAATAACCAAAAGCGGGTTCGAGTAGCGCCTGGGCAAATCTAGTCCTACAAATTGGACCCCAAAAATATAACGTTAAACGATTAAATGCCAACCTAAATAACTCAAAAACAAAGGCCAAATAAACCCAATAAATTAAACGTAAGGCCAATAAATCCAATGAAAAGAATGTGGGGAAAATGCTGTATTTGAAATAGGTCTCGATAGTCAGAAGGCGGGCTTAAGACTGACGATCGGGGTTGTTTACAAAATGAATCTCGTAATCAAGAACAAAAAGACTGTGACAAAGAATTGAATATAATTTGGGGGTAGGTTATAGGAGGCGAATATAATTCAAAGGGGCATTGCCCGGCAATGTAACAATACTTATTTGTGAGAACAATTAATAAACTTTGTTTGTTCAATAAACCTCATCATCATCATTTATTTCAACTGCGTGTAGCAGTGGCTGGTAAAATCCCAATCTAACTACGGTAACGTGGTGAATCAATAGTGTGTTGACGTATCGACCGGGAATCGACGATCAAAGACTCACAAGGTGAAAAGGGGAAGATACTCTTCCAACATTTTACGCCCGGACTCAGTCGATAAACTCGGTCATCATTGTAATATTCTCAAAACATAACAACTGTAATACAAAAGCAGTGTCCGCAGGTCTAGTTTTCAAAAACTCCAACTCCCAAATGTCCAATTTTATTTGTTTTGCAATCACGAAGAAAATATCCGAATATCCTAAGTGGGAAGAGACCATCAATCACCGACAAACGGTTCTACGCCGGTTGATATAAAATTCGATTGAAAATATTATCAATGAGGGGCTGAAAATAAAGTTAGACGCTCAATTTTTTATTATTTTTTAAAAAATAAACTAATTATTGTCAAACGTTCGGATTAAACCATCATTTACCGACAAACGACCGACAAACGATTGAACAAAGAATTATTGTAATCTGGCCAAATGAGGGGCTAAGTATATGGAGGTGTCATCAGTGTTATAATCCCACCTATTTTATTTGCTTATTATTTCTTAATCGTAAGTTGCCACAGAGTGATATTGACTATGGCTGATTGCGACCGGATGTTTAGTCTTCAGGTTTGATTCGCCGAAGTATTTACCGGCTAAAATTCACAGTAAATTCAACCGCCATATTGGTTTTGATCACCTCGGAACGGCCACTCTCAACTCACTCTCAATTTTCTCCTTGAAGGAGCAACAAGTATTTGTACCTCATTTAGTTCATCTGATCACTAATAAAGTTAAAACCAGAAATCCTAAGATCTTGAATCTCAATACTTTACTAGTCAACGGATCCTAATTATAACAAACTCATTGTCAGTGTTCCCAAGAAAAGGGCACACAACAAATTGGTGGCAGCGGCGGGATTGACTGGAGATCGAAGACTGGTGAATATAGTGAAAAGGGTGAATTGGTGAAAAGTGTTCGAATTGACGAGTCCGCTGTAAGACATCAGCGTCATCAAAACCCGCAATAATCAGTGAATTAAATTTCACCGTTGTAGAAATCAACGTCATCAAAACCCGCAAGAATCAGTGAATTGAATTTCACCGTTGTAGAAATCAACGTCGTAAAAACCCGCAAGAAATAGTGAATTGAATTTCATCGTTGTAGAAATCAACGTCATAAAAACCCGCAAGAATCAGTGAATTAAATATCACCGTTGTAGAAATCAACGTTAACACAACCCGTAAAACCTATAGTGTCTTAAATTTCACCGAGGTGAAAGATTGATAGATTGAAAGAGTGTAAAATTTTGAATGAATCTACTGAACTAAATCCACACTTGTGTATTATCCACAAAATTGTTTGTGTCACAAGTTTTGCAATAACCGTGCCCCAAGCACAGAAGATACGTGCCCTACATGAAGAGGCGCTGAAGAAACCTCAAGATCGTCAAGACATAAGCGCAAGAGGAAACTTCAGTGACAGATCCCCGACATTTCACCGACGGATACCATACGGATGTGCTCAAGTCAACTGGACGAACACTACGGAACAATTGCATTATGTTTATGGTCATTTCACTCGTACTGTAAGTCTCGTTAAATAATTCAGATCAACATACGTTATTCAATTAAGTTGGGTCAGTAGCTATAACTAGAATTCTATAAAATGGCACCAATCGCGAAAGATCTTGCTAAACTTCTTCCAACATTTAATGGATTGCAAGGCGTCACCATTCGCGAATTCATTGATAAATGTGACCGCGCCTTTAAACGGTGTCCAGACACAGAGAAGGATGAGCTCTATGAACACGTATACAGCAAGATCACTGGTAGTGCATATAGGAGAATTCAGGGTAGAGTTATAGAGGATTACCTGGACTTCAAAAATGAATTATTGACGATATACGAGGAAAAGGGTACCAATAGGCAATGGGAACTAGAGCTAAGCATTTGCAGGCAACGTGCTGGAGAATCAATCGATTCTTTCTACCAGAGAATCGAACGGTTATGTATAAAAATTATAGAAGCAGGCCCAGCTAAAATTAAGTCAGATAAAGAATTCTACCATAATCTGATCACTGCAAAAGCTAAAGATTGTTTTATAGCCGGTTTGAATGAAAAGATGCGTGATATGTTAAGGATCAGGAACCCCAAAGATTTGCTAAAAGCATACCAAATAGCTTCAGACGAAGAAAGACTGAGAATAACCGAAGATCGAATAAGCCAATTTTCCAAATCAGTCACTTTCGATAGAAGTAAAATTACTTGTCAAAACTGCGATAAGGCAGGACATTCAATGAAAAATTGTTTTAAATTAGCAAAAAACCAAAAAACAGAGGCTATTAATGCATGTACAACTGACGAAAACGATGAAAATGAAGAACCATTCGAACCTGACTCTCAAGAGGTAAATTACTGCTCTCAAAATTGTTCAAAACTAATAAATGAGTGCTGCATTACGGAAGAAATTGTTTGCGATGAATGTTATCGAGTTTATCCAGTAGACAGCAACAGATTAGTATGTTTCTTTTGCAAAAAGCCAGGACACGTACAAGCTAATTGCTTCAAAAGAAAAGCTATGCTAGCTTCTAAGCCCACACAAAATAACGTCGATCAACAACCAAATTTTGTAAATCGGACAGCGTTAACGAGCGGAACGAGGTCCGGGATAGGAGAAACCCGCTCAACCCAAACAACGAGAGATTAGAAATTGCAGAGCATAAGATCAGCCTTTTAGGATCACCTAACAATGTAATTCTTTCCGTACCCGAGTTGAACCAATCTCAAAATTTGTTTATGGTAGACACTGGAGCCTACTCATGTCTTATAAGTAGATATGGTCAGCCCAGGTGAGACATAACAAATGACGTCACTGGCGCCAGGCGTCCCCTCCCCCCCCTCGCCCCGCGGGTCAGTGTCACGCAAATTCCTCACCCCCCTCCCGCTCTTCGCGCGGCGCTCTATTTGGCGGTATTTCTTTTCGCTTTTGTTCGTTCAAAAATCCAAGATGGTGGCTTTTGCTTGCTCAAAATTCGGTGGACCAACCATTTTCTCTCTCTCTCTCTCTCCTTCTCTCTTGCTCAAATCCGAAATGGCGGACTCGTTTGTCCCTATTTAACTGTATTTTCCTCCTGAAATCGATGGGCGAAAGGGGATAGGTGGGGGACGATTTAAATGCGTATTCGTTCGCCGTAAAAGTTTTTATTCTTAAATCTAAATTCTTACAGGTTTCTTACATTTTTTAATACAATTTTGAACACACTCTATACCCAGGGGGCGACATTTACCTTTGTTTTTTATTTTACTGACTAGACATTTATAAAACGAGACGACGATGCGATCGTTTTTTACATGATCATCCGTAAATAGGGTAGTAAATTGATCAAGAGTGTAACCGAGGTGCATATAATACAGAAACATAATACAAAACTGGCCACACACGTTCGAAAAGGTATTTTGTAACTGGCGCGTGTTGCACCTGTACCGGGGGCAATTTCTTCGCAAACGACGCAAATGGTTTGGGACAAAAGGCGGAACTCCGTAGCTGTCAAAATAGACGCCGTTTCCTGAGACATCGCTGTAGAAGGCCACCCAGTGGGTTCCGGGCTGCGTGTGGTCATCGGTGTTTGCAATGATGGCAGCCGGATGCGTCCATCGTACGGGAATTCGATCAGAAGGGTACACCCCAAGCGTCTTCGTAGCGATCGGCTTCAAAATCCGTTGTATCTCGAGACTGTTCATAATAGTTGTCCGCTTTCCCGGCAGCCGTGACTGGGATGGTTCCGGAGAGATGAGTATGCGCCGACTGGCTCGATCTCGAATTTAGCCAGGTTTTCAGCTGCGTTGCCCTGTTTAACGAGCAAACGAATGCTCCCTGCTTGTGAATGGCGTGATACAGGCAGTGTGCGCCCGACGAAGGTAGGTTTTTGAATGTGGGACAGTCGCGATCTTCTTCCAGATTTTTAATTTGGTGCGACATTGCTCGTTGTAGCACTTTAGTTTTTTCTGTACCACGGGTATAGATCAGACGGGCGGTACGAGCGACTTCGCGGAGTTTGGCGATGATCTGATTGCACGAAACGTCTCCGTCGAACCACTCGATACGATGATGATTGCTGGATAAGTAGTTGTTTTGGACCCGGGTTTCGGCGGGGAGTTCCTCGAAGAGACACAGGGGCGACGCTATCCAATGGCCGACGTGCTCGTGACGCAACGACAATACGGAGGCCTCTTTGATGATGAATTGTCCAGCCGCGTCGCGGAAGCCTTGTACATCGATGACGTAATCCATTTGCGCTTGGGAGATAACGAGTGCGGTGGTTAACGAGAGGTGTGCTACTGGCAAGGATCCAAGAACGTACGGCCCAGCGAGCCGGCATTGCCCCCCACCCACTTAGTCGACGTAACGTGATGCGTCGCAATTTTGTTGACGTTGCTAACCACCGAAGTCCACGATAACTTGGCGAGCCGAATCGATCTCCAAGACGTTGTCAAACTCTGCATACACGTGCAGTTTATCGTTTTTAGGAGATCCTCTTCAAAACGCACCTCGATACGCACGCTACCGTGCCTAACCAAATTCCAATGCGTATTGTTGTTTGCCGATAAATCAGGTGTAAGATCAAATGCTGTGAGACAATACCCATTGGGGTAGTCTTCGCGGCTGATACCGTTTCCCTCGTTGAGAAAATGAATGCCTGTGCCGAAAAACAGCGTATGGTAGGCATCCACGTAAAGTTTACCCTTTGTGAAGTCGGGTTGTAAAGGTTTGGAGGGTATTTGCACCCCGTCGATGTACAAAGATAGAAAGTTGATCTTGAAATGCTGGAAATTAAACGGGTTGTAGGCTCTGTCGCCGTTGAAGGCTTTGTTGTCGACGAATCCGATAATCATTCTCTTGGGCAGCTGGCCGAGAAACACGTTGTCGAGCGTCTTCCCTTGCACCCCACCGTGGATCGTCATAGACTTCACCTCGACTCTGGTAAGCGGATACTTTGCGGTGCCTTCAGCCAGAGCTCGGGCGTGCGCCAGCAAAACACCGGGGTTTATCGTAACGCGTCGTACGAGCAAGGTGGCTTCGAGTATGTGTAGAGCGCGAGCGTTGTTGTTGTCCATCAGGCAAAAGGCGTCTCTTGTTCTCACGAGCCGCAGCCGCAACTCGACGCCGTTCAGCAAAAACTTCTATTGATTAAAAACATCGCAGTGCAGATATCCCAACAAATCTACGCTAGCGCCGTTTTTGAAGAATTTCTCCCGAGCGGCAAAGCCTTCGCTGCCGCTATTTAGGTCGTCCATTTTTCCGGCCGTATCGCCGTACCACAAAGTTGTCGACAGGTGCGATTTTTTCGCCGTGTCGTTGTAATTCAATAAAGTCTCGATGTAAGCTCTGTACGCGTACGCGTTGTAGCGGGGGATACCAGCTTCTGGTTGAAAGCTACATCCACTTGGCTGAAAAGCGAGTGCAACAGATTGTTCACAGGGGCTCCCGGGGATACGGGGATCAGGGTCTTTTCGTCGGATGCCAAATGCGCCTTTGGCGTCGACATGCTGACGCGTAGGCTGAGCATCGTGTGCGATAGATCGAGGTACTCGTCGCTGAGACCCGGCACCATGAATTCTATCGGAGAGTCATCGCTGAGAGAGGATACGGGCTTGTAGTGAACCCATTGACCGCCCTCGATAGTGGTTTGCGTCGGTGGTAAAGTGAATAAGTCAAGCTCCGATTTCAAACACTCGCAGGAATGAGCGTGTAGATAAGCCATTGTTTACAAAGTTCCGAATATGTCCGCCACGGTTCGTTTCTTACAGCAACTTTTCTTCTTCGTCGTCGTCTTGCGCTTTGTTGTCTTACGTTTCGCTGCTTTGGACCTTTTGCCCACTTTGCTTCCCGCTGTTGATCTGAGTCGACGTTCCGTTATGAACTGATTGCCAGCCGAGCCTCGAACAGCTTTATAACCGCGCCCCTTCATGAGATTCTCCATTTTTTCCTTAGCTTTCCTCTTCAAGTTGTACCCCGATTCTCTGAGACGGCCCTTCACCGACTCCTTGAACGGCTTGTCGCTGTTAATATCCGACAGGATGTTAACACCGGTCCTGAGAGCCTCTTTTCCGACCGTTCGCGCGCCACATTTTAATAACGGTAGAACGCTGCGGAACAGGCCGCCCAGGAATCTGCCTATTCCATGCCCACGCTGTTGCGGAGACCCCGTACAAACGCGTTCTATGCCGCCTCCCAACTGATTTTCGTAGTGTTGCTGATAGTGGGTCATTTATTGCGATGTTGTTATCACCGCACTCTACGGAAATGCAGTGTCGCGGTCAACGTCCCGTTCGTAAATGGTATTGGCCGCCCGAGAGAGTCTCTTATATCGATGTCAATCGTGCGAAAATTGTTGTTCAATAACGGCAGATAATGCGCGGGTGATAGAATTTTGACCTCTGAACTACCGCGACGAGAACCTCCCGACGAGGTTTGCACTATGCGTAGTAGAGGCGCGTGGACGTCGCCCACGATTCTAGGCTCGACGAGATCGCAATAGATGAACATTTGTGACGGCATACCGGCCATGTGGTCGAACGGGCGATTGGCCTCTAATTTGCGGTCGATGTTTTTGGTGAATTCTTCGAAACCGAACTGTCGATAAAGGCCGCTCGAGAAATTCAGGTAGTGACCCGTGGTGCACGTACATACGCGGGTAACAACGAGACGGTCTTGCGATAAGCCCGTGTAGCTAAACTCCAAATGTCTCCGAAGATCCCTCATACCGTTTAAACACTTTGTAATCTGTTCGATGTTCGTGTAAACTCCGGGAGGGACTTGGAATGTGTATTCTGTTACTTTTTTATTACGATCCTCATTTGGGATGTCCTTGTAGTTTTCGACTGGGTTTTCCACGAGGTACATGCGGATCGACAGTTCGTTGCCCCCCAACTCCGAGTTGATAGTCTGAATCGTGAGCGGGTAATGAATTTCTGCAAGGGCAACCTCCCACTCTCCCATCAGTTCAATTTGTCTCGGTAACTGCGTGGTGTATTTGGTTGTAGTATTGTCCGAGAAAAACCTCATCGAGCTGTTGCTCGGTAGCGTTAGATAAAATTGTTCTCTGTTCATGCCTGATGTTTAGGCAGGTTCCGCGCCGCGATCCAGGAGTTAAACTTTTCGGGATATCCGCGCCAACTGACAAACAGCTTCTTACTGGCGCCTTTACCGCGTGTTCGAATGATTTTGTCGACGAGGAGATCGGGGTCTTTTACGACGCGTTGCAACTCGGGTTCGTAAAAGAGTCCGTCGATGACCTCGCCCGTTAAATCTTTCACCGTGTAAACTACCGGCTGGCGAGCGTGCACGCGTACAATCTCAAAAATCTCCTCGGTCCAATTAGCTTCGTAACTCTTCCGAAAGGCACCCTTCGCTTTGCTGATACGCACCCTCTGTCCCACTCGAAACCGCGGATTTCTCGGGCCTTGAGGCCTACCGCTTCTCGCGTACTCCGTGTTGACACGCGCCTTCGCGGCATTCTGCAACGTCACCTTGGATGGAGCCATTCTGATGGTCGAGTGAATCGTATTGTTGTAGGATTCTACGAGTTGCTGTAAAACATCCACGTAGCGATGTGTATTTTTGTGCGTAAAGTATCGCCACATTCTCTCCTTAGTAGTGCGGTTGAAACGTTCTACCACTGCAGCCTTGATGTCGGGGTTACGAGTGACGCGATAGCGCACCTCGTTGGCTGAGAGTAATTTTTGGAACGCCGCCCCCACAAACTCCTTACCCTTGTCGGTTTGTAGGCAGATCGGCCGTCGTTTGGTCGACGACAGCAAGCCGTTGAAAGCTTTCGCAACCGTAGCCGCGGATTTGTCCGCTAATGGTATGACCCAGGCAAATTTACTCAAGACATCGATGACGACGAGAAGGTAACCGTATCCGTCGTTGTATTGTTTGAAAGATCGCAGATCCGCGAGGTCCGCCTCCCACAGGTCGTCTATATTCTGTACGCTGTAGACAGCTCGTGGGAATTTCCGCCGTATCGCCTTGTGCAGCGTGTACGCGTCTTGGGAGGCCAGCCAGTCGAGAACAGCCGTTCGGGATGTTTTGCGGTTGACGGCTCGCTTTATCAAACCTCGCGCCCCTGCATAGCCCGCCGGATCGGCTGGATCATCGTACAATCTCTTCAGGTTCTTCATTTCAGTTTCAAGGTGCACCAACTCCCGCGCCCCGTCTGCCCCGCACGATGTTTCTTTCGCGGCGTAACGAAGATCTCGTCGTCTTCGTCACCCTCGCCCCCTTCTTCCTCGTTTGTTCCGTAGGTGTCGAGATCAGCGTTGTTACCGGCCTCAGCTTCCTCCTCCGCTGTGGAAGGGTTATAATTTCGACCGAACAACCTAGAACCCGTACTAGCCGATCGAACCGGTGTTGCGCGCGTGTAGTATTTCAGAAATATAGGGTTACCGATAAACTCTTGCGGCGTGTTGACGGCGCGGAGCAGGTTGGCGAACTGCTGTCTACCGGTTGCTTGTACGGATTTTCTTTCGCGGACAACGTCGTTCACCAAGTCGATGATGTTTGTACCCCTTATCACCGATCCGCTTATAGAGATCGTACCGTTATCGTCCCAGGAAAGAGCATCACCCTTCGATGCCAAATAGTTCAACAACAGTTCGGCTTTTCGCCGATACTTTTGCGGTACGCTCACTAATATGTCGTGAATCGGGGCGGTTTGATTTCCGTCCACTCGCGCACCCTCTATACCGCGTATGTCAAATTGCGAAGGTTTTCGCGAGTCCCCCGCGAAAAACAAATACCTCTGCAACACCTGACTGTATAGTTTCCATTTCTCTCGATCGGTTTTGTCACTCAGATTCAGAATACGATCCATTTCGCGGTCCAGCAGATTTGCAGGATCCGCCGCGCTCGGTTTGGTCGGTTGTTTCGGCTCTTGCTGCTGCTGCTGCTGCTGCTGCTGATGTTGCCTCATCCTCTCAACCGTTTCCTGAGGTATCAACACCATTTTTTTCGCGTGCTCCATTGCTTTATCCCCGGCCCCGAATCAGAGTGGATATTAATCCACCGATAATGGGCGCCAGTAAAAGAGGAAGAAAACCGCCGCGTTGAACCAACAGTTGTTTCTTACTCTTCCAACTGCCCTTAGTGCTTGCCAGCTGCCGCAAGATTTTCCTATGTTTACCCAAGCGTGTTTTCTGTTCGCGGCTCAATCTGACGTTGCCTTTCAATGTGTTCAAAGCGCATTCGCATATGTTTTTTACCAGCGCGTCGTCGGCTGTACGTAACAAGGCCAATCTTTGCCGCGGCCGTAATTCACAGATCGCCTGAAGGGCGGCTTTGGATGGACCGAATCGGCCGGCTCGCCCTCTTACCAAGCTCCTTCCGGGGGTCATCACACGTGAAAGAATCCTTACGCGGCAAATAAACATACTGATACTCGTCCGTGGGAAAAATATTGGTTCAGAATCGGCAATTCTCAGGGGTTGTCTGCTTCAGATCCAGAAGCAGGTAACCGTGTGGGGGCTCCGTGGCATCGCGATACGCGTCTTGCACGAAGCGAGGGTCCTCGGGGCGAACTTGCCTCGCGAGGTGTTGTATCTGCCCACGGTCGCGCGGATTTTTGAAAAAAACTATATAACTCGCATTCAGCGAAATATCGCGTTGACCGCGTCCTTGGTGAAACAGGTTTTGGGTGATGAGAAAGACGCTCAGATTTTTATGGTGACATCCTTTGGTGAACAAGTCAACGATGACACCGCCCGACGATTCGCGCATCAGATCGTCTATGACCAATAATTTCGGGCCCGAATCTGCGTCGTAGTCGGTCGGCTGTGGCAAACCCTCGCGATACTCGATACCTTCTTCGGCCTTTTCGCTGTAGAGCGGTTGCCATTCGGCGTAATGCCAAACGACCCTCACGAATTTCTTGTCGCACATCAGTTCTGCGTGACGCAGAAATTTTTTCACAAAGTTTGACTTTCCGCAACCGGACGGCCCTGCGATGATCGCCGAAAACGGATGTTTCCACCGCGTGTCCATTCTCCCGACTTCTCGGAGTATCGAACCTGCAAATCAATATATACCTACCGATCCTTGATGAGCTGTTACCGCGGCCGGGGCGCCCCGCGGACCGTGCGTACGATACAAGCTGGTTGTCGCACGTACCCGCGCGCGTTGTTGCAGCTGATACAACCGCACGCACAAGCCTGTGCGTGAGCCACTTCGGCAGTGCGTGCGCGTGCGCAGCCGTGTCGAGCTCAGCTTATCCCGTGACACGGTCTGCGCGCCTCTAGCTAACGCGTGCGCTGACTGAAATGTGAGCAGGTACAAATGAAGAGAAGCGTTCCCAGTTGGCTCGTTTTTATTATCTCAATTACTCTTATTACAAATTCCATTCCAAACAAACAAACAACCAAACGCCGTGTAATGAGGCTTTAATAATCATCCTTAAATCTAAAATTCGGACCGAACGACGATAGTTTACATTATTCCTGGTGACTAAGAATTATGGTTCTACATCGAGGAATACAGGCTTGCAAGTTAGCGTTACATTGTTACGGCAAAGGTGATGATGAAAACGGCTTCTAATAACGCTCATTCCGCATAACCGTAGGGAAGCGTGTCATGGCTTCCCTCTATACGGCATCTTTTCACCTGCACCGGTCTGCAGATTTTCATTTCAGGATGTGTGATTACCTGGTGAAGCGCCGTGCGCTGTATCGCGCGTCGGTGTGCCAAGATAGGATCCGCAGCGTCGACAACCATGCTTCGAACAGAGTTAAAATTGATCTTTAATCTAGTTTCATAATTCAGCGTGATACCCTTTACCTTGTACACCTCTACCTCGCCCCCGTCAGGTTGTTGAACCACGAACGCGTAAAATTTCGGCCCACCCGGAACAAACGTCTTTATGAAACTACCGAAGCCATACTGCTCCAACTCGTCGGTAAGATCGCCCAAAAAATTACCCGTTGGCGGCTCGTAGTCGTCCGGCCTACCCGTTCGCACGTAGATAACGGAATCCGTATCATAATACAAGACGCGGCGTCCTAGCTTTTCCAGGTAACCGTACAACTTCAAACGAGCCTGAGCCGTGGTATAAGCTGCCAAACAACATTTGCCAAGGGTGACGGAGTAGCGCTTTCTTCCTTGCGAAGCCAACGGACGTAGAGCACATCTTCCGTCGCGGGCAGAATACCCGTCACGGCGGTATCGGGTCCAACAAGTAACTCCAGCAAGCGCCCCCGGCTTTGAACCGCCTCAGTTTGCGGTAAATTTTCCCTCTGCCCAAACTTACCCCAAAAAGAGTTGAGTGCAAGCTTCGAGACTGACCGAAGTCCGGGGTTTTTTGCTATTTTGGCGCGATTCAACCTGATCCCCTCAACCCGCTCGTACTCCGTGAGGTACCGCTCTCTCGACTCATCATCCGTGCAATCGCTTGGCCAGCCGCTCGCCTCCTGCTTTATCTTAAGAAAGGTGTTTATGTAGTCTGCAAAATGGCCTCCCTGCCGGGTGGACGGATCATACTCGGTAATTTCGTACTGCCAAATCTCTCTTATCTTGATAATTTTATAACCCACCGATACAGCTTTTTTCAACTCGTCCGATACCCACGTGCCATCCAGCCACCCATCAGCCTCGTTTTCATGCGGACACGAAGACTGTGTTAAATTTTCGCAACACGATCTACATAACGCGAACATCAGTTTATCCCTCAAGCGAACAGGGAGTACGGGGTGATATAAATCGCGGGGCGGTAACACAATACATTTTACCAAACCCTCAACACCGTCGATATTAGCGTTTCTCGCTCCTGTCAAAGTCATACATTCGTCACCGACATAAACCGTTGGGTGACCCAAGGGGTAGCAGCCGTTCTTACATACCCAGGGGTACAACGAGCAAACATCGACGTATCGGATCTCTGCACCGGGTGCGACTTCGTAGAAGCGCGAGGTATTACCTGTGCGACCGCCAAAAAACGCGTCCCGGGGGTTTAGCGCATCCGCAAGAACGGATGTAACCATAGGGTGATTATCAACGTATTCACGCATTTCCTCGTCGGAGTTGTAAAGGGTGTCAAATTCACACTCCCAGATTTTCTCAACGTTGTACCTCAGAGCTCGCATTTGCAATGTTTTTGAGCATGTTTCCTCGAAATGCCGATCCATGGTCCCCCCTGTCAACAGATTCGCATCTCGATTAACCCTGTTGCAACGCGGACATCCGTGCCAGTAGCACCCGTGAAACTCAAACACGAGTCGACCGCTGGCATGATACCCGTCCACGGGTCTGCCGGTTTCCGGGATCCTAAACTCGCGACAGCGAGCCGCATGCTCGATGTTTACCCCCAACTCGCCCTCCTTCCAAACCAACCACTTTACGGCCTTTCGTGATTGGTTGCCCGCCAATCTGTACCCCCCAGCCGGTAAAATGCCTATCGTTCGAGGCTGTAGGAAATTTTTGCGAAAAACCGCCGAACAAGCTGAAGCAATCGTTACGCTTTGAGTGAACGGACATACATCTCCGCACTTCAAAAAAATGTCACGAAAGGCTATACACGCCCCCCCAAGA
The DNA here is from genome assembly GCA_963978495.1 of Athalia circularis. NCBI lineage: Eukaryota > Metazoa > Arthropoda > Insecta > Hymenoptera > Athaliidae > Athalia > Athalia circularis. The sequence goes on along the minus strand of OZ021699.1, from coordinate 14,144,469 downwards.
ATATCGACGTCGGAACGACAATAAGTGACCAACTCCCGATCAAAATTGAAAATATCTCCACGTTGCACCGCTGCCTCGTACCAGGCATAGAAGGATGTCCGGGCCGCGACGGTCATACTATCCGGTGAATAATACTTCGTAGCCGGTAACGGTCTGATGTATGCCCGATTTTCAGGGGTGTTGAACAGGTGCGGAAAAATACCTTTATCCAGATTATCAGGGAGGCCAAAGGCTTTGGGCAGAACCGCGAGAGGCATCGGCATGTACGCTGCTGAGTCTAGGAAACGCGTACGACCGATTTCCATCAAAATAATTTTAGTGCCATTCAATATCACCTTCGGCAGTTCCCGATTCTCCCCTACTAGCCGTTGTATGATGAACTGATTGTCAAACCCCCTTCCGTTATGTGCTATGCATACGATTTTTTTGAAGTTTTGTATCTCCCTAGTGACAAAATCTAACAACTGTTTAACGGGATCGACTCGAAAAACGTACTCGCGAACAACTCCGCAGCGGTTGTCGGGGCCAGAAGCCAGAAGCCATATCGCAGTTTCGGACTCTAACGAGAAGCCCTGCCTCAAGTAGCTCCCTATACTGAGAATGACGAATATTACCAAGCTCGGGGAGTTCGTTCGCAGCAGCGATAACTTCTCCGAATGGAACGACGTTGTTGTTGTTAGAATCCTGAATACGTCGTACAGGCGATGATCCCGTTGCATCGTTATCATCGACCTCATCGGCGTCATCACCTCCAGATGCCTCCAGAGCTGCCAGTACTGCCTCCAGATCTTGCAGTTGCTGCCTCTGTTGACCACTTGGTCCTGCTCTAGCATTATCATCTGTAGACGTATAAAAATAGGTCGTGAGGCTACAGCGGTGAGACATAAAATTAAGGGGAACTCTGATGACGTTTGGAAGTTGAAAAATTCTTTCAGCCGGCATACACCGAATAAGTTCCAATTAACTAACAAGGTATATATATAAATATATATATACGTACCGGTAAATATCGGCGAATCCAGCAAATCGCACCCCATTTCCAACTCGTTGTAAACGAAGGGTTCGGCGGAGGACTCCTCGGATGTTGTTTGTTCTTCGGCCTTCCCGTCTTCGCTTAACACTATCACCTCAGGGTCCTCAGCTCCCTGCGTAGTTACGAAAGAGTCCCCGTGAAAGTCTCTCTCTATCGCCTCCCCAGCCTCCCACATCAACTGTTCTTCTCGAATAATTTCTACAAAAGAGCGAAGCGGTTTATTTATTGGAGGTCTCTCGAGCCGTGACGAAATTGAAAATAAAAATCGGCTTACCCTGGTGCGCTTGGTAATCCTCGATCAGCTCTCGAACCACCGGTAAATGCCTTGTACCGCGTTTTTGCAAAATCTTTGCCGCCACGCCCAGGCACACACTCGATTTCCTGAATAACTTCCACCCGTGCATGCGACCGATCGCCCGGTCACTGCATTTTGATAAAATAATGTTCAACTGGCGCAACAGTGCTAGTGTTCCCAAATTACGCAAATTTCGGCGCCAAGCCACGTTTAAATAGGGGTGCCTTCGCGGGTTCCACGCTCTCGCGAAGCGGGCGACGCCCAATACGGTAGCTCTTATTTTTTCCATAGATTCAGACATTGTCGCGGTGTTCGTGACTATGGGTTAGCAACAGAAATCGAGACCGTGTATATCTTCCCGAAAATCACACGTATGCAGAAACCCCCACCTAGTGCAACGAGTGCACGCATGTATGATCATCGTCTGAGACGATTCTTCCTCTATGCTGTTGTATAACAGCATGACCATGAAGAAATGCTTTGAAAATCCCCCGATATCTCCCGGTTTTCTAGTCAAGTTTGGCGTACTTTCCTGTGATTGACAAATTTTATTCTTACGATTAGAATATCTGATGTTTTGATTGTTAATAATTGAATATGAGATGAAACCCCCAGAAATTACAAAGACATGCGCTATTAGCTTCATTTGAATAAGGCTTCTTTTATTCAAGATATAATTAAAAAATTCGTGATTTCGGGTAGTCGCAATAAAATTCCCTGATATTTCGTTACTATTCCCCGGTTGAATTAAACTCTTCCTCTGTGTCGGTAAGTATACAGATCTGATACACTCTCCCAAGTGTAATATGAACCCTGTGTATGGTCGGCGATGCTCAGAGAATGCTGCAAAATAGCTCTTCGCTGTCCCCGTAATCAAATAGCCAAACACAAGCACCCACACCATACCCTCGATAACGGGGAGGCCCCCGCGTGGGCCCCGAGTAGTTGCGGAGACAACCGAAAGAATCCTCGAGCTCTCTAGATTCTGTCATGAATCGCGGATCACTCCTCCAACAACTGCGGTGGGGTGTTTCTGCTGAGGTTTGCAAAAATTTGTCGCTTGAATTGCTAGGAAATTTGTCGCCTGCCAGTATCCAGCCGACAATTCTCGAAATAACACCTCCGCAATGGCGACGCCTAAAACAACAGCCCCGAACGCTGGGTGCAGTCGAATATTTAAAACCTTCGACACAGCGCTCAAAAAGTCTGAGCGACATCTCATGTTGTCAACAACTTACGGCTTAAACAACTCGTGGACGAAGAAGCTGACAATCGGACTTCGCCTTCGGATCGACGGGGCGTTCGAGCCGGTCATAAAATTGGTTAACAACTACTCCAGGGGTGTCTCTCTCAGCGAGGGTGGTTGGAAAACCCTCGTGGAACGCTTGGATAGCTTAGACGCATACTTCGAGGACACCGGGTACAACGACGGATTAGCTGGTCTGCTAACCGACACCGTACAATTAGACGCCGCCTGCTCCTTGCGTTTCACAAGCTCTCACGGATCCAAGGTTGTGGCATTTTACACCCCCGCGGAGGTTACGGCAGCCTATGAAAATCAGCCTGATGACGCCGAGTCGTCGGAGCCCCTGGCAAAGAAACGAAAACCATACGCCCCTGTGATTGTCATGCAGAGGGTGACGTACGAGGGGCTGAAAAATATGGTGCACTGTGTAGGGGAACGCCTACGACTACTCAGGGCCCTAATCGCACCCGTAAACCGCTGCAAAGAGTTTCTTGTTCGACATATCGCAACGGTGACTGTCGGTCGGAAGATGAAAAATCCGACGCTGCAGCAGATCGCAGTGGTGACTTGTGAGGAAACGGAGACCGCCCGGACTCGTATCATTACTCAGTTCGGTGGTGATTTTAGCGATAATTTATTCAATATTGTGTTCTACGAATTGTTGGGACTGTTCGCGGCATATAGGTATAGTAGCCGATGTTCAACAAGCTGTGATAACCATGTAATAAAAACACGCAATTGTTTCCATTATGATTATCTGGACTGTGTTCTAAAATATCGTTATTTTATAAGATTTCTGTATTGCTAGATTTAAGAATGAACATGATTAAACCCATATATCGTAATCACTTTTGAAACAAAAACACCCTCACATTAATTTCGGAAAATGCGAACCTCTATAATAATAAGGCACGCCATCTTGAATTTGAGCAAGCAAGCAAAAAGTGAGAGAGAAAGAGTTGGCAGGGCCGCCATCTTGGATTTTTGAACGAACAAAAGCGGAAAAGAAAGACCGACAAATAAAGCGCCGCGCAAAGGGTGGGGAGGGGGAGGGGAAATTTGCACGACACTGACCCGCGGGGCGAGGGGGGAGGGGACGCCTGGCGCCAGTGACGTCATTTGTTATGTCTCACCTGGGCTGACCATATCTACTCTTATTAAAAAAAAATTCATCTCGCGACAATCTGATATAAATCTTGATAAAAAAATAAAACTAAAGGGATTAGCTAGTGATTCACAAGCGTTCACGATCGGAACAATCGAACTTACTTTTAATTGCGGAGAAGAAATAAGACCAATTAAATTTCATGTTGTAGATGATACGTTAGGTTTTGCTTAAGATGGTCTTATTGGAAATTACCTTCTAACAAAATTTAATAACGCTGCAATAAATTACAAACATCAAGGTACAGACAAATCAGAACTACTTTTAGGCAGTCGTAGGTACAAATTGATTCAGCAGAGGAAGTTATTGATTCCCGCCTGAACCGAAATTTTAGCTGACATCCCCGTTGTCAGTGAAATGTCAATGTCCGATGGCAGATTAGGAAAAACAGAAATAAGACCAGGAATTTTTATCGGTGAAAGCTTCGTGAAAATTCGACCGGATATGACGGCAATTACAAGTCTGATCATTTTCACTGAAAAGGACTGTATCGTTGAAATCGATCCACAACGAGTCTTTGAAATATGCGATAATACTGCTAATGATACGCAAACGATTAATGTCATTAATGAAAATCATTCGGCTAATAGAATAGACAAATTGAAAAACGCCTTGAGATTAGATCATCTCAACCCGGAAGAGAAAGAAAGCATATTGGAATGCTGTACCAAATTTAATGACCTTTTCTACTTGGAAGGAAATATATTACCAGGAACCAACGCGTGTTCTCACGAAATAAAACTTACAGACGAAACGCCTGTCCATATCAGACAATACAGGTATCTGGAAATTCATAAAACAGAAGTAGATAAACAAATGACAGATCTTTTGCAAAAGGGGATAATTAAAGATTCCGAATCGCCTTGGAATGCGCCTATTTGGGTAATACCTAAAAAGATAGATGCATCAGGGAAAAGGAAATGGAGAATAGTTGTGGATTACCGTAAACTAAACGACAAGACGATCGGTGACTCCTATCCCCTTCCGAACATAGTTGACATTCTCGATCAGCTGGGCAACTTAAAATATTTTGATGTACTTGATATGGCCAGTGGCTTTCATCAGATACCAATGGATCCTTCTGATGCGAAAAAAACTGCGTTTTCAACTTCTAGCGGACACTTTGAATTTATCCGCATGCCCTTCGGACTAAAAAACGCGCCTTCCACCTTCCAAAGATTAACTAACACTGTTCTATCAGGCTTACAAGGATTGAAATGTTTGGTATATTTGGACGACATAATCTATGCAAATTCACTTCAGAACCATAATGAAAAATTTGAAACTGTATTACGAAAATTAAAAAAATATAATTTACGATTACAACCGGATAAGTGTGAGTTTCTTCGAAAGGAAGTAACTTATTTGGGACATCTCATCTCGGCGGACGGGATAAAACCTGATTCAAGCAAAATTGAGGCTGTAAAAAAATTCCCTACGCCAAAAACCGCAACCAACATAAAATCTTTCCTTGGATTAGTTGGTTACTACCGACGGTTTATCAATAATTTCTCATTAATTGCAAAACCGATGACAGAATTATTACGAAAGGATAAACCATTCGAGTGGACATCTCTGCAACAGAAATCGTTTGAGGAACTGAAAAATGCATTAGTATCTGATTCTATCTTGATATACCCAGACTATGCACAGACTTTTAATCTGACTACAGACGCTAGCAGCACAGCTGTAGGTGCAATCTTATCGCAAGGCACACCAGGCGACGATAGACCCATAGCGTACTCGTCACGAACCTTGAACACAGCTGACAATGAGACAAATTACTCGACGATCGAGCGCGAACTTCTTGCAATAGTATGGGCCGTACAGCACTTCAGACCCTACCTTTTCGCTACAAAGTTTAAAATATTTACAGACCATAGACCTTTGACTTGGCTTTCTAAGGTCAAAAATCCAAATAGTAAATTGGTTCGATGGCAAATGAAACTCTCGGAATACAAGTACGAAATTCATTATAAACCAGGAAAGAAAAACCAAAATGCAGACGCATTGAGTAGAAATCCTATAGAACCATACGCAGACATAAGCCAGGAAATTTACGTAACAAATTCAGAAGATTCCTTTCCAACATACTCGGACTACTTGAACATTGTAAAAACAACGATAATACAAAATCCAAATGTCGTAGAGATTCATGATGACCTTTTTAATCGAAATGACAATTATGCACATGCTGTCTCTACAGACTTCGAAATGAATAAAGGGATAGCCCTAGAATTCAAAACTAGGTACGGTCATGTCGATCAACTCAAGGAACAATCCGATCTTTATTCGACCGCGAAACTACAATTGTCAGACCGTAATATATATTACCTAATGACCAAGCAAAATTATTGGGATAAACCAACTTACGAGGATATTTACATTAGTTTGATAAATTTTAGGAAAATACTAGAATTAGATTTGGTTAGATCTGTTTCCATGCCGAGAATACCTTGCGGACTTGATCGCTTAGCTTGACATAAGATTCGTACTATGTTGCGGTATGTATTCCAAGGATCTGGTATCAAAATTACAGTCTGCACAAACCTTAAAACAAATTTGATACCTCATCAAATTCAAGATATTATCAAAGAACATCATGATAGTCCTTCAGGTGGACACCAGGGTGTAAACCGAACTATAAATCGGATCAAAGAAAGGTACTATTGGGATTCGATGAAACACGACGTGAAGAACTATGTGCGAAATTGTATAATTTGTCAAAAGTCTAAAACTGATCGACGAAAGACAAAAATGCCCATGAAAATTACGACAAGCAGTAATAAGCCATTTGAGAAGGTTTTCTTAGACATTTCATAGACCACTTCCTACGACTAAATCCGGACATAGTTACATACTCACTTTACAGGATGACCTCGCCAAATTCTCACAGGCCTATCCTTTAAGAGCGGCTACAGCCGAACATACAGCCGAAGCTTTTATTCGAAATTTCATTTCCAATTATGGAGTTCCACAATCTATTCTAACTGACCAAGGAACTAACTTCATGAGTGAGCTTTTTACTGAAGTTACGAAATTACTGAAAATTAAAAAATGAAACTCTACCGCATACCATCCGCAAACTAATGGCGCTCTTGAACGGAGTCATGGTACTCTCAAAGACTATTTGAGGTGTATATCGACCATTGATAACTGGAACGAATCTTTACCTATGTATATTCTCGTTTACAACACAACTCCGCATACGATAACAAAAACTTCACCTTATGAACTCATATATGGACAGATAGCTAGATTACCTTGCAGAGTAGCGCACGACCCAAATGAAGAAACATATAAAGACTACGCCCGACGGCTTTATGAAAAATTAAGCGATATCCGGAAAATCGCCAAAGAAAACATCATCAGTTCTAAAGAGAAATCAAAATTGAATTATGATCAGACAATATGACCTCAAACCTTTAAACCAGGAGATCTAGTTTTGGTCATCAACGAGACCGCAGGACCTTTAGATCCGAAATTTCATGGACCTTATTTAATTATCAAACAAATTAATGAATTAAATTAGGATTTAAAAATTAAGGAAAAGGTAAAAATTTTACATGCAAATAAACTGAAATTATATCACGAGACTGTTGTCTGATTGCTTTCAGGCTCCTCAGAACAGTCCAGGGAAATTATAAAGACGTACCATACGAAAATTCAGCTGGACTTTACTATGAAGAGGTTGGGACTGTTAAATTATATTCAACTGAATGGCGAATAGTAACTTTCCTTGACTTGAATCATTTTTTCGATCAATTGGACAGAATAGCGATACTCTCAGAAAAGGTTAAAGCAGCGTGCAGGACAGATGGTAGTAGAATGATAACATGCAGGAAGTATTTAGACTCATTAGATCATGTAGTGATAGGACTCAGAGAAAAACAAACTGATCTGCAAGATTTTCTTGGCTTTTATAACGTATCCGAACCTAATAGCAATAGAAACAAGAGAGGTTGTTTCGACGGAATAGGACATGTTTTCAAAGAAATTTTTGGTTTGGTTGATAACGAAGATGGGGAAAGGTTTGATGCGGAAATTGAAAAACTAACCAAAGGAGAAAGAAAGACCCTCGAATTGGTTAAAGAACAACAATAGTATCAAGCACGATCCAAAATTTTAATGACACGGTCCAACATCTTAATAAGAACGAAACAATGATTAACAAAAATCTGAAGGATATTGGTAAAGACATATACATAATATTCAACAATACCCATACCTCACACGTAACTCAGCTGATAGACGAAAATTTTATGGTGCTTAATGTAATGATAGAGACGTTCTTGATCGACCTTAGCAATATTATGGACGCAATTCTCTTCAGCCAACAAAACATCATACATCCAGTCATTATGAAACCTAGCCAACTCGTAATGGAGCTACGATCTATAATCAATAATATACCTACCGATCTACATTTTGCTTTAGCACCAAACCTCCAAAATATTCACGATTTAATGAAGGGAATATCTGTAGAAAGCTCAAAAACTGAATCAAAATTAGTTTTCATTATTCGGGTCCCTCTGATCCATGATGGGGAATACAAAATGTATCGAGTCAACCCGTTGCCAACTAAACACGAAAGCAATAAATTCTTGTTTATCAAACCAAAAATAAAAAAATTTGGTATTACAGCTACCAGACAAAATTATGTTATTCTAGATGATTCAATGACGATGTGTAGACTGATCAAAACCGACTATTGGATCTGCAGACAAACGCAACCAGTATTCCTAACTCACGCTAGCAGTAGCTGCGAAGTCTTATTGTTCCTCAATGCAAGTCCGATTCCAGAAACATGTGATATCAGATTGGCAGAATTAACAAATCCATTATGGATTCAAATTCAGAAACAAAACAAATGGTTGTACGTCCTACCAAAACCAGAATTACTTACAGTAAGTTGTTCCGTGAATGACCACATACAAGATATTAGAATGCAGAGAACAGGAATTCTAGAATTAGATGCGAATTGCAAGGGCTATACGAGCTCAGAAATGTTAACACCGAACAGAATATACAATAAGATTATCAATAGAATATTTATGCCAACAGTGGACATAAGGTCAGACGATTGCTGTGAAGATCTATCAGATGCTCTGAACATTACTCAGCTCAATTTCGACGATTCCAATTCTGTAAAAAAATTCAATTTAGAAGATTTGACTATTGCTAGTCATAAGTTAAGAGTAATAAAAGAATCTGCCGATGAAATCCTGAAACAACAGGATAAAGAAACGACTTCCCGCAGAGTCAGTTACTTAGCTTATTTTGTAACTTCAATCATAAGTATCTATATTATATACAAATTATTGAGTTGGTGCTACAAAACCACCCAACCGGTGACTCAACTGGACTCGGAGGAACGATTCAAAATGTTGTTGTAAATTGTTGTAAACCTCGACGAACTCGTGCTCCAGTAGCTGTTGTCATGTCTGAAATAACGAATGACGAGGATGAACTGGGTAACGAATCACTCAGATTGAGATACCTGGACGGGCGAGATCGTAGAGAGTAACTATTTTATAAATGAAAAAAAAAAAAAAAAAATTTTATATACCTTGTAACGTGGCGTTTCGCACCGCCCGTTACCACGGCCCCAAGTTAGGGAAAATTTAGGATAAACCAGCCAGAAATGCCAAGAAAGCACTCCAAAGGTCAATCGCTTAAGTTTTAAGAATTTCGAGTTAATTTAGTCTGCTTTTATATTTTATTTATGTAACGACGAACGACGGGACGAGAGGGTGCTGCCTTGCCGACCAACTACGACACTCCCGACGACCCGCTCGATGGGGAGACGCCTGGCGTCGCTTGCCAAGCCCCAAATAGGACCCCGAAGATCCCTGGTTGCGGCTAGGAAACCGCTCAGGGATTCGCTCCGGACGACGACCGGTCAACTCCCGCTGCCGCTTCACTACCGGCGTACAAGGACGCACGGGCTACGTGCGCTTCTCCCGATAGGAAGCGGAGGACGAGGTGCTCCCGATAATCTTGTGGATGCTGTGGAGGCGGCGTACAGGGTAGCGTGGACTGAGAAGCGCTACCTCCCGCCCCACAACTTCCCAGCCTGGCGCTGGACCACTATTTTAAGAACTCCCGACGACCTGAGGTGGCTCCCGCAGGAAGGGGGACGATGAGGCGCCTCCTGAAGGCGATGGGCCTGGCAGAAGGGGGAAAATTAAGGTGAGCGAGGCAGGCAGGTTAGCCCAGCACCGATAACAGGTTTCCCCGAGGAGGAAGGTGACTGTTGCGGTAATGCCAGCCCTTCCTCCCGGACTCCCGAGGGAACGCGATGCTCCCGGGATGGCCCTGACGCTCGGCGCCCTCAGAGGGACAACATCGAGAGCGGAGAACGGCGAGGAGGAAATGGGGAGGCGACGCCACGGCAAAGTAGCCAGAAGAGCAGCATTGGTACTGGAGTTGGGGCGATTACATAGTCGCCGACGCAATTAGGTCACGAGGTGCCAGGCCGTGACACTGGATAGGCGACCTAATTATGGAAGGGGCCCAACCAACCAGGATCGGCAAGGCCGGGACGTCGAAGAAGAAGAACCTCGTCTCGTCCTACTCTGCGCTGTATCGTCAACGTGGCTATCACGTTTTAATTTTCTCCCGTTTACTTTTAGTTTGAACTTTGGCTATTGTATAATGAAATTTATTAAGTAGTGCTCCTGTCGAGCCTTAAATTTTGGAAATTATTGTAAATTCAGTTTTGTGCCAACCTCCCGAGACCAAAAGGTAATGTCTTCGTTTATTTTGTAACGGCCACGAAGTTACCACGCCATTATTCGTTTAGGTTTTGTAGACTTTGAGCTACCGGACTGGTGAATCCTCTGGGTAGCTCCTTGGGTTTTGTTTTGTAGTTTTTTTGGATTTTGTATGGATTAATTTGGTTGATTTGAGGGCAGTGGTGACTCCGTAGCAGATCGACAGTTATATTTTGGAGTTATTTTGTTGAATTTTGGTCTCCCGTTAATTGGAGAATGTTTAGTGTGCACTGAGAGAAAAGTATAGTTACCATTGCGATATTCTTACTATAAACTTGGGTGAAATATGGCACCGACCCAGGTTTTATAGTCATAGAAGCCCTCAAAAATATCGCGATTCTTACTCAATATTATAGTGGCGAGCACATAACAAACTTACTATACGCAAATAGTTAACATTACTATGTGTTCCATACTATAATCCATATGTCTGGAGGACAATATATTATGGCTGTGTGGATCAAATTTTATATTCAACTATGCAATACAAATCGCTGGGTTAACATATTATATACAGTTGACTGAACATTCTCTATGGGTACGGTAATATTTTAATCATGTATTACGTACCATATAATTAAGTATGGTTTGCTCTCAGAGCTGGTTAATATAACACTCTCACTGGGTTTTCTGGATAGAATTGTCTGGTGAGAGCTACTATTATATCGGCATGGTCACAGTTCTGATCTTTCATGAAAACTGTGCAGCATAGTTTGTGTTAAATAGCGACATGGTTGACACAATCATATTTGCTGGATCTGAGTACCAAAGATTTTAGTACACCACGCCATTTTGGAGCAATCACACATACTATATTATTTTGGTTAAATATGGCACCAAGCATAACTTTATAGTTGTAATTTCTGAATTGAATTTTGTAATGTGTACTACAAAAAAATGGATCGATTGAGGATTAGCGTATAGTGAAAACAACTACGGAATTGAGAATGCAACACTATGATGGGATCATACGGGATACTGAGAGTTATGGCTGATGTAGCAATGAAAAACCATTAGTGAGTATCATATTTATTAGTTGCGGTAATACCATGTATTGGTCAGATTAACAATAATATAATATTTCAGGTAACGTATTAGGCAAGTCTGATGATACCGCCGTGGACTGGTTGGATGAACGATAAACTAATATTACAGGTAACGTAACAGGTAAGTTTGATAATAACACCATGAACTGGTTGAATTAACAATAATATGATATTTCAGGTAACGTATTAGGCAAGTCTGATGATACCGCCGTGGACTGGTTGGATGAACAATAAACTAATATTACAGGTAATGTAACAGGTAAGTTTGATAATAACACCATGAACTGGTTGAATTAACAATAATATAATATTTCAGGTAACACATCAGGCAAGTCTGATGATACCACCGTGGACTAGTTGGATGAACGATAAACTAATATTACAGGTAACGTAACAGGTAAGTTTGATAATAACACCATGAACTGGTTGAATTAACAATGATATAATATTTCAGGTAACGTATCAGGAAAGTCTGATGATATCGCCTGGTTGGATTAAAGAAAACATAATATTACAGGAAACGTATCAGGTAAGTCTAAAATACAATAATTACGAATGCATATAGCATTCATACCATAATATTGACAACGGACTGATTCAATGATTTATATGATCAGACAAGAACTTTGTACATATATCAGCTCATGAAAAAGTAGAAAACAAAAGAAAATAAAAACGAAAAACTAATGAGTAGCGTCCACGCTATATCCGACGTCGTCACAGAACGGTTCACTTAGGTTTACTATACATAGATGATATTATAAGCATATATATCTACCATCCGAGGAATTATTAGTGTAGTTAAGTTCACAATTGGGTAGAAGTTGCATCTCTAGAAATTCAAATCGACCACTAAATTCTACTTCATAAGCTTGCAAATGTTCGTTTACACCCAAGGTTTGGATAATTTCAACCAAAATCACGAAATCAGCATGCAACAATTTATGATTAATCGTTTTTTTGCAAAAAATTTGTGTAATTTTTCTAAAAGTGGGAAGATCTTCAAGTCCCGTGGTAAGTATCATTCCAGCTTTATATTTGGTACTGTTTAGAGTTACATATTTTATGAATCGATATCTGGCAAAACCCGCTGGTAATTCAGATTTGGCTGTTTTGGGTAGGAATGGTTTTTTGATGGTATCACCACAAACTATAATATTCTTGAAGATTTTTTCATTAACGAGCATGTTATTCAGATGAAGTTGATTTTTTATAGCCAATGTACGACATATATTGATACGATTACGACTAACTGCAGCAGAATTTTTAAACGTTCGATGCTTTCCTTCAAATCGCATTACCCATAAGTGACGCAATGGTCCAATTATGCGCATTAATCTCGGATAGTGGATGATAAAATGATGCTTAGGTTTCAAACAATTTCCAAATAGCTTGATGTACAGCTCATGATGTTCTTCAATAAGTGTACCTAGTAGATCACATGACTCCGGTGAACAAATTGGTTCTAAGATCAATGACACTATTTGTCGCAGCAACTTATAAAGTTCCCATTCAAGATTATCTTCAGGAATCAGATCACCAAGAATTAGATTGACATTTAAAATGAAACACTTCATTTCTGAAGCAGACATGTGTATGTTACATGATTTAATATTTTCTAACAATATGAGCCCAGGGGGATTGCTAGTAGGTGGATACTTGAAGTACTTTAACCTATCATTTAATGATTCCACTGTAAATAATTTTTGTACTATGATCCAATTGTAAAGTAAATAAGATGTTTCGTACCGACAGACCCCCTCTAATACATCATGCATGATATCTGCATAATGATTCTCTGCTACATGATAGCCTATGACGTCATTCCATGGACACCTTACTTTTATGCCTAAACTGCCATTGGCTAGAGCCGATTCATAGTCAGCAACAGTTCTCAGTAATGTTTCATCTTCGGTGCACAAAGACTTGGCCTCATGTTTTGATACCCTACATTCCCTACAATAATGATTGGCTGAAAAACTTTGTGTATAGCCTAGAAGCGTATTTAATCCCAAATTATCCCCAACTATTAGTGCTAACTTGAAATATATAGTAAACTTGTTCGCATGAAAATTGATGGTAATGCCCTGCGTCGACAAAGTGTTCAATTCTTCGATAGCTTTTGCATACAAGCGGTCTTTTGGAGTAATCTTAGAGTCATCGGCATGATTCAATTGAAAAAGAAAAATGTTGTCCAACTTAGAGGCAAATTTTAGTGGAAGGCAAGGGATTGACACGTAGAGGCCAGATAATTTATGAATACCCGCATGGGACCCGAGAGGGTTTCCTGTTTCAAAGTCATCCTCGTAAACTAATAATGGAAGAACCAAACTATCAGATTGAACGCTACAGGATATTGTTTTGTGTTTCCAAAACTCAGTTTGTAATATATTAGAAATTTCATCAGTCTTAACAGATTGCAAAAACGATGCATAAGCCAGAGTTTCATCCAGAACGTTTGGAGCTTCGAAGCAAGCAGTAAGAACCTTATTCAATGGAATAAATTGACCAGTGACTTTCACGTTATCTAGTAAACCCGCCCTGTTTTTTTCTTCAACAAATCTCAACACGTATTCTTCAGGCTTAATATAATACCAATTCGACTCCAATTCTTGCAAGCGTTTATGTTCAGTATCTAGATGGCTGAACATAGATTGCAATTGCTCAAATTGTTCATCTACATGTTGCTTAGCACTTTCATCAATCGAGGTAAAAACTTGAGATCTCAGAGTATTGAAGCTTTCATTGTTTAGGAGCAAAATAAATCTATCTACAATTCGCTGAACTTGAACTCGACTCATACTGGTATCAGAGTAGAATTCTGATATGATATTGATTGCTTCTCTATCTAATAGATTGCTGGAAGAGGCTTTGATCGAGTCTGTATTTTTGGGTGCATCGATAGCTTTTTTTTCAGGACAGTCATGATAAGCATGATACGTTTTATTAGATTCTATACGGCAATTGTTACTGGTCGATTCCAATTGATGAGCATTGCTCTTAGATTCTATCTGACAATTTTGGCGATTAGATTCTGTTTCCTCTGAAATTAAACCTGTAATATATGTGTGCATGTAATAATAGAGGTTTACTGACTGAACCACTAGAGTCGCTTTTACCACCTTTCTAGTCGGTTGATACATACCTTCCCTTCTTGGAGTCAGTCGCGTAAGAGCCTTCAAATCTACTTATTGTTAGACGTTTCTGATATGGAATAATAAAGATATATATATAATAGTGCAACAACCTGCATTAGTTCAATCATCCTGTTATCAAACACCACAATTGGCGACGAGGATTTAAGTACGATGAAAACCAATTAATGCTGAAAGGAAGGAAACGGAAAATAATAGTATCGGAAAACATTGTGTCTAAACGAGCTAAGATGGATAACGGAATAAGACAGCAGATGGTTGAAATTGAAGAGCATAGGCGACAACTTGAACAGCAGAGACAGCAGATTATGGCTGAACGGCAAAGGAATATTGAAGATAATGCTGCAATGAACGCTGCTCGTATGGAGTTAGATGAGGCAACAGAACATTTGTTTGAATTGAAACAAAATATTGCAACAGTTTCGCATACGACTAGCCAAATCGGGCAGTTAAAAGAATTTGAAATTAAAGAAGATTTTGTACTGTGGACGGAACGTTTCGATCAGTTCGTGATTATCAATAATGTTGGAGAGGACAAACAAAAGGCTTTATTCTTAACATTGATGGACGCTCAAGCATACGCTCTGTTACGAAATCTATGTACACCCGTATTACCAGCAAATAAAACGTTAATTGAGTTACAAAAGATTTTAAAAGACCACCTGAAACCGGCATCAAGCATCATAACGGAAAGGTACAAATTCAAAGAATGTCGGCAAGAAGAAAATCAAACCATTAAACAATATCTTGCCAACTTAAAGCGTTTATCAATTTGTTGTGATTTCGGTGATAATTTGGAGACTAATATTCGTGACCAATTTGTCTGGGGCATTAAAAGTGCAACAGTTAAAAAAAGATTATTGGGTGAAACTAATTTAATATATCAACGAGCCATCGAATTAGCTATAGCATTGGAATCAGCAGCAACAGATGTACTCAAAATGGGTAATACATTATCAGCATCAGACCAAAAAGAATCATTCAACAATATCAACAACTTTCGAACGATGAAGAAGGATCATCACGTGAAGTCAAAATCCACTGAACACCACTGTTATTGTTGTGGTAAGAAGAATCACAAGACATATGATTGTTGGTATAAAGGGTATAATTGTAATAGATGTAAGCGTCAGGGTCATTTAGAAGTAGTTTGTCGTGCAAAAAGTGTGCGTTATCAGAGTGAACACAAACGAAAAGATTGTAATTACAAAAATAAGTATAATTATAAAAATAATAGTAGTCAAAACCAATCCCAAAGAATGGAAAAACATAATTTTATGGACGATGTAGGAAATTTCGATACGGACTTAGGAAAGCTTTTTCATTTGAATGATATTAAAATTAATGGAATTGGAAATAGTAGACAATTAAGCACTCCAATAAATATCAATTTAAAAATAGCAGGTAGGGATGTGGAGTTTGAATTAGACACTGGGTCATCAATATCGGCGATATCAAAAAACCTATATGTAAACGATGATATTTTCAAAGATTTCAAATTGCTACCCACGGATCGCAGTTTCAAATCATACCAAGGGGATATTATGAATCCATTAGGAGTATTATTGGTAGAAGTCGAATATAATGAGAATCATCATGATGATTTGCCTTTATTTGTCTTCGAAGGGAAGAGTAGTCCTATCGTTGGCCGCGATTGGGTACGTTTATTGGGTCTTTTTGATATTAAAGAAACGTCTCATTGCGCTAATTCTAAACTCGTTAATTACATTAACAAACAGGAGCTATTAATTGATCAGATAATCAATAAATTCAATGATGTATTCACAGATAAATTGGGTAAATATACCAAAAAGAAGTTCAAACTAGAACTGAAAGAAAATGTTAAACCAATAGTTTGTAAGCCTAGACCGTTACCGTATTCGTTAAAAGCAAAGGTTGATCAGGAATTAGACAGACTTGTTGCTGAGGGAATATTAATTCCTATCGATGACAGCGATTGGGGAACACCAATTGTACCAGTAGTGAAAAAAATGGTGATATTCGTATATTCGGTGACTATAGAATGACATTAAATCCTGGCTTAATTAAGAACAGACATCCAATACCTCGCACACAAGATTTACTTGCTACTCTTAACAAGGGGAAATTTTTCTCAAAAATTGACTTGTCTAATGCATATCAACAACTGGAATTAGATGATAAATCAAAAAAGATGGTTGCATTATCGACTCATAGAGGATTGTTTGCTTTTAATAGATTATGCTTTGGGGTATCACCTGCCCCGGGATTATTTCAAGGAGAAATGGAAAAAATATTAGAAGGAATTGATGGTGTTGTGTGTTTTTTCGATGACATTTTG
Source organism: Athalia circularis (assembly GCA_963978495.1). NCBI lineage: Eukaryota > Metazoa > Arthropoda > Insecta > Hymenoptera > Athaliidae > Athalia > Athalia circularis. The sequence continues at coordinate 14,127,433 of OZ021699.1, read as the reverse complement.
ATTACTGGTCAAACACAGGAAATTCATAACAAACGTTTATGTCAAGTACTTGATAAACTAAGAGAATGTGGATTAACAGTCAGGACCGAGAAATGTCAAATCCTAAATACGGAAGTTACATTTTTAGGATACATTGTTAACAAGGACGGCATTGGCATTGCCCAAGATCGTGTTAAGGCAATTTCTGAGATTCCAATACCAATCAACGAAACTCAATTACGCGCTTTTCTGGGCATGATGAACTACTATTCAAAATTTATTAAGAACTATTCTCAATTAGTCAACCCATTGTATCAGTTATTAAAAAAAAATACCACTTGGTCATGGGGAAATAAACATAATCAAGCCTTTAAAGAATCAAAAAAACGTTTGATATCTCATGAAGTTCTTGTGCATTATGATCCAGAATTACCCGTTAAATTAACGTGTGACGCATCGCCTTTTGGTGTTGGAGCAGTGTTGTCGCATGTTTTTGAAAATAATGTTATTAAACCAATAGCTTTTGCATCACGTACGCTAACACAAGCGGAACAAAACTATTCACAAATGGATCGCGAGGCTTTAGCTATAATATTTGCTGTGAAATATTTTCACCAATTTTTATACGGTAGACAATTTGATTTAGAAACAGATCACAAGCCGTTAATATATATTTTTGGATCCAAAAAGGGCATTCCACAAATGGCAGCCAGTAGACTTCAACGTTGGGCAATAATATTATTAGGATACGATTTTAACATCAAATACATTAAAGGAGTAGATAACATGAGTGCGGATTATTTGTCACGAATAATTTACAAGGCTAATGAGGGAAGTGTTAAAGAGGAAAATGATTTTTCTTATCTGAATGTTGTATTGGATGATGTGCCAGTTTTGAACAATCAAATTTTGTGTGCCGAAAGTGGAAAAGATGCAGTATTAAATCAAGTTATTAAATATGTCAAAAATGGCTGGCCAAATACAGTCGACGAAAAATTTAAAGCCTTCAAAAATCGAGAAAGGGAATTATACATCGAGAATGATTGTCTAATGTGGGGGCACAGAATTGTTATTCCACAAAAGTTGCAAAGTGAACTTCTAAAGGAATTACATAGTATTCATATGGGTATAGTCCGCATGAAGTCGATGGCAAGAGCATATATATGGTGGCCAGGAATAGATAAGCAAATTGAAGAGATAGGGAAATCATGTGAATATTGCTTGGAAAATGCGAACAACCCACCCGGAGCAATTTTACACCCTTGGGAATTACCTGATGCACCGAACCAACGACTTCACGCCGATTTTCTTGGGCCAATAGGAAACCAAATGTATTTGATTATTATCGATGCATTTTCAAAATGGATCGATATCAAAGCAATGGCCGATATAACATCTAAAAGTACGATATTAGCATTTGAAGAATACTTCATAACTTGGGGTCTTCCAATTAGGTTGGTCACTGACAATGGACCGGCTTTTGTATCACACGAATTTGAAAAATTTCTTATAACTTATGGGGTTACACACACGCGCACCGCACCTTACCATCCTGCATCAAACGGGGCAGCTGAGAATGCAGTTAAGACTTTTAAAAATAAGTTTAAAATTCTTCTGAAAGCCGGGTACGATAAACGGGAAGCTTTGACAAAGTACCTTTTCTATTATCGCGCAACCCCGCATTCCATTACAGGTTATAGTCCTGCAGAACTGCAGATCGGTCGAGCGTTTCGCACTCGTCTCGATCTAGTAAGACCAACTTTGAGAGATCAAATTCAACGGAAACGGGAAGCTCAGCAAAAATATTTTCCTGGAAATCGTAAAGTGCAATATGCAGTAAATGATATAGTGATGGTTAAGGATTTCGGTTCGGGTATGTGGAAACAAGCCACAATAACTAATGTACTAAGTCCAGTTATGTATGAAGTCAAAGCACCAAACGGTCTCAACTGCAAACGACATGTTGACCAGATTAGAAGTCGTAGTCAACAAATGACACAAACAAATGAAAATGAGAGCCCAAATGTAAATAAGCCTGTACTCGACGTTAGTTTTAAGTGTAGTGATAAGATTATTAATGACAAACTGAATATTAACAAAAAAAACGCAGTAAATAGTGAAGTTATTAATGCAAAAGAGACTGTGCCAGGGGAAACTCAGTCAACGCGTAAATCTAGTCGTATTAGAAAAACTGTGCAAAGATTGAATCAGTAATCAGCGTTTAAGATTGAGTTACATCCTGAACCCAAATCTAAGAAGGGAGGAGTGTAATATATGTGTGCATGTAATAATAGAGGTTTACTGACTGAACCACTAGAGTCGCTTTTACCACCTTTCTAGTCGGTTGATACATACCTTCCCTTCTTGGAGTCAGTCGCGTAAGAGCCTTCAAATCTACTTATTGTTAGACGGTTCTGATATGGATATAATAGTGCAACAACCTGCATTAGTTCAATCATCCTGTTATCAAACACCACAAAACCTACATGCTCAATTTCAGTATCAGAATCCGGGTTATCAGGTCTAATTTTATGAGAGCAGTAGTGCTTTCGCAGACATTTTAAATTGTTGAATGCTCGATTACATGAAGCTATATTGCAGTAAAATATGATGTCCATTCCTTTATGATTATATTTCATATGAAGTTTGAAATGTTTAGCTGTACCGAAGCTAGACAATAACGACATTGAATATTATCCATGGTTTTATGCGAAGGTAAGTATTTCAAGTTCGTCAAGCGTATGGAAAATGAATTAAAAAAAAGATGCAAGAGCTGTACATGCAAGTATTTGGAGATTGTTTGAGGTCAACTAAAATTACAAAACTCAAAACATGGGCGGCTTACTAGTTTCCGTCTTTTGAAACTGAAAGGGTGGTATCAAAAAACGTAAATTAGTACAAGCACTCTTCATCCAGATCCATTTGAACAGCATCTAGATCTGAACATAGAGTGTTCACTGAAACAAACTGCTTAGTGCAGTCGTTTATTTCGTATAAATAGATCTGTAAGAAGACCCAAATGGCTTCGGCCTGACGAGGATATTGCGCGTTTAATGCATAAAATGATTTAAAACAAAAGTCTACGGCTGTTACCAGTGTCTGGAATCTGTATTTCATGTCATTGATGATGACATAGACCACTTCCAATTGCTGTGGAGATCCAATCGCAGCGACGATGGGTTGGCATGTGAGCCCATTTTTTTTCAAAGAATCACACCTATTTTTCAGACAAGTGTCCAGATCAGCAAGAACCTGTAAATACAATGACCAAAATCAATATCATTCCCATGAAATTTTTAGTCATAAAAACCTTCATGGGCTTAGAATGGATCTCACAAAAATAGGATGGTGTACAGGGTGTATAAAGGTTAGATATAATTACATCAGGTGATTCTCTAACTTGAAATGAACCTAGTGAATTTGTATACACTCTGTTCATCGCTGGATGGTAATAGAAGGTTGAACGATAAAACTTCTAAACTGATAGCCTGCAAATGTGGGCCATTAAGAACAATGTCAGATCAACATTTCTCGAAAACACAATTCTCTTGATTCGAAGTTAAACACTATTTTTAAAGCAGAAAATTATTGAAATTATTTTGCCGTGCGTTGCACAATATTTTTAAGTATTTGACAACTTACATTTATCCATAAGATGAAGTTGTCAGCTTGTTCCTGTTGAGATGGTTTATACTTCTTTCCTTTACCTGCCTGCACTGGCCGAAACATATACGGCAATATACGAAGAGCGAGTACCTCAGGTGATGTATTTACTGAAATAATGTTCGATGATAAGTAAACAAGCTCGGAAAGTCATTTCAACAGGGTATTGCATGTCTGGTGATGAATTTACAACACGATTTGTAATGGTTTTAAACTATAAGACGAAATTGAACGAATTTTTCGAGATTAGTGCATTATTAATATTCATTATCATTGTTTATCTCTGAATGTGCAAATTTCATATTCAAGAATATGCTTCTTCTCATACCTTCAGCATGAAAAAACTTCATCGGCAGAGAATTTTCACATTAATTCAAATATTTTCTATGAAAGAAAAATTAGAGAAAAAAAAAGAAAAAAAATCCCTAATTAGACTGCTAGCTTGATATTCGTATAATTGGATCAACGGTATTTCCGAATTTCAAAAAATAGAAGGGGCATACAAGTTAAAAAATCTGATTTTTTACTTGACAAGGCTTGATGCTTGATGTTGACAAAACCGGCCAAGTTCCGGTTTGATAATTCTCAAATTTATGTTGAGAGAAAGAGGGAGAGAATGAAAATAACATTGTCATGTTCAATATTTTTTACAGGTTGGCTATTTATAGTAAAACCTGTCATGAATACTATACAGTAATATGTACAATAGGCTGTTTCAGGAAACACTTTTTTTTTCTTTTTCTTCGGAAACCGGCTCAAAAGTCTCATTCGGGCGTAAGAAGATGCCTGTTAAAATCTCAGCTCTGAATATTAATATTTGCATGTCCCTCATCGCACTTTTCTATTTTCCATAAGATTAGCGTAAGAAAAATGTTATTGGCTACTTTCGAATTTCAGTACTCATTAATTTGTTGGTGAGTAACAAAATTCAAAAGCAGCAAATCACATTTTTCCTATGTTAATATTATGAAAAATAGAAAAGTGCGATGAGGGACATGTAAATATTAATATTAAGAGCTGAGATTCTAACAGGCATCTTTTTAAGCCCAAATGAAACTTTTGAGCCTGTTTCCAAAGAAAAAGAAATAAAAAGTTTTTCCTGAGACACCCTAATGTACGTACACGGGTAATGTACATGCTTTCACCAACACACAATTTTACCATGTTGCATTATCATCGCAACATGCACGCTGTGAAAGTCAACCAGATCGTATAATAGTTAATGCGCAAAGGCGACACATAATAACTATTACCATAAATCAGTATAGTCATCCCGGGATTACAAGTATTGCTGCGTTGACTTGAAGCACGGAGTAAAGTCCACATTATATGTTGTCAAAAATAGTAGTACGTGTTTTCAACAAATCGGTATAGTAAATTTTATTATATTATTTTTGGAGTAACCATTTCGTATGTTCCTACAACATAATCTTCTCATCGAGTTCTCATTATATTATATTGTCCTGGCAACCCACACGGTTTTGAAGGCTGAGCAAACCGTTAAGACATGGGGACAAATAATTGCTAGTGCATATCACTATAGTTGCTCAGAGATTCGAATATCGTTGTACCAGCTATTATACATCGTGAAAAATCCACATTACTATAGTAATGTGTTGCATCGTATCAGTGACTGTATTGGCATAGTATGAATAAACACGTCATTGTTATGATGAACATAAAATTTGATTTTGGAAACACGACATTGTTACCGTGTTAAATTGTAATGGGAACATCATAATTATGTTACATGTATCTAATGGCGTATGGTTAGATTCATTGTACTCACAGCCAGCATATTAATATAGTGTATCAGACTATATTGAAATGTCCCAGAAATAATTTGTGTTGTAACCATAACTGAGTAAATGTATACTTACGGTCGGAGCATGGTTCACCATAAATTTAGAGACCCTGACAATAAAACTAGTGATCAGGACTTTACAAACTGTTGACTATACATTATGTCGAGTCATACAAGATTCGTGATCAAAGCATCACTTTAATTCTTGGTTAGTCTCAACATGTATGTATTGTTGCCATTACCCCAATAAATATTGCACTGCGGACGATAAATATGGTCATTTTTCATATGTGTTACTTTAACCTTACGGCAGTGTTATCGATTACAATATTATTGGTATGTTTACTATAATTATGATTTGTAAAACGATAAAATTTTGACCATTGTGTATCGTAATTGTAACATCATGTTTTTCTCTCAGTGTGCCTTAGAAGTATTTGATGAACAGTATTGACCCTTTGGAGTGATTTAATAGAATAATAGGACTTTGTTGTGAGGGATTGCGATTGAGGGTTCGGAGATGTGGGTTAAACGACTGCAGCGAGAAAGGAGTGATATTCGATGAGTGATTGAGGGTGAGAAAACTAACTTGATCGAAATAAACGTAAATACTTTATTCACCCGAGAAAATTACCAGCGGTATAGGTAGAACGCGATGCGGTTCCCCTTGCGTGGTTCGAGAGATACTGATTTTGAATAAGGACTTTTGGTGTCGTCAAAGTTACATAGATACTATACAATAATAACAGCTTAGAGTTCATCTACGGCACACAATTGACAGTTCTTCTGACAGCGATGCGCGAGAAGGCGAGAGCGGCGCTTAGTGCGGCTCGCGAGTACGTAAACATTGCACCGTGGTGTTAGTGCGTACGTGCGTTGCTGCTGGCCGTCCAGCTGACCCTACCGAGTCCGAGTTTAAACTTGCCCGAACATACCGCCCGCCTCGCTGTCGTTGACGATCGCGAAATTAAGATGCGCCGCTCGCCGTGAGGGGTTCGGTTTGAGAGTTTACGGGTAGCACGCACAATTTCACTATCGGTCGTTTTAGCACTGATGACGTAGTTTTTACGGTCACAACGCGAACTAGGCCGTCGGCTCCGGGATGGACGTCGACGACTCGTGCGAGTGGCCAAACGGATGGTGGTAGATTCTCGTCTCTGATGAGGACGATCGCTCCGATGGGGATGTTCCCATTGATGGATTGCCACTTCGGTAGGTGTTGGAATGTTTGGAGGTATTCCGTACTCCAGCGGCTCCAGAAATGTTCCAGCATTTGGCGCGAGTGTTGCCAATGTGAGAGACGTTGAGCTGGTACGCCCGCGAGGGACGGTTCCGGCACGGTATTCAGAGCGGCGCCGATGAGGAAATGCCCTGGCGTTAGGGCGCCTGAATGTGTCGGGTCATCCGAGATGGCACAGAGTGGTCGCGAGTTGAGGGTGGCTTCTACTTGTGCGAGAAAGGTTTCGAATTGTTCGAACGTGAGCTTGGACTCGCCAATGACTCTCTTAAGGTGGAACTTCACTGATTTCACCCCGGCTTCCCATTTTCCTCCGAAGTGAGGAGCGGATGGCGGATTGAAGCGCCACTGGGTTCCGTGCGACGCGAGAATGGTCGCAATGTGTGCGGAGTCTTTCGATGATGCCGCCAGTAGGCGGCGAAGTTCGGCATCGGCGCCCACGAGATTCTTTCCGCAATCACTGGCCAGCGTGGCGCAAATTCCACGCCGCGAGATGAACCGTTTGTATGCTGCGAGAAAGGCTTCAGTGGTGCAGTCCGAGACTAGTTCCAGGTGGACTGCTGATGTAGAGAAGCATACAAAGACGGCGATGTAGCCCTTGTAGGTTTTGGGATTTTCCCCGCGAGATGCTCGAATCGAGAAGGGGCCTGCGTAGTCGACGCCGGAGTGCAGGAAGGGTCTTGCTCGTGAGACGCGAGTTTAAGGGAGCTGGCCCATCTGCTGGGTGCTGAGCGCGGCACGTTGACGAGCGCATGGTACGCAGCGGTGTATGAACGAGCGAACCGGCACTCTTCCACCGATGATCCAATAGCGTTGGCGAATGGTGGCGAGAGTGAGCTGTGGGCCCCCGTGGAGCGTTGTTCGATGCTGGTGATCGATGACTAGCGTTGTCAAGGACGATTCGCGAGGAAGAATCACCGGGTGTTTCTCGTCGTAGGATAGGGACGCGTGTTGCAGTCGTCCCCCTACTCGGAGTAGTCCCTTTTGGTCTACGAATGGCGCAAGTCGGGAGAGGGAGTAGCGTTGCGTGAGCTTCACGCCTTCGGTGATCAGCTTGATTTCGGCGTTGAAGTAGGCGGTTTGAGTTGCTTTTACCCAGAAGATGCGAGCGTCTTCCAGCTCGGCGGTCGTGATTGAACCACGAAGTGACTTCTCACTTCCTTCATCCGCTCTTGGTTTAGCTCGTAGAGCACGGACAGCACGTCTGCAAAGAGCAGTGATTCGAGCGAGCTTCGTTAGTGATGAGTACCGATCGACGAGATCCCAGATCGGTGGCGGGTTGGGTGCCACGAGGTGATGAGCAACAGTTTGCTTCTTCTCTTCGTGCGGTTCATTCCCGTTGAGTGTAGGGGATGAAGATGGCCAGCTGACAGATGGCTTGAGGAGCCACGACGGACCGCGAGTCCAGAGTTGCGAGGCGCGGACTTCCGCTGGAGAGGCACCGCGAGATGCGAGGTCAGCTGGATTTTCGGTACCCGAGATGTGTCGCCAGCGAGCGCGCACGAGCTCCTGGATTTCGGTGACGCGATTCCGAACAAAGTCCTTCCACCGAGAGGGATGGCTTTTGATCCACGCGAGCGCGACTGTGGAATCCGTCCACAGATGAACTGGTGCGGTCTCGAGCGCGAGAGTCTTTTCCATTTGTCGTACGAGTCTGACGAGGAGGAGCGCTGCACACAGTTCGAGACGAGGGATCGTTACTTTCTTAAGCGGAGCGACTTTCGTTTTTGAGCACACTAACGAGACGCGCACTTCGTGAGTGTCGATGTAGGTGCGTACATAGAGCACTGCCGCGATTGCCTCTTGAGACGCGTCTGCGAACCCGTGAATCTCCACGGCAGGAGACTCGGAGCTGAACCCGATCCACCGAGGGATTGTTATGAGCGCGACGTCTCGGAGCTCCTGTCGAAAGATGTTCCAGCGTAACGCGAGTGGCTCGGGAATTGGTTCGTCCCAGCCTAGGCCGTGTGCCCACAGCGTTTGCATAAAGATCTTGGCCTTGATCGTAATTGGAGAGAGCCAACCGAGAGGATCAAAAAGTTGAGCGGTTTCCGACAGAACTTTTCGTTTTGTAAAGATGCGCTCGTCCTTGGGATGCTGAGGCGCGAACGCGAACGAGTCTAGGTCGGGCCTCCATGCGAGACCGAGTGCGCGAAAGAACGGACTTTGATCGAAATTTTGTTGTTTCGCGATTTCCCGATCACCTGGTGCGATATCCGCGAGAGCTGCAGGGTGGCTTGACGTCCATTTCTTCAGTTCGAAGCCGCCCGCCTTGAGCAACTGATTGAGCTCCCGAATTTTTGCGCGAGCCTGGATAGGGTTTTCCGCCCCGGAGAGTACGTCGTCGACGTACGTATTGTCAATCATGACACGCTGCGCGAGAGGATACTGGTTCCCTTCATCTTGCACGAGCTGATGAAGGACACGTATCGCGAGATATGGAGCGCTAGCGAGACCATACGTTACCGTACAGAGTTGGTATTCCTCGATGGGGAGTTGTGGGTCTTCTCTCCACAGAATCCGCTGTAGATCCCAGTCGTCTCCGTGGACGAGAATTTGCCGATACATTTTGGCAATGTCGGCTGAGAAAGCGACAGGATATTGTCGCCACCGCGAGAGGACGTCGGCGAGATCGGTCTGCACCTTTGGGCCAACGTACAGATTGTCATTAAGCGAGACCCCCGTTTGCGTTTTCTGGGATCCGTTGAACACCACACGTAACTTGGTAGTCGAGCTACTTTCACGCACAACACCATGATGAGGGAGATAGAATGCACGAGAGTCATTTGTTGCACTGGGCGCGCGACGCATGTGTCCGAGGTCACGGTATTCACGGAGGAAGTCTGAGTAGGCGGCTTTTAGCTGAGAGTCACCCGCGAACCGTTTCTCCATTCAAAGGAGCATTTGCTGCGCGGGGATACGCGAGTTTCCGAGGTTGACCGAATTGTCCCTAACTGGTAGCCGCACGATGTAGCGACCGGTCGCATCGCGAGAAACCGTGTTGCGAAAATGCTGCTCACATTTTTCTTCTTCGGCGGTGAGCGAGAGAGGTGTGCACACTTCTTCTTGTGCCCAAAAACGTTGCACTAGATCCAGCAGGTCCTGGTCGAGAGCGCACTGCAAGCCCTGCACTGCGTTGTGGGAGAAGCACGCTGCTTCTGAGGACACCGGACCCGACAGTACCCATCCAAACTGAGTTTCTTGTGCCACTGGCGACCCTGGGGCTCCTCTGCAGATGCCTTGAATGAGTACGTGGCCATACACGTCGGCTCCGAGAATGACATCGATTTGTCCCGGTTCTGCAAACCTTGGGTCTGCGAGAGTGAGGCCTTGTAGGTGTGGCCAGTCTTCCACGAGGACCCGGAATGACGGTAGGAATGAGGTTACGCGTGGTAAGATGAACGGTTCCACCCGACACGAGAATGAGGAGTTCACCCGAGATTGTATCTTGATTGTTGACCTTCCGCGAGTCATCCCAGATTGCTGCGCTCCAACTCCGATGACGGGAATTGAGGCATGGCGCCGAGTTAGCCGTAGCTGTTGAGCAAGAGACTCGGAAATGAAGGAGCTTTCGGATCCTTGGTCCAATAAGACTCGGGTGGTGAGAGAATCTCCGGTCTCTGGATTAGAGACGAGGACTCGTGCTGTTGCGAGGAGGACTGGTAGGCGCTGCACAGTATTAGACTGTGCTGTGTGGCTGCTTACTTGCGTCGAAGTGCTGGCTGCAGGCTGAGGCGGTAGACCTGCAGGAGCCTGCCCATAAGAATTCTCGGGGTTTGAAGTCGATGCCGTGGGCGAAGACGAGCTGCGATGCAGGAGCGTATGATGCCGGTTGTCGCACGTGCGGCATCTCTTCGGTGATCGGCAATCCTTGACTGGATGCGGACCTAGACAGTTGAAGCACAAGCTGTGCGAACTGACGAACTCTTTTCGTTGTTCGAGTGACTTGCTCTGAAATGGTTTACACGACGCGATGTAGTGTGCTCCCTTGCAGAATGAACACGAGGATTCTTTCGAAACAGCGACGTGAGACTTCGTATAGTAGCTGCTCGGTTTTCCTGGAGGCTGACAATGTTTGCTGGGTGCACTCGGACCCTGAGCGTGCTCCACCGCCTCGAGGGCGTGAGTCCTTCCAAGGAGAAATGCTTCGAGCTCTGAGAAGGTGGGGAATTCGAGTTTTTCACTAACCCGTTTTTCCCATTCCTCGAGGGATGCAGGGTCGAGCTTGCGGATTGTCATGTGCACGATCATGTGGTCCCACGTTAGTTCGGGGCTACAGAGCGCTTCTAGCGCACCGAGAGCTTCGCACGTATCGTTGTGCAAACGCCTAATCTCTGCCGAAGATTTTTTTGAGATGCGCGGGATGGCGAAGAGCTTCGCGAGGTGCGAATCTGTGAGGAGCCGCTTGTTTTCATAGCGCGACACGAGAGTTTCCCACGCGCGGGAGAAGTTGCTTTCAGTGACAGCGATGTTTCTGATCAATTGAGAGGGCTCACCGTTTAAGCTGGTTTTCAGATAATGAAGCTTTTCTACCTCTGAAAGATGCTCGTTTTCGCGGACAATTGACGTGAAAAGGTCGTGAAAGGGCTTCCATTCCGAGTAGCTGCCGGAGAACGTCGGCAACGCGATCGGGGGTAGCCGCCGCGGTGTTGGCCTCGCCGCCGAGGCTTGTGAAGTTTCCACGAGAGATGCGTTCGGCAATGCTACCGGTTTAAGTGACTCTATGCGATCAATCATGCTTCCTCGCGAATCTAAGTACTTTTCTTCGCACTGCCCGAAAAAGTCCTTGGCGAAATAGGATCGCTGCTCGAGAGCGGCACGCTCTTTTTCGTCAGATGCCTCTCTGATCTTGACCAGCTGGTCGTGGTTAGCTTGAAATTTCACCCAATTTGACTCCAGCGCGTCGAGTCGCGATTTCACTTGCCCGTACGTGATTTTAGCCTCCCCGAGTTTTTGGAGGTTTTCTGTTGTGCGTGCGATGCGCCACAAGAGCTCAGTTTGCCTGTCGATTTGATCGTTAGCTGACATGATAGCGAGTTCAACGAGCAGCTGACTTGTCAAGGCCTTGAATGTTTTGACACCCCGAGGTAGGCACTACCACGAATGCGCGGCACACTGACTTGCACTGACACGTCGTCGCGGTTGTTTAGACGGACTAGTTGCGACCGCGGTAAAGGGCGTTGGAGATTACCCGCGTTTGGAATTACCGTTATCGGGTTAGATTTTACTTGAGTTTTCACTGTTCTTTCACAATGCACTTTTTCCACCCACTTGCTGAGTCGTTTCCCGAGTTTCGCGACGATGTAAGATATTCGCGACTAATCCGGCTCGAAGGACCAAAAATGTTGTGAGGGATTGCGATTGAGGGTTCGGAGATGTGGGTTAAACGACTGCAGCGAGAAAGGAGTGATATTCGATGAGTGATTGAGGGTGAGAAAACTAACTTGATCGAAATAAACGTAAATACTTTATTCACCCGAGAAAATTACCAGCGGTATAGGTAGAACGCGATGCGGTTCCCCTTGCGTGGTTCGAGAGATACTGATTTTGAATAAGGACTTTTGGTGTCGTCAAAGTTACATAGATACTATACAATAATAACAGCTTAGAGTTCATCTACGGCACACAATTGACAGTTCTTCTGACAGCGATGCGCGAGAAAGCGAGAGCGGCGCTTAGTGCGGCTCGCGAGTACGTAAACATTGCACCGTGGTGTTAGTGCGTACGTGCGTTGCTGCTGGCCGTCCAGCTGACCCTACCGAGTCCGAGTTTAAACTTGCCCGAACAGACTTAACTGGTAAATATTGCTTTGTATTGTAATTGGATGGCATTTCTTGGATGGTGTTATGCTAAAATTTGTATAATCGCTTTATAGTTTTCTCCCGCACTGAGAGAAAAATCTGGTTAATTTTACTATAAATTATATTTCACGGAGGGGACAGTCCAAGATTATTGTTGCTAGAACTTATCAATTTATGTTGTCCTGAACTATAGATTTGCTTGTTAATGCGACTTTATCGTTATTTTTGATGTTACAATATAGAGATTTCGGTATCTATGTAGTGGTTGACACTATTTCCATATAGTGCACTGTAACAAATGTTTATATTAATATTGACGACATTTGTTGTCAAACCAAAGATGTAGATAATTTCCTGGACGATATAGGATTGTATCTTACAATCAAGACGCGTGTGAAGTACATCATACTTTTTGTTCTGCTGATAATAATCATAGATAGCTTTCACAATTTCCTATAGTTTCCCGAACATACTATAGCAATCAAGTTTCACATAATTGCGATGTCGGTCCTACGATAATAACTGTTACCTTTGATTCGAGAGTTTAGTTCCAAACCCGATATAGTACAGTTCACTGTCCAAATTTAATAGTCAGACTGACCAAAAGAAATATTCGCATTAACGAACTTTCTGGTCAATGCGGCTCATCTCGAATTGAGAATTACACGAACAGTATTGTCGATCTAACAGTATTCCCTTTTTAGACTAGCTAAACTAAAAACTTTGATGAGACCACTGTTGATGTTGGTTTAACGATACTAAGGGTCTCCTATGATCTTAGAGTTCTGTTGATGGTTAAATGTTTTATAGTCTAATGCCCAAACTTCATAGTCGAATTCACTAGACAACAAAGCCACACTCAACAATGTGGTGTATTATAAATGGCACAGTGAATCATCAGTACCATAGCCTACAGATGGGAATAAAAACCAGTTTGATATGGATGATGTGCTGTATGAAAATAACAACACTCGATTTATTATGAACCATAATGTACTTGAATTTTCATGTGATGAAAGTACATAAGTTATAAGCATTAGAAACTACATACTAATATAGTTAGGCGCAGCCTCAACTCTTGATTTTAATATAATATTACTTATTCTTTGGCCTTTTTTCAATCTTAGGTATTTAAAACTAGGAAACGATATAGCATCACCGAATGAGCTGAGTATGCATACTCAAATTGCGAAGGTGAGTATTAAGGGTCTCTAGGTGAGTATAACAAAAAAAAACTTTGAGCGTAGTGTAAGATTATAAATAATATTTATGGGATATTCCAACTAGTACCACCCCTAATTTAACCTGACATGGTCTTTTAAACCAATTTATATGTATGGGTCTATATTGAAGAAACATCGGTAAATATAAGTCACAGATAGTTCTTGAATACGGACCAGAGATATGCATATAGAATTAAGAAAAAGAATCAGAGGTGATACTGATTGGAATACCCTACATGTTTCGCAAGCACGAAATAGAAATAGAAATGTGCCATTGCAACTACTTCACAATGTAGTTCTTGAACTATGAAAAAGATGAAAATAAAATAATGAGAATGAAATCTGTACACTTTCAATGAAATACTTCATCGTTGCTTTGATGTATGCTTATTTTCATAAGTATAAAATATCAAATTTCAAAATAACATGTCATAAAAGTGTGATATTGAAGTGTAAAGACTGGGGAACATTTTGGAACCGTGTTTTTAAAAATTGTACGTACGATGGTCCCATGAGACAAAAATTATACCGTGCGTTCGCGAGGAAACTTTCCACAGGAGAATCATCGAGTTGGAGCAAGAACACTTTCGGCCATTTGAATAGCATTGGACTGTTCTTCTCTACTTTCGGTCTAGGTACCTAGTCCTGTGGATTCTCCTGTGGAAAGTTTCCTCGCGAACGCACGGTATAATATAATGATCTTCATGGATAACTGTTTCCAAATGTATAACATACTCTAAAATCTTTGTATCACGTACAGTATAAGCTTATAAATGGTTAAAAATAAAAGTGAAATGAAATTTCAATAGTTTGAAGGATATGCTTCATTGATATGACATATGCTCGGTTCCATAAATGTAAAACATGAAATGCTAACATTACATTTCAATAAAAGATAATATTAAAGTGATTAAAATTGTATGTATGATGTCCCACAAGACAAAGTGATAATATTATAATGATCTTCAGGGATAACTGTTTCCAGGTGTATATGCTCTAATATATTTGTATCGCGTACAGCGTAAGCTTGTAAATGGTCATTGTAAAATGTACACTCGATAATCTTAATGTGAAATAAAAAGTCCGATTTTTGAAGTGTGCCAACTTTCTGTTCTAGATAAATAGCCTGAATTCTTCCAAATACGGGTAATTCGTCTAAATCTTTTAGAATAACTGTCCCAACAGCATACTTAACATTGTTCACTTGAACCCATTTAATGTTCAAAGATTTGGCAGCATCACCGGGATAATCACTAGATACTCTCAGGGTTTGTTTACTTTTCCGGAAAGAAATATTTTCTGCAAAAGCTTTATTTTGAATCAAAGAATCGGAAAATTTTAGTTGATGCTTAACAGCTAGCGTGTAGCAAATGTTAATGCGATTAAAAGAAACGTTCGCACTCTTCTTTGATAATCGGTGTTTCGCTTCAAATCTCATAGCCCAAATATGTCTTAGAGGTCCAACTTTGTTCATTATTCCAGGATAATGTAAAAGATTATGGTGCTTTGATACAAGGTTATCACCAAAGAGTTCGATGAATAGCTTATGATGTTCTTCAACCAAACATTGCAGTAATGAAGATATACCTTTCGAAATAGATTTCAGCAAAGAGATAGATAGAATTTGTCTAAGCAACTTGAAAAGATCCCAATGTTTATCATTGCTATCAAGAATAAGATCGCCAAATAATAATCCTGCGTTGAGTATAAATGTTTGAGTTTCTGACGCTGACATTTTTAACTTCGATGATTTCAGATCGTCGATATTAATTAACGGAGGCCGATTACAGGTGCGATTATAATCGAAATATTTCATTCTGTAGTTTAAAGTTTCCAAGGTAAAATATTTCTTGTCGAAGATTAAATATTTCAAGAGAGAAGTTAGTTCGTACCTAGCGATTCCTTCAAGAATATCATGCATGATATCTACACAGGGATTATCGACGGCATGAAAGTCGCTTATTGCATTCCATACGCACAGTTCTTTGATTCCTGTTTCTTTGGTATTTCGAAGCAAATCTAAATTATAATTATCTCTGGTTCTCAAGCTGCTGTCATCCTCACAACAAAGAGATTTCGATGCATGGAACGAAGTTTTACAAAATCGACAAGAAAAATTAGCTCGGAAGCATTCTACGAATCCTAGTGTGCCATTAAGGCCTAAATTGTCACCTATAATTAAAGCAAGTTTGAAATAAATTTTTACAACTTTACCTTCAAGCATTAGTTGAATACCGTCATTTTGCAACTGATTAAGATCATCAATCACTGATTTGTAAATTATTTTTTTGTCAAAGAACTTAACATCTTGAGAGTGGCAGAGAAGAACTAAAAAAATATTCCGAAGTTTGGAACGATGTTCAGGAGGCAAACAAGCAATTGAAACGTACGTAGCACATAATTTGTGAATACCTGCTCTCGAACCTAGAGGGTTTCCAATTTCGAAATCATCTTGATATAAATACAAAGGAAAAACGACAGAATCAAACTTCGCAACTTTCGATCTCCAATACTCGGTTTGGATAATATTTTCAATTTCTTCATGTTCATCTTGCAACGAATTAAAGTATTTAAGTGTTTTTTTCAATACATCTGGTATTTGGAAGAAAGCCTTCAAGACTTCAGGTAATGGCACATACTGACCATACACTTCTTTATTCAAAAGAGCACCGCTCTTACCCCTTACCTCCATATAACCTATCAAGACTGGTTCAGGTCTAATAAAATATTGATGCTTTTCTAAAACTTGTAATCTTGAATGTTCAGTTATCAAATCCGAAAATGTATTTTGCAAAGCTTGAAATTTTTCTGAAAGCAGGTTTTTCTGATTTTCATTTACTAAAGAAACAGCGCAATCTTTCAATTGCTCAATATACTCACTGTGAAGTAATTTATGAAAAGCCTCAACGATACGATGTACCTGTACACGAGATAATGAAGCATCGGCATAGAGTGACGAAACTATTCCAAGCGCTTGTTTTTTAAGAAGTTTATATTCACAATTCACTATTGCATCAATCGGACAGCTAATATCAGTTGAACTAGGCTTTGAGTTTTTATCAAGATGAGCAGGGGGATCTAGGTCAGCAATATGCGAGAAGATGGTATCTGAAGAAGAATGCGCAGATTTAATATGTTTTCGAAGTGAATTAATTTGCGAAAAAGATCGACAGCATGACCTAATAGTACATTGGACATTGATTCTTCCGACACAATTGTGCAGGTATTTCATGTGCGAAACTATATGTTTGACTTCAAGTTCTAGGTGACAAATACAGCACTTGATGAGCATTATGAAAAAAGATGAAACAGCGTAAGCATACAAACTTTGAGAATAAAAAAATAAAAACTGCAAGATGAGTGAGAATCTATCACGTGAAAAGCGAAGAATGGAATATAAATTTGGAATTAAATTGCCGTGCGTTGTGCTTTCCACTAATTAAAACTGAGTCGGGGACACAAGAAAGAAGAAAAGAATGCGAATCGAGAATAAAACGCGACCTGTGATCGACGACATATTTGGGCTATGAGATTTCAACATTTACAATTAGTGAAGCTACCTGGAAATCAAGTTAAACATGAAGATCAACTCTAGATAAGTTAGGTTAGAAATTGATATCAGTTAAATATGGACATCAACTATAGATAAGTAGAAAAACATTACTTAAACATAAAGGAACTTGGTCCGCTAAAAAAAAAGGTAGGTATATAGCTACTATAGGTCTACCTGAGACAATTCAGTCCATAAGGACTCTACGCAAACATAATGTTTGTCACTTACAGCGTGATTAGTGATGGAGTACACAAACCGTTGGAGAAAGTTCCACACCATTTCCCCTTCACGCGGATATTCTGCATTTAAAGCATAAAATGCTTTAAAACATCCATCGACGGCACTTGCTAGCGATGAACATTCATATTTGACGTCGTTAATGACTACATAAGTCGAAGTAACACTGGCCCGTGCAGCCAATATAAATGGTTGAATTGTTAGACCGTATGGTAAGAGTAAATCTCTTCTTTTGTTTAATGCCAATTCATACTCTCCCACATGCTGAAAATGAAAAAGAACATGTGGGACTTGGATATCTATGTACTATACATGTATGGCAACAAACTACTATCTGTCTGGAAATTAGAGAAAAAAAATGTGGCTTCTAGACATCAGATTTACCAGGAATTATGATCAAGCTATTCAAGTGGAAAAAGAACGATTCATTGAAGTTTTGGAGGGAGAAGTAATATGATTTCAATAACCTGCATCAATCGGCCTTGATATTTGATGAAGAGACTATATGTGACGTAGCAAAGCTGTTATTTTAAGGGCACGGTGACCAAATTGGGTTGGGATGAACTGATTGCGCAGTACGGGAATTCCGTAACTCGCTATCGATAGTTATCGGTATCGTTAGCAAGCGATATCCTATGAGCAGTGCACCTTTCCGGAGGATCGTTCCTGCGATTGGCTGTCGTTACCGTTCGAGTTGACGATACCGTAAATCATCGATAGCGAGTTACAGAATTCCCGTACGGGGCAGAAGCAAAGTCTGGACTAAATTCCTCGAGTCTATTAATTAACTTACCATTAGGTGGAGAATGAAACTTTGTGATATTTCTTGTATCGAAGGTTTCCACTGTTTTTTGGTATTGGTTTTTATGAGTGAACTCCGAAACAGATGTGGCAGCAAAAGTAAAGCTTGATTCTCAATGGGGATTTCAGCTGAAATCGATGGAGATATTTTCTTTCTTTTTTGTTCGGTAAACCAACAAAAATATTAGAGTCCATTAAACTTAGATGTAAAGAACGTACCTATCGCGTTGATGATATTTTTGCAAGATTTTTGATGCTCAGCAACTTTTAAGATGCGTCGTGCAATATCAGGCCATTTTTTTTGGAATATTAAGGTATCAGGAGTTATTCCCATAAGTTCGAAATCCAATTGAATCTAAAAAAATATCACATTAAGTTAGTAAGACGATGTACTAGATAGTTGGCACAGCTGATGCCATTGGTCATACTAGAATTTGCGCAATTGAATCAAAATTAAATAATCCTCACCAATGACAGTCCAACTGGGGTCTTCAATACGGGATACTTATCGTAGTAATCTATGATAGACTCAGTTTTATCCCTGTAGGTAGAAGTTTCTTTCCACAACACTTTCAATTCATTGTCTTGAGGAGATATGTTGTTCAATCTTAAGAGTTTGTCTTTGACTTCTTCTGTGATTTCTATGTCGCTAGATTCTTTAGCTGTACTGGTGAGCTTCGATTTTATGTATCTTTTGAGATTTGCATAGCGATCCCACAACTTCCCGGATGCCAAGCGCTTGTGACGACCGCCTTTGTAAGGAACATAGTAGGCTTCTTCTTTTTCAAATTTAAAAACGTGTGTGATTTCTATGGACCACAACAGAAACTGTTCACTGGATATTCTGAAATTGAAATACTTCGTTAGTTTCAATTTAATTTCAATAGTTTTTTATACATAACAACCAAAAAGTGCAATCAAATCATTGAAGTTCAGATTGGAGATTCATCATAACTCGACCGTATGAGGTAACATAAAATTACTTTGATGATGTTCCTAATAGATGGTCAATGATAATACTGCACAGCCTTTTCCTGTCATACGACGTCAGTCTTTTTTGTTTCAGTAGTGTACTTCCGACAATACTCCCTCTGAGTAAATTTCTGAGTTTCTGAAAATTAATAGCCCAGCATGATTCATTTTATTGGAGTGGATTGTGGAGTGTAATTCTTATGAATGCACACTATGCGATAAACATCCGAAAAATCATGTTATATGCAGTACCTGGCCATAACTCTTTTTCTCTTGTTTTTGTACTTGGTCACAGTCAGTCACTGGACAACTAGGTTCAGATTCCACTGCTGATGAAGTTACGCTTAATGTATCATCTGTATCGTTGATGTATTGTGGAGGAGTATTCTGCAAATATACAAGATCACAATAAACAAAGCTTCTGGGGTTTCTAATACAAACAATTGTATAACTTTTGGCTGATCCATTGGGAGTGACTTTACCTACATGTGTGTATTGAGCTTAGAAAAGGTGCTGTTCGAGTGGCATGACAACAACATTCATTTCGAGACAAAGAAAATAAAAAAAAATAACACACAGATCAAAAGAAAGAGAAAAAAGGAGGTTATAAAACTGGCATTTTGAAAAGAACTGAGTGATTACGGAGAAAAGATGATAACCATATAGGGTTGTTGGATGTTATGACGAATTATACAGATACAGACAGCTGCAGAGGAGAATAAATAACAAAAAATTAATTCAGGTACAGAATTGGAATTAGATTTAGGTAACTTTCAAGTATACGAATAATATACTTTATTATGGACTGAAATTTTGTACCGAAAACTTTTGGCAATCACACTTTTGAGCAGCACTCGTATCAGTATCCTCGCGCATGATCCAAGGGCCTGTCACCAACATCAACAGTGCAAATAAACTACTTTTAAGGTGTTACTACCCATGTTAGCAAAGACCAAGATTTTTCCAAAATTCAGGTGTAGGAAGAGTTGGATAGCAATCTTACTGTCTATGTACTAGTCCACTGTACAGACATGCTGAACGACTACTTTTTGTCCAACATTTTCACTGTTACATTCACATTCAAGCTCTTGGGTCTTGTAAAAACGAACCAACTCAAACTGGAATTTTTAGCTTTGCAGTGACAATTGATAAAGCTTTATCGGCATTGTTAAAAAAAAAAATTCTATTGAACAGGTCTATTTCTACTTTACAACCCTAACATGAGGTGCGGAAAAGATTAGAATAGATATGCCAACGGCTTGTCAACTCCGACAAGCATTTTTTGACATCGACACCTGCAGTCTCATTATTTTGTTCAGTAGTGGAAGAAAACTCACCTCATTTTGGGCAGTAGATTCTTCTGTTACTAAATACGCTGCACGTTCTTTGAGGAATTTATAGCGAATACCAGCCTTTGGGATGACTTCTTTCAAGAGATCATCTGATATTTGCAGGAACACGTCTTTTCCAGTAATTTCCTGTTCTGTGGACCAAATTTGCAGAGATTAAAAAGTATTCCTAAAATTGATAGTACATGCCACAAGTATCTCATGCAATGTGAATTAAATAATCGAAAATGTAGAATGCTTTTGATAGAATATGATATTTTTTCTCCTCACACGATAGAATAATGATGACAGACAATTTGTGACGAATCATTTTAGAAATCGAAACTACCACCCACCTTGAAACGTCGGAATCAAAGTTTCCAGCCCCCATGCTTTCAAGAGGTCGTTAACAAAATCTGCCATGGCAGATATTGAGGATGCTGTAAGAACGCAGAACAAATTAGAAAAGTTTTGGCGTCAAAAATTATAGCCTGATACTGACTAGGGTGGTCCTGATAGAGGTCATTTTTGAATTTTGATCGTTTCACCTAATAAAACCCTACCAAATAATTTATACTGTCATTGTCTTATTTCTAGATGGAAAGAATTTTATTCTATTTCTTTGCAATTTGTTAAAACAAAATTTCCAAAACACTCTTTTATACATCAAATAAGTACCTACGTTTGTGCTAAATTTAATTTTTTTTTTCTCGACTATTACCTAAGTTATAGAAATTCAAAGTTTGATTTTACAAAATACACGTGTTTCTCATTTAAAATTTCCGTCGTCTTGGGGGTCGGGTTAACGTTAATATTAAAAGCTGAAAATTTACCGAAATTTTTTTAAAATTATTTGGAAGAGTTTTAGAGGGTGAACCGATCGAAATTCGAACATGATCTTCATAAGCATACCCTAGTACTAATACACTACATTTTCACCAATAAATTTTCACAACCCTCTATATGGAATTATACAAGCAATAATTTTCGATTATTTCTTCTCAGAGCGTGGATAATTCATGAGGGACGCGTAGTCTACCGCATGCGATGAATGCGGCACCTCACATACAAGGATCAAAAATTGATTATTAATTATCAGAATCGCGACCAATAAAAACAAATCTCGATCAATATTTTGATATTAAAAATTCTTGTAGCGTTACACCACAAAAATGTTCATCTACTGCATGAGGCACGTGCATCCCCAGAATCCGCCGTTATCAAGATCGGTAGGATAGAATGAGATTCTTCAAAAAATACTAACAAAATACGTTAAATGATATACATACCTTGTTTATCCTGTAATTTTAGCACTCGAAGGGGCCGATTACGATTAATATCCACGGATTTTCCGTTCCGGGAAGCACGAGGGACGCCGGTCAAAACTGCAAAGAACGACGCGGCGCGGAAATGCGGCCAGCATGCCGTATGCGTGTCTCGACATGTTACGACCGGCTTCGCTATGAAGTAAACCGCGGTCGAAATTCGTCACTCTCGCGATTTCTGATTAGCGGATACAATTCTTTCGGTACCAACCCCAATCACAGCGTTGCTTTTTTTATAAGATGCATTCTGATTGGTTATTTTGGTCTTGCATTTTCTTATTGTGAAGTTGGTCCCATTAACCAAGGCTACCATTCTGCATGACCATCTACCGATTTCAACTATGCTAGCGGAAAAGATGGGAGCACTCTGTGAAAGATATTGAGGAATTTCCTTTCCTCGCTAGCACTTGGTTTGAGAAATCGACAATACAGTATAATCTCATAAAATTTCGACATTCTTAAAACTGAGATATGCGTGCTCGAGAAAACCGTGTAGGCTGCTATCGAGTTAATCGATAATCAGGCTTCGGCAAAAACATCGTACAATTATCAGCAAATATAGCTTCACAATAAATGAAATAATTCGCAGACAATTCGATACAGACTTAAATGATTGAGTATTTGTCGATTACGGAGAGCCTGTATCGAATCTTGGTTGACAGCGAGCAGTGCAGATTAAACCCTTGGATTGAATCATTCTCGGATGTAGACGTTTATCGTGTTAACTAATTTGATTATCAAAAAAACTCAGCTGCAATGTCACCATCCAAGGCCCGAGGACAAATCGTAAATCGGGCAGCATTTTCATGGTTAGACAGAATAGGCATGGTAATATCGGTAGCGAATTGCGACAGCGATATTTTATTGTCATCTAATCTACAACTTAGATGTCAGAAGTTCTATTTGAATCTTTTCCAAATGAATCTACGTTTCAGGTGGGAATAACCAAACATTTGGTCACATTAACTAAATACTACGTTTAGGCCCACTTTAAATGGCATACACAGAATACATATAACATAGCCGATTCAGAAAAAAGCTGATGGTGTCATTAACTTTGGAGTAAATTCAGATCGTAACATATTGGATAGTCAAACTACCAAAACATGAACAGTCCTTCGTGAACAAGTCAATGTTACCGTGGCCTCCAGTACTAGAGACAATGTATACAGCGTGTGCCGAACCAATCTAAAATAGTTACTTTGATCATCCGAATATGGTGAATATTCCAACTACAGAACATAGTTAATTCTACAAAGATTATTGTGCCTCTTACGCCTCTGCTTTTATATCAAGTATATCGTTGAATCAACGTAATGTTCAGCGTGCAGTGAACGATAATTGCGGTATCATAAACTCGAAAAATTGTCCAAGCAACGATAACTTTTCAACTATACAAATTTCCAACTATCTACAAAAATTTTTCTCTCAGTGCGCTTTGGTGCGTGCCGCTTATCGGCCAGCTTATTGTTTTGTAATTTTGGCGCTTATGGTTGAGTAGCATTTTTTGGAATAACGAACCCCTTATTATGATGAACTGAGTAGGTCTGGTTCAATTAATAATAGTTGTCGTGCCAGCGCAGGGTAGCCGCGGAGAGCAATCCACGTAAAATCGTTGCACCTCGCCGATAGCGGCGGGGCCTTCTTTCTCCCGTACTATCGGTTAAACATCACTCCCGTTATTTATCTGGAGCCAGAGCTCCCGTCAAACTCTTGGGTCTTGATCTTCTCGTGCTCCCGGATTGCTTCTCCCGCGTATAGGATTAATATTAAGGACTTTTGTTCCCCGAAAGGGCTAAGTTAAGAAATGATGTGCGACCTCCCGACTTCTATTTTGTAACTCCCGGATTGATTTGACTTTATTGCTCCCGTTTTTTTGAATATACGGGCTTCCGCCTATTGAAGGAATTTGATTATTTTGTGTTGCTTCGCTTTATTTTGTTTCGTCCTTAATTGTTTGCTGCTTAACCCACGTCACTCTACCAGCTCGCGGATGTGCCTGAGCCTAGCCAGCCAAGCCGTTGGATCCTGTGATTATTTGTTGAGTTTTTGTAGCTTTTGAGATTTTGGGGAATTTTGTTTAGAGAAAAACGACGTGAACGTCTGGCGCCCAACTCCCGCAAATTTTGAGATTCTTTTTGAGTTTTGTTTGGTTTTTTTGTTTTTGAGATTTAGTTCTGGGATTTTTGAATTCGTGAGTCTTTTTTTTGTTTGGGGTATTCGGAAGAAAAACAGAATCGCGACGAAGTGTCGTCGCCGAATCCCCGGGTAAAACCCGCCCGGGGTAAAATTCGCGTCGCAACCTATACATATATATATACTCTATAATGGATATCTTTGTGCACACAATTATATATAATCATATCACTAAATAACAATATTAACCGATGAATATGTTCGCTTCGCTACTATATTCATTCTAAAGGGGGAGGTGTTATAATCCCACCTATTTTATTCGCTTATTATTTCTTTATCGTAAGTCGCCACGGAGTGATATTGACTATGGCTGATTGCGACCGGATGTTTAGTCTTCAGGTTTGATTCGCCGAAGTATTTACCGGCTAAAATTCACAGTAAATTCAACCGCCATATTGGTTTTGATCACCTCGGAACGGCCACTCTCAACTCTCAATTTTCTCCCTGAAGGAGCAACAAGTATTTGTACCTCATTTAGTTCATCTGATCACTAATAAAGTTAAAACCAGAAATTCTAAGATCTTGAATCTCAATACTTTACTAGTCAACGGATCCTAATTATAACAAACTCATTGTCAGTGTTCCCAAGAAAAGGGCACACAACATCAGCGTCACTTGTTGCGTCCCTTGTTTCAAACAGACGCCATTGTCGCATTCTGGTTTTTTTCGTCCAAGTGAGTTGTTCGGCGCCAGAAAATTTAATTGAGTGGGTTTCTTGTGACGCGTGAATCAGAAAAACTGAAGGAAAATTAAAGTGTGGATTGTCCGTGGCTAGTTATTATCCGTTTATAAATCAATTTCATGTAAGTATTCCAATTCTAAAGATATTATAATCTTATGATTTGTAGGTTACATTAGTTACCATGAAAATTGACTTTTGTTTCTCAGAAAAATGCCTCCGGCCATGGATGTATCTGTGGGAAAGTGCATTGTACCATTGTGTATTTCGCACAAAAGTAAAATCACGACCCACAGAGTACTTAAGGATCCAGCGAAAGCTGAAGTTTGGTTGACACAAATTAATAACCCAGATCTTGTAAACATGCACCCAATTGTGCTGAACAAATATTATGTAGTGTGCAAACTTCATTTTTCGCTGGATTCTTATGTACCACAAACATCGAAGGCAACATTGAAAACGGGTGCCATCCCAACCCTACTTTTACCATCGAACGAGCAGGAGCAGAATCGGGAATCAGAACAGGAGCTTGAGCAGGAACATAATTCACGGGAAATTCCGAGTTTGAGGAAAGTAACCCTTTCCAATATATCGAATTTCCCTAATGTGAATCCAAGTTGTTGGCAATTTGTTGGTACATATAAATCTCTCCTCATCAGCAATCTGAACTCGCATCATTCATTGAGTGCAAATTGTGAAGATGATGAGGAAAATATGCTACTAAATTTGTCCCACACGTTGGAGGATCGTACAGACAACCATGATGAGCCTTCAGATTTTTTAGATCATACACCTATCGCGATTGATGATAATAATAACGAACAAGAAGTTCCTTAGTCGATTTTGGCAAAGACTGCTTGCTCATATTCAGCAGGATATGTAGCATATAGACTTCTGAAATCTGTGCAGGGTTGTTCAGAGTGCAAAATAACTATTTTGGCAACATCACCTATACCAGATTTGCACGGAGAATTAGAAAAAAGAGAATTTGATAAGGATGTACATGCTTTGATGTACGTCAGTGAAAGTTTTACAGCTTCGTTCAGAAATTTTGAAAAAATTGTGCGTAGGTTGCTTCACTCAATTTGTTTGAGAAGAAATTTGTGCAAAAATCTTAAAGCAAAACTGGTCGAGGAGAATTGTCTCGAGTGGCTTGGTTGCTCTATTCACAAACTAAAAGTACGAAGTAATTTTATAGATTTTTGTATCACGCTACACGTGCATACATTCTGCGCAACTGTAAATAAAATTTTGACTGGGAAAGAAGTTAGATACAGCAACAACACTACTCAAATCATAGATATATTGAACTAGATCGGACAAGTTGCGAAAAGTCAGAGTCATAAGGTAGTAAGTCGCAAAATAAGAGCGCCAGCCCAGGGCGCCATCTGCGTTTTATGGTAAAACAGACCCTTCATCGACCTCCGAGAAATGGTGGGCCTAGCGCTTGAGCGATCTGCAGATCGAATCTTCAAATTCGTCCTTATAGACGGTGACGCGCAACAAATATAACACGCTTGGACTATCGGAATGACGGTGCAGCCGATGAGCTTCTCTCATCACTAGGATGATTTTAGTGCGAATTGGTATCATTATAGTTTGTTCACACTTGAGTACAAAAATCTGGAATACAATATTTTCTGTAAAAAAAATTATTCTTGTTCGGTTGAAAATAATTTCATTGTCAGTATAGTTCGTAATGTCACGGTTTCGAGACAAAGTAGTAGGTTTTTCATGTTCGCTAAAACAAACTACCGGTAAAAAAAAAACTGAATATATATTTTATTGTTGTTGGGGCTTGAGAGTAGGAGTTTGTTCGTTGTTTAGCCTTTTGTAAACTTGTCAACATGTTATGCAAATTATGAATTTATCGTCTGGTACGAAGTATCTTTCAAAGGTTCGATACTTGAGGACATAATATCTCTACGTGACAGTCTAATGGGAAAAAAAAATCTTAGTCAGTGATACAGTACAAGAAGAGACGTTTATAGTGAATTGAGGATTTTTGATTGAAAAGGGAATATTGAAAAAAAATCGGAGAAGTGGGCGTAGCAGCTATGAAAAATTCGCAATGACAAATTTTCCGGACGATCTGCATGGGGTTATAAATCTGTATAGGGATAGGGAAAAATAATTTAAAACTTTTTAGACCGTTTTAGAAACGTGGTATATTGGGGGGGAAAATATGTTTTGAATAATTATTGTCTGCTGTTTAATCTTGGGATAATAACTGTGTTTTTTCATATTTCACTATAATACATTTTATTGATTAACGATCGGTTTTTTGATTTCTTTTGTTTTTTTTTTAAACAGAGTTAATATTGCATTGTGATCCGGTTCTAAACTGTGGTTGAAGTTAAAAATCTCCAGCTCATCGGGAAGTTGTTTAAAAATCGAATTAAAAATAGTACCAAACAGACAAACAGACAGGCAAGAAAGCGGGTATTATACAAAAAAAAAATCTCTCGATAGAATTTAAAAAAAACTGAGGAGACTGAAGAAAAAGGTTTTATAAGCAAATTCAACACGAAATCGCACTTCACCGTTTTGTATACCAGATATAATAATTTAAAATATATCATCTTCTTTTTATTTCCAACACGTTCTTTTCGTGGTCAATGGTGATCCGGCAACGCTACGCGTAAATTCATCTCCAGTGGTGTGAAATGAAGAGTGAGAATTGTATATACAATAGATATATGTATATACTCGGTGCAACGTTGCCAGATCACCATGCCCGAAAATATTTAATAATATGTATGGGTATTCGTGTGCAGAGGTTTAAATTTCTGACAATAGTAAATGTTCTGGGTGTACCGTACCACGCTGGAACTACCTTTCCGACTTTTCTGCATGATGGTTAATGCGAAGCTTTTCCAAAAACCTCAAAGAGCCGTATGAAAAGCTGTATATATCGACAATACAGAGAACATATAATGGGTCATTCCATACCGAATCACCAAATTTCAAAAATCATATTCTTTCATTAAATTGAGTTTTTGACCTCTTTTTGTATATAGCAAAAGACTCTAACCTGTAAATTTTGAGCCCTTAATCTCCAGAAGCTCTTAACATATCAATTTTTGAAAATTTCGAAAAAATAATAGTACGGCAAGTTTGAAAAATTCATGACTCCTGATACATTCATCATAATCTGAAAGTCACGGAGGTCATTTTCTTCGTCTTGAAATGTAGTTGGCGAAAAAAAATATAAAAAGATCAAATTTGCACTTTTTCAATTTTAAACTCAAATTTTGAGTTCTCTTGGAAAGCAACATTTTTTTGTTTTTTAATTAAATGATATATTAGACTACAAAACACATTTTTTAAGCATTTTTTCAAGATGGGATTCGAATATCTTCGATTTTTCAACCCACTTTTTCTTTTCCTTTTTATTCAAGAGTGTTACGTCGGGGTTTCGCCCGTCGTTACCCTTAGGTTCGTTTCTCGTTTTACACAACTAAATGCAACTGTAGGAAGGACTTAGTTGAAAAGGGTGATTGAAAGTTCGTTGATGATTATTATAAGAATATGTATTTATTTGCCAAGCTCGGGGAGGCTTATAGGCGTAATCAGACTTTGGTTGGAAGAAGACCGATCCAGGATGCGGTGTATGACTAAAGAACTGGGTCCTGGATGACCGTAACAAGTACCGTATCGGAAGTACGAGTCGACTTGGCGCGTAATGCAAGTGCTTAGTAGCTCGGTTACGAATTTGGAAGTATTGACTTGATCGGTGCTAAGTTCAGAAGTGATTTTGAAATGATTGTTAGGAATTAGGTAAACTCGGAAGAGTTGAAGAAAGGGTAAATGGAGTGGGAGGCCACGTGTTGCTGACGAGGTGCATTTGGCGAGGCATTGCACCTGCATGCTGATGCTAGGTCTGGCAGTGGAAATAGGAAGACAGGAAGAAAGATATCAGGTAGCTGGAATGGTATTCCGGATTATTGGTGATTACTGGTAAGAGTTGGGATTGATATGAATGGTAGGGCGAGACGTTTGGACCGAGGTCCGGACGTAACACCCCCCCCGTTAGAAGAAGCATACCGTCGTGAAGCGGTGGTATGGTTCTGTACGCGAAGTGTAGAAAGGTAGAATGAAGGAGTGTCTGATTACACCTTGTACAATGAGAATCACATATGAGTCTTAAATCTATATGCGCCTATGGTTAATGCGCGTTTAAGCGGGTTAGTGTACAAGATTTGTCTGATGTTGCTTTCTTTTGAGCGTACAATTTTCCGTGATAATAGCTTATCTTTTAATACATTTTATTCCGCATGTTTTATCTTAGGCTAGGTACAATGTCCCTAATATTAGCGTATTGTTTAACGTGTACAGATGTTATTTTGAAAGATATTGCTATATAGAGATTTATAGGATTTCTGAATGTCTGGGTAGTGGTGATTTTGAATTTTTATTCTGCGAAGTCGCATTTTTACAGGTTATGATGTGTTATCGTACACGATTTCAACCTAACTCTATTTTATCTTCTTATTTAAACAGTATACTAACAATTTTTATTACCAATTCTACTGACTAAATACAGTGTAGCAGATACGCTTGGACTATGGCCCTAAGTTACGATAAGATGTTTGTATTGCTATTCTTTCAGCTACGCGCTATTTCTCAACCGATTGCCAGATTATTGCTCAGGGTAGTATAAAGAGTCCTTGGATCCGTGTGTATATTCGTGTTAGGTTTAGTGTAAAGTTGGGTATGTATGCGCGTATGTCCGTGGAGGATTCGTGGGTTGAGGTTGTGAGTGCTACTGTCTGCGTGTGTCCGTGGGTTCTCATGATCGCTGCTCTCTGAAAATCGTCTAGTCCCCATCCCGTAACAGGGATGGCCAGAGATTTGATTCTGAGTTTTTCTAATAGGAATGATAGGTTATTTAGAGCGTGAAATACATCGTACAATCTGCTTGCGTCAGATTCCCGTGATTTTAACACTGGTGTGAAGATACGTTTTGCTTTTGCGCGTGAAGTGAATATTTCGAGTTTCTTTGGTCTTTGGTTGGCGAAGGTTTCTTTGTTTACGTAGCCGTTTTCTATCAGCTGCTTCTCTACGTCATTCGTCCAATTGCTATCTGCCGCTACGAAGTGCGCGTAATTGTCATTTAGCATTAGTGGTCCATCATTGGATATTGTTACGTTTTCAGGTGGAATGATTGTTTCTATTGTACGCATGAAGTTTCCGTAACTGCGTTCGTTATCGTTATTCGGTTCATGTGCTCCGGTGGATCGGGTAGGACATGGTCGTGTGTGCTACCTATGCTCATTTCGTCAGCTGAGATCTCATTTGACATCTGATCGCCCGGTGAGGATGGTGGGGGTACCGGAGGAGTTGGAAGAGAAGTCCAAGGAGGTGGATGAGGAGGTGGACGGCGAGGTGGTGGAATTTTTGGTTTCAAAAGGATCGGTCTATGAGTTTCTGCCGATTTGAGTGTGGATCTTGTTGATTTTGCTGCTGCAGTGTTGGTATGCCCTATCGCATTGAACGCGGCTGTCTGCACGTGACATCCGATTCCCGGCGTGAGTGTGTATTGGACGTATATGTTTCCTGAACGGTGTGTGGTATTGCTATCCTTATTCGATTCTAGTTCCTTTGAAATTTTGTGTGCGCGCGTCCTTTTCGCGGGCCTTTCGCGAGATGTGGTGATACTTTTATCCGTGTTGCTCGTGTGATTCTGAGTTATTATTCGCCGCGTTATTGGTTTAAATTCCCGTATTCCTTGCTTACATATGGTTGTATCGGTCGTGCATGTATCGGAATCTGTTGACAGGTGATCGGTTATGTTTTGTTTCTTATGCGGTGTTGGACATGTGGAGGTGTTTGTTCGCCGTCCTCGTTTGCTTATTCGCGGTACCATTGGTATCATAGAAATGTCTGTATCATCATCAGAGGAGAGTTCGCTGACAATGAGTGTATGAGGAATATGATCTGTCAGATGAGATTCTTCTATTAGCTGTTTGCGGGGTGCAGGATTTGTAGATTCGTCGGAGGATTGGCGTGGTCTGGTAGGGAACTGATGCGTTTCTTTGGTACGTTTTGGTGTTTCTGACACCGAGGTTTCTGTTTCTGGTCTTGGTCTTTTAGCGTTAACGGGGAGAATCTGAATCGAATTAGATGGTGGATTTCTCGAGAGCGCGTCCTTTTCGCGGGCCTTTCGGTTCTTGTTTAAATGGTTACTGCTAGAGTCGATGCCGAAATTTGCTTCGCGGTGTTCGTTGTAATCATCGCTGGGATTATGGTATTCCTGAGGATTTCCTTGTGTATAATTAGCGCGGTGTTGGACATGTGGAGGTGTTTGTTCGCCCGGTCCGGTTGTTTTCAAGGTGCGGAATTTGTTCTTGTTTGCTACTACTTTTTGTATTGCAATGGCTCTTTCCGTTGATTCCGCGAGTGTTCGTGGTTTTTCGGCAGCTACTCTGATTTCCAAATCATCTGGCAATCCCTTGATAAACGAGCGCGCGGCTGTGATTCTAGTGTATTCTATTAAACATTTGACGGTTTCGCTCGCCAGGGTAGCCTCAGCCACCTCTTCGGCTTCTGTGACCAGGCTCTTGATTCTATTAGAGTATTCGATGACAGTTTCATTTCGTTCCATCGCGCAAGTCGTAATTTCGATTTGAATATCTTCTAAGTTGCGTTTGCACCTATAAGCGCGTTCAAGATCTCTTAATGTATCTGTCAAAGTGACTGATTCCGGTCTTATTTGCTCGGCTGCTTCGCCTTCTACTTTGAGTTGAACTATAAGAGTGAATGGTGCTAGGTCTCTAGGATTTATGAACTGTTGTATTTTGTTGACCCGGGCTGCAAATGTACGATATGGCATGTTCTTGCTATCGAAAACTGGTAATAACGTGATTGCGTCTTGCATCGAGATGAAGGAAGCGTTACTGTCATCTGGGCGGCTCATTTTGCCTTATACTGTTAGTTCTAGCTCGCTTAGGTGTAAATGTTAGAAAATACTCGTTATATGGCTTACAGAAGTGCGAATATAGTAATGAAGATGTGGGATAACTGTATGCTTTTGATGACGTATACCCGGTACTGGTGAAGCTGTAGTTTGCTGCGAGATCTGCGTTGCTGTGCTGCCGGTCGTCGGATCAGCTGGGCTCTGTGGTGCGTTGTCAGCGTTTTCTCCGGTGTCCGGGTGCTGACGAAATCGAAGGTTCTCTCTGCTACTGATAACTGCATCACAACACTGTTAACTTTTTCACCACTTCGCGTAGAGTGTCTCACTTTCCGTGTTTCGTGTTATTATTAATTTTGCTGTTTCTCAGCTATTGTCCCTTAGTTGTTGAGATATTTTCCACTTTCACGTGGAAGGCTATGAAGTTATCACAGCACTGTTGTGAGATATCAATAGTCAATGAAGATCACTTAGTTCCTTGGTCACTGTTATTACGGCGAAAGTTGCTATATCTTGACGTCGCGATTTGTGTAGTCACCAAATGTTTGAAGATTTAAATAATAATCGTCGCTTGGTGCGGATTGATTAATTACGTCGCGCTGTGGCGGATTGATTAATTACGTCGCTTTTTCGCGGATTGTATTGATGCGTCGCTCTGTGGCGGATTTGATTAATTTTACTGTTACGTCGTGGGTGCGTACAGCAGAACTTATAATTTTAATTTAGTTAACTTCGATGTTTCCTACAGAAACGAGAAGGTCACCGCTGCCACCAATGTTACGTCATTGGTGTGTCTAGAAGAATTTGATTTACTAACACTTTAAAGATCCTAACAGAAACGAGAAGGTCACCGCTGCCACCAATGTTACGTCGGGGTTTCGCCCGTCGTTACCCTTAGGTTCGTTTCTCGTTTTACACAACTAAATGCAACTGTAGGAAGGACTTAGTTGAAAAGGGTGATTGAAAGTTCGTTGATGATTATTATAAGAATATGTATTTATTTGCCAAGCTCGGGGAGGCTTATAGGCGTAATCAGACTTTGGTTGGAAGAAGACCGATCCAGGATGCGGTGTATGACTAAAGAACTGGGTCCTGGATGACCGTAACAAGTACCGTATCGGAAGTACGAGTCGACTTGGCGCGTAATGCAAGTGCTTAGTAGCTCGGTTACGAATTTGGAAGTATTGACTTGATCGGTGCTAAGTTCAGAAGTGATTTTGAAATGATTGTTAGGAATTAGGTAAACTCGGAAGAGTTGAAGAAAGGGTAAATGGAGTGGGAGGCCACGTGTTGCTGACGAGGTGCATTTGGCGAGGCATTGCACCTGCATGCTGATGCTAGGTCTGGCAGTGGAAATAGGAAGACAGGAAGAAAGATATCAGGTAGCTGGAATGGTATTCCGGATTATTGGTGATTACTGGTAAGAGTTGGGATTGATATGAATGGTAGGGCGAGACGTTTGGACCGAGGTCCGGACGTAACAAGAGTCTGCGTTTTTTGATAATTTATGAATATTTCGCGAAAATTCTAGTTTGAAAAATTATAATTAATACCAATCTATAGTCCCAACCATCCAAAGTACTTAACTTACTCGATTTTCACAAAGAATGAAGTAAGTCGAGTGAGTACTTCGGAAGGTTGTCACTATAGATCGGTAATCATTATAACTTTTCAAACTAAACCTCTCGCGAAATATTCATAAATTATCGAAAAACACAGACTTTTGAATAAAAACAACAAGAAAAAGTTGGTTGAAAAATCGAAGATATTCGAATCCCATCTTAAAAAAATGCTTGAAAAATTTGTTTTGTAGTCTTGTATAACATTATTTGAAAAAAAAAGAAAAAAATGTCGCTCTTCAAGAAAACTCAACATTTGAATTTAAATGTTACGTCCGGACCTCGGTCCAAACGTCTCGCCCTACCATTCATATCAATCCCAACTCTTACCAGTAATCACCAATAATCCGGAATACCATTCCAGCTACCTGATATCTTTCTTCCTGTCTTCCTATTTCCACTGCCAGACCTAGCATCAGCATGCAGGTGCAATGCCTCGCCAAATGCACCTCGTCAGCAACACGTGGCCTCCCACTCCATTTACCCTTTCTTCAACTCTTCCGAGTTTACCTAATTCCTAACAATCATTTCAAAATCACTTCTGAACTTAGCACCGATCAAGTCAATACTTCCAAATTCGTAACCGAGCTACTAAGCACTTGCATTACGCGCCAAGTCGACTCGTACTTCCGATACGGTACTTGTTACGGTCATCCAGGACCCAGTTCTTTAGTCATACACCGCATCCTGGATCGGTCTTCTTCCAACCAAAGTCTGATTACGCCTATAAGCCTCCCCGAGCTTGGCAAAT
This sequence comes from Athalia circularis, assembly GCA_963978495.1. NCBI lineage: Eukaryota > Metazoa > Arthropoda > Insecta > Hymenoptera > Athaliidae > Athalia > Athalia circularis. Next base: position 14,093,349 of record OZ021699.1, on the reverse strand, counting down.
AAATACATATTCTTATAATAATCATCAACGAACTTTCAATCACCCTTTTCAACTAAGTCCTTCCTACAGTTGCATTTAGTTGTGTAAAACGAGAAACGAACCTAAGGGTAACGACGGGCGAAACCCCGACGTAACATAAAATTGAAAAAAAAAAAATTGAAAAGATGCAAATTTGATCTTTTTATATTTTTTGTCGACAACTACATTTCAAGACGAAGAAAATGACCTCCGTGACTTTCAGATTATGATGAATGTATCAGGAGTCATGAATTTCTTGAACTTGCCGTACCATTATTTTTTCGAAATTTTCAAAAATTGATATGTTAGGAGCTTCTGGAGATTAAGGGCTCAAAATTTACAGGTTAGAGTCTTTTGCTATATACAAAAAGAGGTCAAAAACTCAATTTAATGAAAGAATATGATTTTTGAAATTTGGTGATTCGGTATGGAATGACCCATTATATGTTTTCTGTATTGTCGATATATACAGCTTTTCATACGGCTCTTTGAGGTTTTTGAAAAAGCTTCGCATTAACCATCATGCAGAAAAGTCGGAAAGGTAGTTCCAGCGTGGTACGGTATACACCCAGAACATTTACTATTGTCAGAAATTTAAACCTATGCACACGAATACCCACACATTTATTGAATATTTTCGGGCATGGTGATGGCAACATTGCACCGAGTATATATATCTATATATACATAATTCTCACTCTTCATTTCACACCACTCGAGATGAAGTTACGCGTAGCGTTGCCGGATCACCATTGACCACGAGAAGAACGTGTTGGAAATAAAAAGAAGATGATATATTTTAAATTATTATATCTCGTAAACGAAACGGTGAAGTGCGATTTCGTGTTGAATTTGCTTATAAAACCTTTTTCTTCAGTCTCCTAAGTTTTTTTGAAATTCTATCGAGAGATTTTTTTTTTGTATAATACCCGCTTTCTTGCCTGTCTGTTTGTCTGTTTGGTACTATTTTTAATTCGATTTTTAAACAACTTCCCGATGAGCTGGAGATTTTTAACTTCAACCACAGTTTAGAACCGGATCACAATGCAATATTAACTCTGTTTAAAAAAAAAACAAAAGAAATCAAAAAACCGATCGTTAATCAATAAAATGTATTATAATGAAATATGAAAAAACACAGTTATTATCCCAAGATTAAACAGCAGACAATAATTATTCAAAACATATTTTCCCCCCCAATATACCACGTTTCTAAAACGGTCTAAAAAGTTTTAAATTATTTTTCCCTATCCCTATACAGATTTATAACCCCATGCAGATCGTCCGGAAAATTTGTCATTGCGAATTTTTCATAGCTGCTACGCCCACTTCTCCGATTTTTTTTCAATATTCCCTTTTCAATCAAAAATCCTCAATTCACTATAAACGTCTCTTCTTGTACTGTATCACTGACTAAGATTTTTTTTTCCCATTAGACTGTCACGTAGAGATATTATGTCCTCAAGTATCGAACCTTTGAAAGATACTTCGTACCAGACGATAAATTCATAATTTGCATAACATGTTGACAAGTTTACAAAAGGCTAAACAACGAACAAACTCCTACTCTCAAGCCCCAACAACAATAAAATATATATTCAGTTTTTTTTTACCGGTAGTTTGTTTTAGCGAACATGAAAAACCTACTACTTTGTCTCGAAACCGTGACATTACGAACTATACTGACAATGAAATTATTTTCAACCGAACAAGAATAATTTTTTTTACAGAAAATATTGTATTCCAGATTTTTGTACTCAAGTGTGAACAAACTATAATGATACCAATTCGCACTAAAATCATCCTAGTGATGAGAGAAGCTCATCGGCTGCACCGTCATTCCGATAGTCCAAGCGTGTTATATTTGTTGCGCGTCACCGTCTATAAGGACGAATTTGAAGATTCGATCTGCAGATCGCTCAAGCGCTAGGCCCACCATTTTTCGAAGGTCGATGAAGGGTCTGTTTTACCATAAAACGCAGATGGCGCCCTGGGCTGGCGCTCTTATTTTGCGACTTACTACCTTATGACTCTGACTTTTCGCAACTTGTCCGATCCAGTTCAATATCTCTATGGTAGGACCATTATTTATAATTTTTCCAGAGGCGTAAAAATACAGCCGAAAACGGGTAGTCTGGTTTGTGGGCCGTTTCATTGCGTGACGCGCGCAAACCAGACTACCCGTTCTCGACCATATTTTCACCCCTCTGGGAAAATTATAAAAAATGGTCCTATAGCTCCGGGAGTCGGAACTTTTTTGAGGAAATTTTACTGTAAAAAAGGTTCCTGAAGCCGTAAAATTAATTCTTATTGAGACAGCGTTGAAGGGTAGGGCAAAACTCTGGTACGAGGCAAACAAAAAAAGTATATACACATATTGCAAATTTGCGCAAATATTCCGAAGTGAGTTCTTTTGTATTGAGACGAGAGTCAAAATGAGAGATAGATGGGCATCATCGAAATACAGAGGAAATGGAGAATCTTTAGTAGCATATTTTTACAAGAAGATAAGTGAAGCAAATTATTTTGAACCAGCTATGGAGCAATATGAAATTAATTACACCGTGGTTAAACAATTCCCGCATAATGTGCAGATTGCATTAGCTAGTTTAGATTACATAGACACAAAGAAAATAGCAAACGTTTTGTCATGTTTTGATAGGGCAGAAGAAGATAAAATAAAAACTAAACCATTGCATTCCAATTTTAAAGAAGTTAGAACCATTAATAAATATCAGAAACATAATTATGCAAACAATGACAATAACAGTAACAGAAGCGCAAATAACAACATTCACAATTTAGATTTTTCCATTCCACCGCCTCAAATACGCGCTAATTCATCACAAGAAACTTTAAACTAGTCAATGACTTGAATAATTTAGATCCGACTTCAAGTCATAAAACATGTGCAATTTTAGAGGATCTAACACACGATGTAATAGATGGACCCAACGATATAGGTATAGAAAGTATAAATAATAATTGTTTTGATCAATGTCCTTATATTTTAATTCCCTTTGGTGGAGCGATTCTACCAGCGCTTCTTGACACAGGAAGTCACGTGACTTGCATCGACGATAATGCGTGCAAATATTTAGAAAAAATCACTCAGATTGAAAAACTCCCTGTGAGTAGAATTTCCTTAATTTCAGCATTTGGTAAAAAACCAAAGTCAGTACATCAACAAGTATTTTTAAACCTGAACATAGAGGGTAATATTATATCAACAACATTTCTTGTAATTTCATCTCTATCACATCCCATTATTTTAGGTGCAGATTGGTTATCAAAAAACCAAGCTGTCATCAGTTATTATGACAACAAAATTTATTTAGAATCTTCCCTTTTGAATGATGGTTCGGTGAGTTTCGGCCGAGCTCGAGTACGGAAGTTATGTAATTTAAATACCATTAATATTCCCAAAATACGAAATAAGTTTATTCCTTGTGAAAATGATATATATGATATTCAAAATCACCATGTAAATTTAAATAATCATAATGTTGCTACTATTAATAACGAAGATAATAACGTAACATGTAATAATAAGAGTCATGATTTTGGTAAGGACGACTCGAATTATGAGTCGGGGCATAATGTCAAAGAAACATCATCAGATGCTTCATGCTTGTACCAAACATCTGAGGATCATAACTTTCGCGCTCGAATTCGAACGATCGCGCAACAGCTAAATTCATTGAATTCATTACAAAAGGAGCAACTATTCTCAATTATGATTAAACATAAAAAAGTTTTCAGTGAAAAAACGGGATGTACCACCGTATATCAGCATAAAATTGATGTTAAAGAACATAAATCTTATATTCGGAAATCGTACCCGGTGCCTTTAAAACATCGTTCGGCGGTAGATGAAGAAATTCAGAAAATGTTGAGTAATGGTATAATAGAACGATCTAACAGCTCTTACTGTAATCCAATTAGGATCGTAACTAAAAAACAGGGCGGTCTGCGAATTTGTCTCGATGCAAGATTTATTAACGACATCATATTATCAGATAATGAATGTCCGCCGCCAATAGATGAACTTTTAAATAAATATGAGGGAACTACTGTTATGACAACAAGTGATTTGACTAATGGATATTGGCAAATCCCACTTGAGGAGGGCTCAAAAAAGTACACAGCCTTTTTGCATGGCAGTACCTTATATCAATTTTGTAGAATCCCTTTCGGTCTCAAAACTGCTGGCAGCGGATTTATTCGAGCCTTGCATCTGGCGCTTGGCAATGATTTTAATGATTTTGTTACTACTTACATTGATGATATTTTAGTAGCCTCAAAAAATTTAGACGAGCATTTACACCACCTAGATTTATTATTTACTCGACTTGAAAGAACTGGTTTTACCTTAAAATTAGAAAAAACACTATTACTCAGGGATGCAGTACCATTTGTTGGTTTTATATTAACACCATCAGGAATACGTCCAGATCCTGATAGACTTTCGGCGATAAATAACTTTCCAAAGCCAACTACCAGAAAACAATTACAAGGTTTCATAGGAGTTTGCACGTATTATCGTCGATTCAGTATAAAACATGCTGAACTCATTACCCCATTTAGACATTTACTAAGTGAAAAAAAAGAATGGATATGGACTAAGGCACATGATATTGCGTTTGACAATCTAAAAGCTAATTTTATAAATTCCGTTACTCTCAGGCATTATATACCAGACAAACCGTTTAGACTACAGACTGATGCGAGTGATTTGGGTATCAGCGCAGTATTGTATCAAATTGATGAAAATGGGGACCACCGTATCATATCTTTAATTAGCAGATGTTTAACTCAACCTGAAATCAAATACACCACTACCGAAAAGGAATTATTGGCGATTATCTATGCACTTATGAAACTACGAGTTTATCTTCTTGGAACCCATTTTACTATAATAACTGATCATAAAGCGTTAACCTTTTTACAAACCTGCAAATTTTATAATGCACGCCTTTCAAGGTGGCTAATGTTTCTACAGCAATTTGATTTTGAGATTAAACACTGTCGTGGGGTGGATAATTCAGTGGCAGATTTTTTTAGTAGGAATTTTAAGAATAACGACCAATACGAAAATCCAAATGAATTTATTGTCGCAACGATAGACAAAGTTTTTAAACTAAATGACCCAAACCGTATGGTACAAATGATTAAAACTGATAGAGTATTTGCAAGACAAATTAGACGATTACCAGAATTACAAAGAGATGATCCTTTCTTATATGAAATTATCAATTCACCTGACATGAATCAAGACGATTCAAAATACACACTTTATAATAACATTTTATTTTATCGGGATCATGTAACATCTAATTGGAGAATCTGTATACCACCCGCTCTCGCGAATAAAGTGGTCACGATCATTCACGAACAAATGGGACACCCGGGAGTGTATAAAACTTATAAAGAAATAGAAAAATTTTATTATTGGAAAGGAATGAGAAAAGATATTAAACAATTTGTAGTATCATGCGACCTTTGTCAGAGAGTTAAAACTATAAACATTAGTATGGAAGGAGCTCACAAATTAATAACCGCCGATTCACCCAATGATCTCATTTCAGTTGATTACTATGGCCCATTACCAAAATCTAGGGGAGGTGTCCAGTACATTTTTGTGGTATTAGATGTTTTTTCGAAATTGGTTACCTTATATGCATTAAGACGAGCAACAACAAGAGTTACCCTCCACAAATTACTAAATGACTATTTTATCAACGTTGGTAAACCACGACGAGTTCTTTCGGACAATGGAACACAATTTACAGCTCACGAGTGGAGGATTACACTAGAAAGAGAGAATGTACAAGTATTATATTCATCTATTAGACATCCTCAATCAAATCCAGTTGAACGTACTATGCGGGAATTGGGACGATTTTTTAGAACATTTTGTAGCGAATCACACACTAGATGGGCCCACTCATTATCACACATAAATGAATTATTAAACCTCTCCACAAACCACACAACAGGGTATACTCCACAAGAACTTCATTTCGGAATTGATTCGCAAAGAGCAATAAATAGACTGGTTAATTTTCCCCAAAATCCAATGCAAAATCATGAAGCAAAAATTATACTTGCAAGAAATAATATTGAAAGCAAATATCAAGATAGATTGAAACAACAAAAGACACAATCTAAGATTAGACTCAACGTCGGGGATTTAGTGTTAGTGAAAATACCCTACCCTTCCGACGCTCTATTAAGAAAAACCCATAAATTCTTTCATCTCTATTATGGTCCCTATAGAATCGTTCAGACATTCGACAATAACGCATACAAACTATCTGACGTAGAAGATTTTAATAATATAAAAGGAATTTACAACCAAGTAAGTCTAAAAAGATATGTGCCACCCCCACAACATTTACCATAACTTCTGACCTAGTCATTGATAACTGGAATATATACATATATAATAATGACGCACAATACATGACTGGGATTCGCTCGCTACCATGAATTCGCCTATTATAATATTAGTAAAAATTCTTAGGCTTAGAATTTCTTTAATTATTTTTAAAATATGTGTTATATGTCAACATAGAATCATTCATTGAATCCACAGCATTACTAACACCCATTTAAAGTGACAACCAGGAAGCAGCCTGTCAGCAAGAATCACAGGTGGATAAATTAAAAAAGAAAAAAAAAAAAAGAAAAAAAAATAACATCCATCAAACTCAGGTCTAAGAGAAACAGTTCCAGTCAAATCTTGCAATTAATCGGATTTATCAGCAACAATTTCGTCTCACCCCTGGGGGGGGAAGATGTAACGAATCATCAAATGAGAGTCAGAATCTAGGAAAGGGAATGGAGGATTAGAGAGCGAGAGTGGGAGTTATAAGAGGTAAAGGCAAGAAGGTAGATAATTCAAAAGAGACTTCCTCGTAATCGGTGATCACCGCAACACATATTATTCAGTACCTCATTATTCCATCACATCACACATACACCTTCAAATACTGTTCATCGTTACATCTTTCTAAAAAACAAAACTTGAACACTACGAGCATGTTTGCTACCAGGAGCCTGCATTGGAATCACATCGATTGAACCAATATATATGTCGGCGCATAGTATATTGGATCTGGATCTCTGGCGACTGTCAGTCGCCAAAGATGGCATTTAGTCTAAGTTTACGTTAAGGCATATTTGTTAGTGTTTATGTTTAGTAATTAGAGCCTTAGACGTATGGTCGACTCGAGTGGCGTCGAAGGGGATGCGAGATGAAGGTCCTTTTTGTGTGGTCCTCCATCGAACGTAGCCACAGCCCTGGCAATGCTGATTTTTTGAGGGCAGTCTCATTTTGGGAATGAGAGCTGCAGCATCGTAGCATTTTTAGAGATCACGGTAAAGAAATTAAAGACGGGCTCGTGTATTCGTTAACGTGTCTCCCTTTGGCGTGATTCGAGCCGTATTGTTAAATTCATTAGAGATTTTGGTTAGTTTGATAATTGAGACTATTTGTTAAGTTGAACTTTGTTTAGTTTATTAGCCTGTAAGAGCAACCTTTTAAATATGAATCCGCCCGCCCCCGATAAAATACGGGCTCGTTCTCCGACATCAGAAGTGGGATACTTACAGGTGCCTAATCAAGACTCACAAAGTTCAGTGCGAGAAAGTGTTGAAACAAACAATTGGAAAATGATGTTCGAGTTGCAAAGCCAGAATATGTTTGAACTAGTTCAAACGTTGAAGGAGTTGACCCCTACGCGTTCGACAAGGATCATCTTTCCAGATTTCAATCCTGACAGTGGAGACACGGACGCACGAGCGTGGTGTGGAACAGTTGACCTTTGCCTTGAAGAACAACCTATTCAGGGAAGTGCATTGATAATAGCTTTAAGCAGTGCGTTAAAAGGTGCTGCTTCTTCTTGGTTCTCTCAAGTGAGTTATTCGGGGATGAATTGGACTCAATTTAAAGAAATTTTTCTGGCTCGATATGATTCGGTTGAAACTCCAGCGGCTACCATAATTCGTTTGAATGGTGGAAAACCCAAGGAAGGAGAGTGTTTGTCCGCATATGCTGGTAGACTGGTAACATCATTGATAACCCGTTGGCAGTCGATGACAGTGGAACAGATTGCCGTTGCTACGGTCCTAGCGCATTGTGTTCAAAAGGAACCGCAGTTACAGCGACTTGCATTCACCACCAATATAAATTCGAGGAGCACATTGCAGAAGGAGTTGATGGCTTGTGCTTACCGTAAAAGATCATCAACCTCTGACATTGGGGATCAAAGATCTAATGACAATAAAAGATCCAAAATCAGTTGTTTTATTTGCGGTAAAGTGGGCCATAAATCGGTTGAATGTTACCAACGTAAAAACCATCGCTCGTTCCAAACATCAGGACCTAAACCGAGTACCAGCACAGGTGGCAACACCCCGAGCAAGAAGCCTGTCACCTGCTTCAAGTGCGGCGAAAACGGACACATCGCCCCTCAATGTAAAGAGAATGCTGTTGGTGGACCTTCGAACTCATCTGCGGAACGTCGAGTCAATCTATGTTCAATTGAGGCAGTGACAGCTGAGTTGACTCAATCCGGTGAGAAGTATCTATTTTGTTTTGATTCTGGGGCCGAATGCTCTCTGATAAAAGAATCCATAGCGAAAAAGTTTTCTGCCGAGTCTGTCGAACAGTCTTTTGAGAGACTCAAAGTGGTTTTAGACAAACTCAGTAAGGCAGGGTTTTCTCTCAATCTAAAGAAATGTGCCTTTTTGAAGACACGTGTTGACTACTTAGGGTACGAAGTCTCAGCGGGTGAAATACGACCCAACCCACATAAAATAAAAGCGTTGACTGAATCCTCACCACCAGGGACAGTCACACAATTGAGACAATTGATAGGCCTCGCTTCATACTTTCGTCAATTCATTCCAAAATTCTCACAAATTACATCCCCACTGTATAAACTGACCACGGGAAAAGGTAAGATAGAGTGGAAAGCACAATACGAAGAAATTCGTCAAGAAATAATTACCAGGTTAACTAGTGAACCCGTCCTCATGATATTTAACCCAACTTACCCTATCGAATTACATACCGATGCTAGCGCAGAGGGTTATGGCGCTGTGCTTATGCAGAAGGTTGAAAACAAAACACATGTTGTTGCGTATTATAGTAAAAGGACGACCCCTGCAGAGTCACGATACCATTCATATGAGTTGGAAACTTTGGCAGTGGTTAACTCCGTTAAACATTTCCGGCACTTTTTACAAGGTAGAAATTTCACTGTTATTACCGATTGCAATGCACTTAAAGCATCGCGTACTAAGATAGATCTCACACCAAGGGTACATAGATGGTGGGCTTTTCTGCAAGCATTTGACTTTGATATTGTTTATCGAGAAGGAAAACACATGGGTCATGCCGATTTCCTTTCACGAAACCCAGTGTCAAGTAAAAATAGTTATAAAATAGCTGAACAGAAACGAGTGAACTTAGCTGAGATTTCTGAGAATTGGTTGCAAGCTGAACAGCAACGAGATGATGAATTACGGGATACTATATCGAAATTGCAAAATAATCAAATAGATGTAGATGTTGCCAATACATACCAAATAAGGTCGGGAGTTCTATACAGAAAGGTTCAACGTAAAAATCGTAGCCGCTATCTACCTATCGTACCTACTAGTTTTCGGTGGTCAGTCATCAACAATGTCCATGAATCAGTCATGCATCTTGGTTGGGAAAAGACGTTGGAAAAGGTCTATCAACACTACTGGTTTCCTAATATGTCAAAGTACGTTAGAAAGTTTGTGGAAAATTGTATAACGTGTAAACTATCAAAATCTCATTCAGGTAAAATACAAGCCCAGCTTCATCCGATTCCAAAAGTTAATGTTCCGTGGCACACTGTCCACATTGATGCAACCGGGAAACTTAGTGGGAAAAATAGTCTTAAAGAATATGTTTTTGTATTTATTGACTCATTTACCAAATTTGTACTTTTGCGGCGTACACTACACATAGATGCCTCTAGTGCAATCACAACTCTAAAACAGTGCGTCAGTATATTTGGTGCTCCATCTAGAATCATTGCAGACCAAGGTAGATGTTTCGCAAATAACGATTTTCGTGAATTTTGTAAAAGTCATAATATTGAGTTGCATTTGATTGCTACCGGCACCTGTCGTGCTAATGGGCAAGTAGAACGTGTAATGAGTACACTCAAAAATATGTTCACAGCTGTAGAACTTAGCAAGGATAAATCGTGGCGGGAATGTCTTGATGACATACAGTTGGCATGGAACTGTACAATCGGTCGTACCACTAAGCATAGCCCTTTAGAGTTATTAATTGGTAGAGTCGCGAGACCCCTTTCTTTATCGGTCATAGATGACCAGAATGAAGAACAGGTAGAACTTTCTGATATCAGGGAGCAGGCGATCGCGTCCATTGAACAAAGTGCTATAGAAGATGAAGAAAGATTTGATGGTACTAAATCAAAAGTCAGTAGATTCTCGGTAGGAGATCATGTTCTCATGGAGAACCATGAACGAAATCAAACTAAGCTGGATGCTAAGTTTCGTGGACCATTTGAGGTGTTCGAAGTTTTGCCTAACGATAGGTATTGTTTGAAGACTTTAAATGGCAATAGAACTTATAAATATGCGCATGAGCGATTAAGATTGATGCCCGATAGCAGTGTTCCCATAGAGCTAGATCCTTGTAATAGTTGTAATGAAAATGATCAGTCAGAATGTGCCGAGGTCGGCGTTGATAACAGTGAGTGAAAAGTAGGTGTGCCCATGAGTACACGATCCATGCGTCTCGCTTATCAGTCGCAAGTCACAAAAATCCTAACTCACTTCGGTGAACGGAGATGGTGCGATGTAACGGCGGACGGCGATGGATATGTTGGTCGCTGAGGACCATTGGTTGGGATCACATGGGTGATCAGATGCCATATGATTGGCGGTTGTTTGGGATCACATGGGTGATCAGATGCCATATGATTGGCGGTTGTTTGGGATCACATGGGTGATCAGATGCCATATGATTGGCGGTTGTTTGGGATCACATGGGTGATCTGAGGTCATATGATTGACTGTTGTTTGGGATCACATGGGTGATCTGAAGTCATATGATTGACTGTTGTTTGGGATCACATGGGTGATCTGAGGTCATATGATTGACTTTTGTTTGGGATCACATGGGTGATCAGAGGTCATATGGTTGACCGTTATTTTGGGACCACATGGTGGGTCAAGGGTTGATGATTGTGTTTTGACTGTGATGTCAAATGTGGTGCACGCAAGTGCAAATCTAATGCTTTGGAACTCACTGGTTGTCTGAATTTTTCGACTGTTTTGTATTGATACTATTGAGATCATTGTTGTGATATTGAGAGCACGAGTAGTGTGCTGTAGTAAGGCAGACATGGGAACACGGCATTCTGGACAAAGTCTTTGTATGTCAGAATGGGCGAGCAAAGAATGAACGTCAGGTTTTCTTTGCAGATGATGTGTGAAAACTCTTACCGATTGCACACGAGGACGTGTGACAGTCAGGAGGGCCGTGTCGGCGCATAGTATATTGGATCTGGATCTCTGGCGACTGTCAGTCGCCAAAGATGGCATTTAGTCTAAGTTTACGTTAAGGCATATTTGTTAGTGTTTATGTTTAGTAATTAGAGCCTTAGACGTATGGTCGACTCGAGTGGCGTCGAAGGGGATGCGAGATGAAGGTCCTTTTTGTGTGGTCCTCCATCGAACGTAGCCACAGCCCTGGCAATGCTGATTTTTTGAGGGCAGTCTCATTTTGGGAATGAGAGCTGCAGCATCGTAGCATTTTTAGAGATCACGGTAAAGAAATTAAAGACGGGCTCGTGTATTCGTTAACGTGTCTCCCTTTGGCGTGATTCGAGCCGTATTGTTAAATTCATTAGAGATTTTGGTTAGTTTGATAATTGAGACTATTTGTTAAGTTGAACTTTGTTTAGTTTATTAGCCTGTAAGAGCAACCTTTTAAATATGAATCCGCCCGCCCCCGATAAAATACGGGCTCGTTCTCCGACATATATATATATCAAGACCTGAAGGAACTGGACCGGAGGAGGATCTTTTGTTACGATTCATCCTGGGATTGACAACGCCATTTTAACGGTCATAATATCATCATCTTCATATTTTACTAATCATTTTCATTTTCATATTTTTTCATTTCATTCTTGTGTGTTTCTTAGTTATCTTATCTTTATTTATTATTATTTGTAGCCAATTATATTTATCTTTTTTTTTATATTATACAAATTCGTACTTATACTTATTCTTTTTGTGATTTTTTTTATGTCTTACTGAATATGCCCTTTTGGCTCGATCGAACTTTTAAATTTTTGAGTACTGTCATATTTATTATTTTTTGTTAATTTTCATATTTTTATCTTATACACGTTTTATAACTCATATTATTTTATTCATTATTCTATATATTTATTTTTACAACTATTTATTAATAAACTTTTAAGTTATACATTTATCATACCATTTTATCCAGATATAATTTTTAGTAATAAATTTAGAGCATAAGTGTTACACCTTGGAGAGGTTTCGTGAAGAGACCGCATACTAGCGCAGCTGCGTCGTCTGAGGCAGACGACGCAGTCCAGGATGGCCGAGCTGTGGGACCGAGGAACCACGAGGCTGACGAGTCAGTCTCGGGCGATTTCGTGTGACGATGCGGGGATAAAGGGGGGTAATTTTCGGCAATGATTACTTCAGTATCACCTGAGACGGCACCTAGCCTATAAATGTATAACATATAGTTGTACAAACGGGTAGTCTGGTTTGTGGGCCGTTTCATTGCGTGACGCGCGCAAACCAGACTACCCGTTTTCGACCATATTTTCACCCCTCTGGGAAAATTATGAATAATGGTCCTATAGCTCCGGGAGTCGAAACTTTTTTGAGGAAATTTCTTCCTCTTTTTGAATCTTTTTTCAAATTTCGAAAATCTCAATGAGTTCTTGAGATATTTGCGAAAAACCAAACCCCCGTTTTTGCACTTGCTACCTAGACTAGGATTTAATACCAACCTAAATCCCATCGGGTTCTGTCTAACTGCGCCAGTTATGTCCGCGCCAAGTGTACATGTAAAAGAAAATTGTCTACATTTTCTAAGAATATTCATCTGAAATTTGTGTGAAGAATTTTAGATTTTTCAACAATTTCAGCAGTTCAAAGTTAGCCAAGGATGTCATATTTCGGAACATGAAAAAAAAATCTCGAAATAGCTTTTTGTAGCAAATTTCTCCTTACTTTTTGGGAAAATAATAATTTTGACCTTTTATAGCCTTTAGAATACCTCATTAGTCATTTGAAGGGCCAAAATTGGCCGAAATTGGGTGGCTTAATTTTCGTAACCATAAAAAATGGATTACCCTTTCAGCGATCTATATAATTCTAAATTTTCCAATTTTTTTTTTTAATAAAAGCGTTCAAAAGTTTTAATTTTTGCGTATAAAATTAATGAAAATAAACTCAATATTGTAAAATTTCGTTCAAAAGTGATAATTAAGAAAAAAAGGTTATGTACGAATCCTGCTTAGTTTTTCTTGTAGATTACGAATCCGCAATACAAAATATGGGTTCCTATCCAGAAAAACAAGTTTCCCTTTCAAAACCCCCGTACAACCCAGACAAATTTTGAAATTCATAGTATTATTGAATTTCCGTTTCAGGATTTTACAAATTTTGTTCCAAATATATTCCACGAAAGTCCTCAGTATTTAAGAAAACGGCTTGAAACATTTCAAAAAATTTATCCTGTATATAGAGAGCACAATCCACCACGCCATGCATTTGTGCACTTTTGTATATTGAAATATACTGGAATAACTTATCATGGGTATAACTGTGTCTAACGTTGAAAATTATGGGTACCGTGTATAACATGGTTAATTTTGCTTGGTTACATATCTGACGGTCAAGTTGGACGGTTTCATTGAATTATTATGGGGTAACAGGTCATTCTGTAAGTAAAACAGCGTCCTGAAGCGAAATCCTCAAATTGCGACGAATCGCCGAGCGCGCCGCCAACATTTAATCGCATATACTACAATTCGGCGCCATTTTGTCCGATCTAGTTCAATATATCTATGGTCAAATATTCAAACAAGCGCAAGCATACCGTCAAAAGTGTTATAAATAAATTCCCTTTTTAAATCTGTGATATTGGTACGGCGTTATTTGACTTCTTTTTTCTTTCTTTATGTTTCATGTTATTTATGAACATAATACTGTATTTGATTCTTTTATCTGTTTTTACTTGCATACTGTGACGTGCATATTTGAGATTCGTTTTAGACTTTTACCATTGATATATGTATATTTTTCTTTGCGCATTCATATGCTGTTTTAGTGTTCTATTTGGATAGAGAACGACAATTTTTTTATATATTTTGCCGATAACGGCTGTATTATTCATTGTTATTTTTTTTTAATGTTCTTCTTTTAATTTTTATATGGACTTCGTTCTTTATCTCAGCACTAAACTTCTACCGAAGGGCAGTGAGGGGTATTGTATAGGACTAGTCAATGACTGAGGAGTTGGTACAATAGGCTCTGCCTCAGTGCTGTCATTTTCCAAGGATGATAATGTATAATATATGCATATGGGGAATTCCACGCCAACTCGACAAGCCTCTGACCCTCACTTTTTTTTGTCGACTCATATTTTTCCTCACGATTGGTCTAACTCAGGAGAGTTGAAAAAATTTTTTTGCAGAATTTTCAAAACACCCGGGTTGTCTCAAAGATTTTTCGAAAAAATCTCATTTCAGCACGCGACTAATTTTTCAACGGGCTATATCGCACGACCTGCCGATGGTATCGGACTTTTATGACAGGTCATTTTTTTTGTCTTGAACCCTACTTTTTAATGCATATTTTGCCGGCTTCCGGCAAATTTGTTCAAGTCGTTTTTTCGGCCTTTAAAATCAAAAAATCGATTTTTCTCAAAGTATGCCCCTTTTGATTTTTTTGAAAAAATTCTCAAAAAATCTTCTCTAAGAGACGAAACTTTTGAGACCAGTAGCATCATATGAAATTTTTTTCCTGATTTTTGGCAGAATTTTGAATTTTTTTAGGTGCTTTTTTTAATTTTGAAGTGAGAAAATCGATTTTTCGCAAAGTTTGCCATTTTTGTAAAATCCCAAGAAATTCTCAAAAAATCTTCGCTCAGTGACGAAACTTTTGAGACCAGTTGCATCATGGGAAAACTTTTTCCTGATTTTCGCCATAATTATCAAATTGTTTAAGTCCTTTTTTTAAATTTTGATTTTTCGTAAAACTTGCCATTTTCGAAAATTTCAGAAAAATTCTCAAGAAATGTTTTCCTCGAGACAAATTTTTTGAGACCCATTGAATCATGGGAATAATTTTGGTCAATTTTTTAGGCAATTAAAATTTCTTTCCCAATTTTTCGAACGATGTACAAATACCTTAATCATAACTGAAATGGTTAGACACTACGCGGGGTGATATAGGTTGGCACACCTAGGGGCATACTACAGCAGCGCCACGGCAGAGGTGGTCAACCGGAGCGGCTCGACTCGCATCGATCGATCGATGTGAGGTGTCAACCTCACAAAACTGACATAGCTGTTTAACAATTAATGAAACGCATTAGAAATGTCTACCGAACATAATAAAATGATACACGTCGATAGTGTAGTGGAATACACGACTGATGTTTTTATTTGTGTCAGAGAATTGATATGGTGAATTAAACAGGATAGGATGATCTTCGTCGATGACAGAGTAAACACTTCCTCTTGATGCAATCGAAACGATTGTTGTAAGAAAACGACAATGAACGAGACGCATTAGAAGTGTCTACCGACCATAATAAAATGATATACGTCGATAGTGTAGTGGAAAACACGACTGATGTTTTTATTTGTGTCAGAGAAATGAAATGATGAATTGAATAGGATAGGATGATCTCCGTCGATGACAGAGTAAACACGTGTTTTCTGTCCGAAAATGAAAAGCGCATATTAGTCATTATGAATGTCATTATAGAATGTCATGATAATGAGTTGTTCTATTTGTCGAAAAACAAGATTCTTTGTGGTTTGGTTATTATCTCAAGAAAAATTCTCAAGAAATGGTAAAAAAAAAATTGAGAAATTTCGGTGTTTGTCCACGGTATTTAATTTTAAAGTCATTAGCCATTCGAGGTTAAATCTTATTATCAATTTAATCTTTGATTCCCCAATTCCTAGTATTGAATACATTTTTTCCGCATTTTCATGCAGTATTTATGGATTTATTTATTTTGTGATTTGATTTGACGCGACGCGCTCCAAGGTGATCTGAACTGCATGCGAGTGTGTCGTTCCGAAGCCCCACGAAAAAAAAAAAAAACAACGAAGTAGAATCGAATGGAGAATCCGAAAATATATTTGTTTCAATTTTGAATATGTTCAATACCGTATGAAAATCTTGAAATAGCTCAAATGATTGAAACAACTGGAATTTTTAATATTTCAATAACTTGAAAAATTCATTCCAATCTGTCTGATCGTTGGAGCTCTTTACAGCTTCCTTCATTTCTTCATGATAGCCTCAAAATTGAATGTCTCATATGGACGGTAATAAGCAAAAACGTCTTAACCATCAAACAAAATTTTTTCGAAAACTATCGCGAAAATGTGAAGTGCGACCCACATTATAAAACTATATCAATTGCACGATTTTTGAAACAATGTTGGTTAAGACCTTATTGCTCAATACCATCTATATAATAATTGAACCAAATATGTTGTACAAACGCCGTTATTTATACGTGTACACTTTTTCACTCTTATCCTCTGTAGGCAAAATTCAATTGCTTTGGAAAGTAAAACTTCAATTCGTATGTAGTTTCTTCTGGAATCTTTCATAGATAGAGTATAATTTGAAAAATATGTTATTACAGCTGCTCCAAAGGCGGTTACTATACAGAGACAGCTCAGCGCAATTAGCGCTACTGACATTTCGCCAGCGTTGAGTAATCTTTCGGAACTCAGCCTTGAAATAAGACTACCCGCCATTAATGACGCATTACAGTTATTGGGAGAATCTCCTATTCCGAAGAAAAAGGTCTCGTCGTCTGGTATTTGGGCTTCCGCAAAGGCTGATAAAGTGTGCGGTAGTTTGAAAAAATCATTAGGGGCTACTGTGAGCTCAGAATCAGTGTCACAGAAAGACGGTGAAGCTCTTTTCGACCTGATGCGAAAACTAAAAAACAAATTTCACTAAGAGAATACGTCCAGAGCTGAAAAATACAAATACTCACGTTGATGCCATCTAATTGGAGTATTGCAGCAATTGCAGATTATATGGAAACGACCAAATATCTAGTCAGAACCGCCAAAAACCTGACGAGTACACAAGGGATACTGGCAATGCCTGCTTCAAAATTAGGTATGAATCAACTATGTGCTTATTAAGTCGGACCTCATAGCTGAATTCAGGCTTCGGTTTTGATGATAATCACCTTCCGATTTTCATCAAACTTTCTCATCTAACGAATCAATGCTCTGGTTTTTGCTCAAGTTTTTGCTCGAAGAGAAAGAACCGATACTTATGATAACCCTATAAACACTCTAAAAATTGCAAATCTATCGTGAATATAGATGGCAGATCTTGCTTTTCTCGTCAATAGAAGGGTTTTTACAAAATAAGAGGGTGAATAATATCTCTTTCGCTCAATGCAGTAGTATCGAGAACTTGAAACAATCAATCGAACATTTTTTTCATTATAGGCCGGCCAATAACCAAAACTACGAGATCGCGAGACGTAGAGTTTTATCTGGACGACCGCATCAGTGCCAATATGCCAGGGATGAAAGATTTTGTTACAGTCCGGAATGAGGACGGTACAAAATCTCATATACAAAAGCGGCTAGTACTCTCTAATTTGAAAGAGGCACATCAGCAGTTCAAAGTGGAAAATCCCGACGTAAAAGTGGGTTTCTCTACTTTTGCGTCATTGAGGCCGCAACAGTGCGTTCTTGCAGGTTCAAGCGGTACACACACGGTTTGTGTTTGTTCGATTCATCACAATGTGACTCTGATGATGGAAGGTAATTAATTAGGTTCCTAGAGGATGGTGAATCATTCTACGAAACAACATTTTTCAAATCACGATTTTAACATTGTTGAAGGTTGCAATCTGAAATCACTAACACGTGAACTGGAGCACCCATTCTTACACTACAATGACTGCATTCAACAGTGTATCTGCGAACGGCCAAACGAGGAATGCTATTTCGGTAGTTGTGAGGATTGTCCGGGCTACAGCGATCTTCTAGATCTGATCGACAAGCTCCTATCTGACAACGAGATAGAGTACGTCACTTATAGGCATTGGGAGTCAAACCCTCGCAGCAGTCTGGAAACAGCAATCACACCGTCGACTGAGTTTGCCGAAAAATTCTGCACGAAATTAAAGCAATTATTACCGCACTCCTACATAGCGAAGGAACAGGCAAATTTTCAGAAAACGTTGAAATCGACACTTGCTGTCGACGAATTTCTCATAGTGTGCGATTTTGCTGAAAATTATGCGTCTGTTGTGCAAGACGCAGCTCCAGGATTCCACTGGAATAATAACCAGGCGACGATTTATCCAGTTGTATTTTACTTTAAGAAAAATGACGTTCTTGTGCCCAAAAGCCTAGTGATCATATCAGATCACCTGACGCACGATTCCGTTGCGGTGCACGTCAATTGCGGTATCATAAACAGATACATCAAAACCCTGTGTGATAGACCGAAACAATTCTATTATTTCTCGGATGGGGCACCTCAACAATTTAAAAATTTCAAACATTTCACCAATATCTACCATCATGAAGAAGATTTTGACGTACCAGCGGAATGGCACTTCTTCGCCACGGCTCACGGGAAGGGTCCGTGTGATGGCATCGGTGGAACATTAAAAAGAATGGCTGCTAGAGCTAGCCTACATCTGCCCGCAAATCGGCAAATTAAAACACCGAGGGAGCTCTTCGACTGGGCTAGTAGTCCAGGACGAATTCCGAACGTAGAGGTGAAATTTTCACCAAAGGAGGACTATGCCGCAGTCAATGATTTGCTAGTCGATCGTTTCAACAGCGCCAAGCGTGTTCCAGCTACGCAAAAAATACATTGCATAATCCCCCAAAAGAATGGTGTCGTTTATACCAAATTTACATCAAGCTCAG
Organism: Athalia circularis; assembly: GCA_963978495.1. Classification (NCBI taxonomy): domain Eukaryota; kingdom Metazoa; phylum Arthropoda; class Insecta; order Hymenoptera; family Athaliidae; genus Athalia; species Athalia circularis. The sequence goes on along the minus strand of OZ021699.1, from coordinate 14,074,099 downwards.
AGAATTATGCATCGCATACTATTCTTAAAGTTGTGCAGGCATAACAAACCTTAATAAACACGCCTTACTTTATTTCATATATTGTGCAGATAATTTGTATTATTTCTCCTCATTCTTCATAATAATTATAACGGTTAATGAAAATTGTTTGGGATTTCAAGTGACATAGGTGCACATACCTTAATCATAAGTGAAATAGTTAGACACTACGCGGGGTGATATAGGTTGGCGCGCCCTATAAAGGAATACTACAGCAGCGCCACGGCAGAGGTGGTCAACCGGAGCGGCTCGACTCGCATCGATCGATCGATGTGAGGTGTCAACCTCACAAAACTGACATAGCTGTTTAACAATTAATGAAACGCATTAGAAATGTCTACCGAACATAATAAAATGATACACGTCGATAGTGTAGTGGAAAACACGACTGATGTTTTTATTTGTGTCAGAGAAATGATATGGTGAATTAAACAGGATAGGATGATCTTCGTCGATGACAGAGTAAACACTTGCCATTGATGCAATCGAAATGATTTTTGTAAGAAAACGACAATAAACGAGACGCATTAGAAGTGTCTACCGACCATAATAAAATGATATACGTCGATAGTGTAGTGGAAAACACGACTGATGTTTTTATTTGTGTCAGAGAAATGAAATGGTGAATTGAATAGGATAGGATGATCTTCGTCGATGACAGAGTAAATACTTGCCATTGATGCAATCGAAATGATTGTTGTAAGAAAACGACAATAAACGAGACGCATTTAACAACTAACGAGACGCATTAGAAGTGTCTACCGACCATAATAAAATAAGTTCCTTCGATAGTGTAGTAGAAAACACGACTGATGATTTTATTTGTGTCAGAGGAATGATAGAGTGAATTGAATAGGATAGGATGATCTCCGTCGATGACAGAGTAAACACGTGTTTTCTGTCCGAAAATGAAAAGCGCATATTAGTCATTATGAATGTCATTATAGAATGTCATGATAATGAGTTGTTCTATTTGTTGAAAAACAAGATTCTTCGTGGTTTGGTTATTATCTCTAGAGGTAGAGGTAGACCTGTGAGGGCTGATCTCCTGTCGATTTGATTAATATATTGATAGTGACGAAGTCCTAGGCAAATACGTGTAGATCAGCAGACTTCAATCATATCTCATTTTTATATGAAAACGAACCAAAATTTAGAATATAATGAAATTGTTATCACCGCAAATTTAGTGAATGTCTAATCATTGTCAGCTGTGATCAGTGATGGGTCTCCATTGTATACCAATCACCGGCTTTGAACGTCACGACCGACTAGTTCAAAGTATTTGAAACTGGCAATCGAGACCCATTCATAATGCAACCACCCTCATCATCCCTTTCATCGAAAACTGGTGTCGAGTCAGATCATCTGTTATCATTGTCATCATATTGAATGTGGATACCGCAATCACAGTATTAACAGCCAACAGTTGATAATAAATGACATTTATCCGACCTACGTGTCTGTATATTTTGTATCAGCATTCGTTTTGTAATCTATTCTGAAAAGTTTTCGGTTTAGCCTAGTTATGATATTTTACAATGATGGTTTACCACGGAAGTTCCTCACCCGCGTGATCAGATAAGTATCTCGACTGCAACACATGTCCTCCTTTACTCTAAAAACTGTGGAGTGGCATCTTGTTCTCACAAACTATGAGTTATCGTTACCATCATTCACCAGTGACATCCTTCGCTAAAAATAATTTTACAACCGCACCTGAAATCCATAATTTGAAAATCAGCCGACACTTTGCTGCTTTACTGGATCGTATTGAACTCAGTCGATCGGGCGCTCATGTTGATTAATGTGAGAGTTTGCTGCCATTCATAAGTCAGTGACGAAATTTCTTTGGCAGTGTCATCCCACCCACTCTGAAATTTTTAGAGCCACCTACCCATCATACGTTGTGACATATTGCTCAATCTGAGAGCGCCAGAAAATTAGCCATCATCAATGAATTTCCATATGCATGACAGACCGTTCACTTTGACGAGGTATTGTACGATGGAGGTGCGTCGCAGAAGACTACCCTCTGGTCTGTGATGGCTGGTAGAGCTGACTCCGCTACCTCTAGAGATAATAACCAAACCACGAAGAATCTTGTTTTTCGACAAATAGAACAACTCATTATCATGACATTCTATAATGACATTCATAATGACTAATATGCGCTTTTCATTTTCGGACAGAAAACACGTGTTTACTCTGTCATCGACGAAGATCATCCTATCCTGTTTAATTCACCATATCAATTCTCTGACACAAATAAAAACATCAGTCGTGTATTCCACTACACTATCGACGTGTATCATTTTATTATGTTCGGTAGACATTTCTAATGCGTTTCATTAATTGTTAAACAGCTATGTCAGTTTTGTGAGGTTGACACCTCACATCGATCGATCGATGCGAGTCGAGCCGCTCCGGTTGACCACCTCTGCCGTGGCGCTGCTGTAGTATGCCCCTAGGTGTGCCAACCTATATCACCCCACGTAGTGTCTAACCATTTCAGTTATGATTAAGGTATTTGTACATCGTTCGAAAAATTGGGAAAGAAATTTTAATTGCCTAAAAAATTGACCAAAATTATTCCCATGATTCAATGGGTCTCAAAAAATTTGTCTCGAGGAAAACATTTCTTGAGAATTTTTCTGAAATTTTCGAAAATGGCAAGTTTTACGAAAAATCAAAATTTAAAAAAAGGACTTAAACAATTTGATAATTATGGCGAAAATCAGGAAAAAGTTTTCCCATGATGCAACTGGTCTCAAAAGTTTCGTCACTGAGCGAAGATTTTTTGAGAATTTCTTGGGATTTTACAAAAATGGCAAACTTTGCGAAAAATCGATTTTCTCACTTCAAAATTAAAAAAAGCACCTAAAAAAATTCAAAATTCTGCCAAAAATCAGGAAAAAAATTTCATATGATGCTACTGGTCTCAAAAGTTTCGTCTCTTAGAGAAGATTTTTTGAGAATTTTTTCAAAAAAATCAAAAGGGGCATACTTTGAGAAAAATCGATTTTTTGATTTTAAAGGCCGAAAAAACGACTTGAACAAATTTGCCGGAAGCCGGCAAAATATGCATTAAAAAGTAGGGTTCAAGACAAAAAAAATGACCTGTCATAAAAGTCCGATACCATCGGCAGGTCGTGCGATATAGCCCGTTGAAAAATTAGTCGCGTGCTGAAATGAGATTTTTTCGAAAAATCTTTGAGACAACCCGGGTGTTTTGAAAATTCTGCAAAAAAATTTTTTCAACTCTCCTGAGTTAGACCAATCGTGAGGAAAAATATGAGTCGACAAAAAAAAGTGAGGGTCAGAGGCTTGTCGAGTTGGCGTGGAATTCCCCATATGCATATATTATACATTATCATCCTTGGAAAATGACAGCACTGAGGCAGAGCCTATTGTACCAACTCCTCAGTCATTGACTAGTCCTATACAATACCCCTCACTGCCCTTCGGTAGAAGTTTAGTGCTGAGATAAAGAACGAAGTCCATATAAAAATTAAAAGAAGAACATTAAAAAAAAATAACAATGAATAATACAGCCGTTATCGGCAAAATATATAAAAAAATTGTCGTTCTCTATCCAAATAGAACACTAAAACAGCATATGAATGCGCAAAGAAAAATATACATATATCAATGGTAAAAGTCTAAAACGAATCTCAAATATGCACGTCACAGTATGCAAGTAAAAACAGATAAAAGAATCAAATACAGTATTATGTTCATAAATAACATGAAACATAAAGAAAGAAAAAAGAAGTCAAATAACGCCGTACCAATATCACAGATTTAAAAAGGGAATTTATTTATAACACTTTTGACGGTATGCTTGCGCTTGTTTGAATATTTGACCATAGATATATTGAACTAGATCGGACAAAATGGCGCCGAATTGTAGTATATGCGATTAAATGTTGGCGGCGCGCTCGGCGATTCGTCGCAATTTGAGGATTTCGCTTCAGGACGCTGTTTTACTTACAGAATGACCTGTTACCCCATAATAATTCAATGAAACCGTCCAACTTGACCGTCAGATATGTAACCAAGCAAAATTAACCATGTTATACACGGTACCCATAATTTTCAACGTTAGACACAGTTATACCCATGATAAGTTATTCCAGTATATTTCAATATACAAAAGTGCACAAATGCATGGCGTGGTGGATTGTGCTCTCTATATACAGGATAAATTTTTTGAAATGTTTCAAGCCGTTTTCTTAAATACTGAGGACTTTCGTGGAATATATTTGGAACAAAATTTGTAAAATCCTGAAACGGAAATTCAATAATACTATGAATTTCAAAATTTGTCTGGGTTGTACGGGGGTTTTGAAAGGGAAACTTGTTTTTCTGGATAGGAACCCATATTTTGTATTGCGGATTCGTAATCTACAAGAAAAACTAAGCAGGATTCGTACATAACCTTTTTTTCTTAATTATCACTTTTGAACGAAATTTTACAATATTGAGTTTATTTTCATTAATTTTATACGCAAAAATTAAAACTTTTGAACGCTTTTATTAAAAAAAAAAATTGGAAAATTTAGAATTATATAGATCGCTGAAAGGGTAATCCATTTTTTATGGTTACGAAAATTAAGCCACCCAATTTCGGCCAATTTTGGCCCTTCAAATGACTAATGAGGTATTCTAAAGGCTATAAAAGGTCAAAATTATTATTTTCCCAAAAAGTAAGGAGAAATTTGCTACAAAAAGCTATTTCGAGATTTTTTTTTCATGTTCCGAAATATGACATCCTTGGCTAACTTTGAACTGCTGAAATTGTTGAAAAATCTAAAATTCTTCACACAAATTTCAGATGAATATTCTTAGAAAATGTAGACAATTTTCTTTTACATGTACACTTGGCGCGGACATAACTGGCGCAGTTAGACAGAACCCGATGGGATTTAGGTTGGTATTAAATCCTAGTCTAGGTAGCAAGTGCAAAAACGGGGGTTTGGTTTTTCGCAAATATCTCAAGAACTCATTGAGATTTTCGAAATTTGAAAAAAGATTCAAAAAGAGGAAGAAATTTCCTCAAAAAAGTTTCGACTCCCGGAGCTATAGGACCATTATTCATAATTTTCCCAGAGGGGTGAAAATATGGTCGAAAACGGGTAGTCTGGTTTGCGCGCGTCACGCAATGAAACGGCCCACAAACCAGACTACCCGTTTGTACAACTATATGTTATACATTTATAGGCTAGGTGCCGTCTCAGGTGATACTGAAGTAATCATTGCCGAAAATTACCCCCCTTTATCCCCGCATCGTCACACGAAATCGCCCGAGACTGACTCGTCAGCCTCGTGGTTCCTCGGTCCCACAGCTCGGCCATCCTGGACTGCGTCGTCTGCCTCAGACGACGCAGCTGCGCTAGTATGCGGTCTCTTCACGAAACCTCTCCAAGGTGTAACACTTATGCTCTAAATTTATTACTAAAAATTATATCTGGATAAAATGGTATGATAAATGTATAACTTAAAAGTTTATTAATAAATAGTTGTAAAAATAAATATATAGAATAATGAATAAAATAATATGAGTTATAAAACGTGTATAAGATAAAAATATGAAAATTAACAAAAAATAATAAATATGACAGTACTCAAAAATTTAAAAGTTCGATCGAGCCAAAAGGGCATATTCAGTAAGACATAAAAAAAATCACAAAAAGAATAAGTATAAGTACGAATTTGTATAATATAAAAAAAAAGATAAATATAATTGGCTACAAATAATAATAAATAAAGATAAGATAACTAAGAAACACACAAGAATGAAATGAAAAAATATGAAAATGAAAATGATTAGTAAAATATGAAGATGATGATATTATGACCGTTAAAATGGCGTTGTCAATCCCAGGATGAATCGTAACAAAAGATCCTCCTCCGGTCCAGTTCCTTCAGGTCTTGATATATATATATGTCGGAGAACGAGCCCGTATTTTATCGGGGGCGGGCGGATTCATATTTAAAAGGTTGCTCTTACAGGCTAATAAACTAAACAAAGTTCAACTTAACAAATAGTCTCAATTATCAAACTAACCAAAATCTCTAATGAATTTAACAATACGGCTCGAATCACGCCAAAGGGAGACACGTTAACGAATACACGAGCCCGTCTTTAATTTCTTTACCGTGATCTCTAAAAATGCTACGATGCTGCAGCTCTCATTCCCAAAATGAGACTGCCCTCAAAAAATCAGCATTGCCAGGGCTGTGGCTACGTTCGATGGAGGACCACACAAAAAGGACCTTCATCTCGCATCCCCTTCGACGCCACTCGAGTCGACCATACGTCTAAGGCTCTAATTACTAAACATAAACACTAACAAATATGCCTTAACGTAAACTTAGACTAAATGCCATCTTTGGCGACTGACAGTCGCCAGAGATCCAGATCCAATATACTATGCGCCGACACGGCCCTCCTGACTGTCACACGTCCTCGTGTGCAATCGGTAAGAGTTTTCACACATCATCTGCAAAGAAAACCTGACGTTCATTCTTTGCTCGCCCATTCTGACATACAAAGACTTTGTCCAGAATGCCGTGTTCCCATGTCTGCCTTACTACAGCACACTACTCGTGCTCTCAATATCACAACAATGATCTCAATAGTATCAATACAAAACAGTCGAAAAATTCAGACAACCAGTGAGTTCCAAAGCATTAGATTTGCACTTGCGTGCACCACATTTGACATCACAGTCAAAACACAATCATCAACCCTTGACCCACCATGTGGTCCCAAAATAACGGTCAACCATATGACCTCTGATCACCCATGTGATCCCAAACAAAAGTCAATCATATGACCTCAGATCACCCATGTGATCCCAAACAACAGTCAATCATATGACTTCAGATCACCCATGTGATCCCAAACAACAGTCAATCATATGACCTCAGATCACCCATGTGATCCCAAACAACCGCCAATCATATGGCATCTGATCACCCATGTGATCCCAAACAACCGCCAATCATATGGCATCTGATCACCCATGTGATCCCAAACAACCGCCAATCATATGGCATCTGATCACCCATGTGATCCCAACCAATGGTCCTCAGCGACCAACATATCCATCGCCGTCCGCCGTTACATCGCACCATCTCCGTTCACCGAAGTGAGTTAGGATTTTTGTGACTTGCGACTGATAAGCGAGACGCATGGATCGTGTACTCATGGGCACACCTACTTTTCACTCACTGTTATCAACGCCGACCTCGGCACATTCTGACTGATCATTTTCATTACAACTATTACAAGGATCTAGCTCTATGGGAACACTGCTATCGGGCATCAATCTTAATCGCTCATGCGCATATTTATAAGTTCTATTGCCATTTAAAGTCTTCAAACAATACCTATCGTTAGGCAAAACTTCGAACACCTCAAATGGTCCACGAAACTTAGCATCCAGCTTAGTTTGATTTCGTTCATGGTTCTCCATGAGAACATGATCTCCTACCGAGAATCTACTGACTTTTGATTTAGTACCATCAAATCTTTCTTCATCTTCTATAGCACTTTGTTCAATGGACGCGATCGCCTGCTCCCTGATATCAGAAAGTTCTACCTGTTCTTCATTCTGGTCATCTATGACCGATAAAGAAAGGGGTCTCGCGACTCTACCAATTAATAACTCTAAAGGGCTATGCTTAGTGGTACGACCGATTGTACAGTTCCATGCCAACTGTATGTCATCAAGACATTCCCGCCACGATTTATCCTTGCTAAGTTCTACAGCTGTGAACATATTTTTGAGTGTACTCATTACACGTTCTACTTGCCCATTAGCACGACAGGTGCCGGTAGCAATCAAATGCAACTCAATATTATGACTTTTACAAAATTCACGAAAATCGTTATTTGCGAAACATCTACCTTGGTCTGCAATGATTCTAGATGGAGCACCAAATATACTGACGCACTGTTTTAGAGTTGTGATTGCACTAGAGGCATCTATGTGTAGTGTACGCCGCAAAAGTACAAATTTGGTAAATGAGTCAATAAATACAAAAACATATTCTTTAAGACTATTTTTCCCACTAAGTTTCCCGGTTGCATCAATGTGGACAGTGTGCCACGGAACATTAACTTTTGGAATCGGATGAAGCTGGGCTTGTATTTTACCTGAATGAGATTTTGATAGTTTACACGTTATACAATTTTCCACAAACTTTCTAACGTACTTTGACATATTAGGAAACCAGTAGTGTTGATAGACCTTTTCCAACGTCTTTTCCCAACCAAGATGCATGACTGATTCATGGACATTGTTGATGACTGACCACCGAAAACTAGTAGGTACGATAGGTAGATAGCGGCTACGATTTTTACGTTGAACCTTTCTGTATAGAACTCCCGACCTTATTTGGTATGTATTGGCAACATCTACATCTATTTGATTATTTTGCAATTTCGATATAGTATCCCGTAATTCATCATCTCGTTGCTGTTCAGCTTGCAACCAATTCTCAGAAATCTCAGCTAAGTTCACTCGTTTCTGTTCAGCTATTTTATAACTATTTTTACTTGACACTGGGTTTCGTGAAAGGAAATCGGCATGACCCATGTGTTTTCCTTCTCGATAAACAATATCAAAGTCAAATGCTTGCAGAAAAGCCCACCATCTATGTACCCTTGGTGTGAGATCTATCTTAGTACGCGATGCTTTAAGTGCATTGCAATCGGTAATAACAGTGAAATTTCTACCTTGTAAAAAGTGTCGGAAATGTTTAACGGAGTTAACCACTGCCAAAGTTTCCAACTCATATGAATGGTATCGTGACTCTGCAGGGGTCGTCCTTTTACTATAATACGCAACAACATGTGTTTTGTTTTCAACCTTCTGCATAAGCACAGCGCCATAACCCTCTGCGCTAGCATCGGTATGTAATTCGATAGGGTAAGTTGGGTTAAATATCATGAGGACGGGTTCACTAGTTAACCTGGTAATTATTTCTTGACGAATTTCTTCGTATTGTGCTTTCCACTCTATCTTACCTTTTCCCGTGGTCAGTTTATACAGTGGGGATGTAATTTGTGAGAATTTTGGAATGAATTGACGAAAGTATGAAGCGAGGCCTATCAATTGTCTCAATTGTGTGACTGTCCCTGGTGGTGAGGATTCAGTCAACGCTTTTATTTTATGTGGGTTGGGTCGTATTTCACCCGCTGAGACTTCGTACCCTAAGTAGTCAACACGTGTCTTCAAAAAGGCACATTTCTTTAGATTGAGAGAAAACCCTGCCTTACTGAGTTTGTCTAAAACCACTTTGAGTCTCTCAAAAGACTGTTCGACAGACTCGGCAGAAAACTTTTCCGCTATGGATTCTTTTATCAGAGAGCATTCGGCCCCAGAATCAAAACAAAATAGATACTTCTCACCGGATTGGGTCAACTCAGCTGTCACTGCCTCAATTGAACATAGATTGACTCGACGTTCCGCAGATGAGTTCGAAGGTCCACCAACAGCATTCTCTTTACATTGAGGGGCGATGTGTCCGTTTTCGCCGCACTTGAAGCAGGTGACAGGCTTCTTGCTCGGGGTGTTGCCACCTGTGCTGGTACTCGGTTTAGGTCCTGATGTTTGGAACGAGCGATGGTTTTTACGTTGGTAACATTCAACCGATTTATGGCCCACTTTACCGCAAATAAAACAACTGATTTTGGATCTTTTATTGTCATTAGATCTTTGATCCCCAATGTCAGAGGTTGATGATCTTTTACGGTAAGCACAAGCCATCAACTCCTTCTGCAATGTGCTCCTCGAATTTATATTGGTGGTGAATGCAAGTCGCTGTAACTGCGGTTCCTTTTGAACACAATGCGCTAGGACCGTAGCAACGGCAATCTGTTCCACTGTCATCGACTGCCAACGGGTTATCAATGATGTTACCAGTCTACCAGCATATGCGGACAAACACTCTCCTTCCTTGGGTTTTCCACCATTCAAACGAATTATGGTAGCCGCTGGAGTTTCAACCGAATCATATCGAGCCAGAAAAATTTCTTTAAATTGAGTCCAATTCATCCCCGAATAACTCACTTGAGAGAACCAAGAAGAAGCAGCACCTTTTAACGCACTGCTTAAAGCTATTATCAATGCACTTCCCTGAATAGGTTGTTCTTCAAGGCAAAGGTCAACTGTTCCACACCACGCTCGTGCGTCCGTGTCTCCACTGTCAGGATTGAAATCTGGAAAGATGATCCTTGTCGAACGCGTAGGGGTCAACTCCTTCAACGTTTGAACTAGTTCAAACATATTCTGGCTTTGCAACTCGAACATCATTTTCCAATTGTTTGTTTCAACACTTTCTCGCACTGAACTTTGTGAGTCTTGATTAGGCACCTGTAAGTATCCCACTTCTGATGTCGGAGAACGAGCCCGTATTTTATCGGGGGCGGGCGGATTCATATTTAAAAGGTTGCTCTTACAGGCTAATAAACTAAACAAAGTTCAACTTAACAAATAGTCTCAATTATCAAACTAACCAAAATCTCTAATGAATTTAACAATACGGCTCGAATCACGCCAAAGGGAGACACGTTAACGAATACACGAGCCCGTCTTTAATTTCTTTACCGTGATCTCTAAAAATGCTACGATGCTGCAGCTCTCATTCCCAAAATGAGACTGCCCTCAAAAAATCAGCATTGCCAGGGCTGTGGCTACGTTCGATGGAGGACCACACAAAAAGGACCTTCATCTCGCATCCCCTTCGACGCCACTCGAGTCGACCATACGTCTAAGGCTCTAATTACTAAACATAAACACTAACAAATATGCCTTAACGTAAACTTAGACTAAATGCCATCTTTGGCGACTGACAGTCGCCAGAGATCCAGATCCAATATACTATGCGCCGACATATATATTGGTTCAATCGATGTGATTCCAATGCAGGCTCCTGGTAGCAAACATGCTCGTAGTGTTCAAGTTTTGTTTTTTAGAAAGATGTAACGATGAACAGTATTTGAAGGTGTATGTGTGATGTGATGGAATAATGAGGTACTGAATAATATGTGTTGCGGTGATCACCGATTACGAGGAAGTCTCTTTTGAATTATCTACCTTCTTGCCTTTACCTCTTATAACTCCCACTCTCGCTCTCTAATCCTCCATTCCCTTTCCTAGATTCTGACTCTCATTTGATGATTCGTTACATCTTCCCCCCCCAGGGGTGAGACGAAATTGTTGCTGATAAATCCGATTAATTGCAAGATTTGACTGGAACTGTTTCTCTTAGACCTGAGTTTGATGGATGTTATTTTTTTTTCTTTTTTTTTTTTTTCTTTTTTAATTTATCCACCTGTGATTCTTGCTGACAGGCTGCTTCCTGGTTGTCACTTTAAATGGGTGTTAGTAATGCTGTGGATTCAATGAATGATTCTATGTTGACATATAACACATATTTTAAAAATAATTAAAGAAATTCTAAGCCTAAGAATTTTTACTAATATTATAATAGGCGAATTCATGGTAGCGAGCGAATCCCAGTCATGTATTGTGCGTCATTATTATATATGTATATATTCCAGTTATCAATGACTAGGTCAGAAGTTATGGTAAATGTTGTGGGGGTGGCACATATCTTTTTAGACTTACTTGGTTGTAAATTCCTTTTATATTATTAAAATCTTCTACGTCAGATAGTTTGTATGCGTTATTGTCGAATGTCTGAACGATTCTATAGGGACCATAATAGAGATGAAAGAATTTATGGGTTTTTCTTAATAGAGCGTCGGAAGGGTAGGGTATTTTCACTAACACTAAATCCCCGACGTTGAGTCTAATCTTAGATTGTGTCTTTTGTTGTTTCAATCTATCTTGATATTTGCTTTCAATATTATTTCTTGCAAGTATAATTTTTGCTTCATGATTTTGCATTGGATTTTGGGGAAAATTAACCAGTCTATTTATTGCTCTTTGCGAATCAATTCCGAAATGAAGTTCTTGTGGAGTATACCCTGTTGTGTGGTTTGTGGAGAGGTTTAATAATTCATTTATGTGTGATAATGAGTGGGCCCATCTAGTGTGTGATTCGCTACAAAATGTTCTAAAAAATCGTCCCAATTCCCGCATAGTACGTTCAACTGGATTTGATTGAGGATGTCTAATAGATGAATATAATACTTGTACATTCTCTCTTTCTAGTGTAATCCTCCACTCGTGAGCTGTAAATTGTGTTCCATTGTCCGAAAGAACTCGTCGTGGTTTACCAACGTTGATAAAATAGTCATTTAGTAATTTGTGGAGGGTAACTCTTGTTGTTGCTCGTCTTAATGCATATAAGGTAACCAATTTCGAAAAAACATCTAATACCACAAAAATGTACTGGACACCTCCCCTAGATTTTGGTAATGGGCCATAGTAATCAACTGAAATGAGATCATTGGGTGAATCGGCGGTTATTAATTTGTGAGCTCCTTCCATACTAATGTTTATAGTTTTAACTCTCTGACAAAGGTCGCATGATACTACAAATTGTTTAATATCTTTTCTCATTCCTTTCCAATAATAAAATTTTTCTATTTCTTTATAAGTTTTATACACTCCCGGGTGTCCCATTTGTTCGTGAATGATCGTGACCACTTTATTCGCGAGAGCGGGTGGTATACAGATTCTCCAATTAGATGTTACATGATCCCGATAAAATAAAATGTTATTATAAAGTGTGTATTTTGAATCGTCTTGATTCATGTCAGGTGAATTGATAATTTCATATAAGAAAGGATCATCTCTTTGTAATTCTGGTAATCGTCTAATTTGTCTTGCAAATACTCTATCAGTTTTAATCATTTGTACCATACGGTTTGGGTCATTTAGTTTAAAAACTTTGTCTATCGTTGCGACAATAAATTCATTTGGATTTTCGTATTGGTCGTTATTCTTAAAATTCCTACTAAAAAAATCTGCCACTGAATTATCCACCCCACGACAGTGTTTAATCTCAAAATCAAATTGCTGTAGAAACATTAGCCACCTTGAAAGGCGTGCATTATAAAATTTGCAGGTTTGTAAAAAGGTTAACGCTTTATGATCAGTTATTATAGTAAAATGGGTTCCAAGAAGATAAACTCGTAGTTTCATAAGTGCATAGATAATCGCCAATAATTCCTTTTCGGTAGTGGTGTATTTGATTTCAGGTTGAGTTAAACATCTGCTAATTAAAGATATGATACGGTGGTCCCCATTTTCATCAATTTGATACAATACTGCGCTGATACCCAAATCACTCGCATCAGTCTGTAGTCTAAACGGTTTGTCTGGTATATAATGCCTGAGAGTAACGGAATTTATAAAATTAGCTTTTAGATTGTCAAACGCAATATCATGTGCCTTAGTCCATATCCATTCTTTTTTTTCACTTAGTAAATGTCTAAATGGGGTAATGAGTTCAGCATGTTTTATACTGAATCGACGATAATACGTGCAAACTCCTATGAAACCTTGTAATTGTTTTCTGGTAGTTGGCTTTGGAAAGTTATTTATCGCCGAAAGTCTATCAGGATCTGGACGTATTCCTGATGGTGTTAATATAAAACCAACAAATGGTACTGCATCCCTGAGTAATAGTGTTTTTTCTAATTTTAAGGTAAAACCAGTTCTTTCAAGTCGAGTAAATAATAAATCTAGGTGGTGTAAATGCTCGTCTAAATTTTTTGAGGCTACTAAAATATCATCAATGTAAGTAGTAACAAAATCATTAAAATCATTGCCAAGCGCCAGATGCAAGGCTCGAATAAATCCGCTGCCAGCAGTTTTGAGACCGAAAGGGATTCTACAAAATTGATATAAGGTACTGCCATGCAAAAAGGCTGTGTACTTTTTTGAGCCCTCCTCAAGTGGGATTTGCCAATATCCATTAGTCAAATCACTTGTTGTCATAACAGTAGTTCCCTCATATTTATTTAAAAGTTCATCTATTGGCGGCGGACATTCATTATCTGATAATATGATGTCGTTAATAAATCTTGCATCGAGACAAATTCGCAGACCGCCCTGTTTTTTAGTTACGATCCTAATTGGATTACAGTAAGAGCTGTTAGATCGTTCTATTATACCATTACTCAACATTTTCTGAATTTCTTCATCTACCGCCGAACGATGTTTTAAAGGCACCGGGTACGATTTCCGAATATAAGATTTATGTTCTTTAACATCAATTTTATGCTGATATACGGTGGTACATCCCGTTTTTTCACTGAAAACTTTTTTATGTTTAATCATAATTGAGAATAGTTGCTCCTTTTGTAATGAATTCAATGAATTTAGCTGTTGCGCGATCGTTCGAATTCGAGCGCGAAAGTTATGATCCTCAGATGTTTGGTACAAGCATGAAGCATCTGATGATGTTTCTTTGACATTATGCCCCGACTCATAATTCGAGTCGTCCTTACCAAAATCATGACTCTTATTATTACATGTTACGTTATTATCTTCGTTATTAATAGTAGCAACATTATGATTATTTAAATTTACATGGTGATTTTGAATATCATATATATCATTTTCACAAGGAATAAACTTATTTCGTATTTTGGGAATATTAATGGTATTTAAATTACATAACTTCCGTACTCGAGCTCGGCCGAAACTCACCGAACCATCATTCAAAAGGGAAGATTCTAAATAAATTTTGTTGTCATAATAACTGATGACAGCTTGGTTTTTTGATAACCAATCTGCACCTAAAATAATGGGATGTGATAGAGATGAAATTACAAGAAATGTTGTTGATATAATATTACCCTCTATGTTCAGGTTTAAAAATACTTGTTGATGTACTGACTTTGGTTTTTTACCAAATGCTGAAATTAAGGAAATTCTACTCACAGGGAGTTTTTCAATCTGAGTGATTTTTTCTAAATATTTGCACGCATTATCGTCGATGCAAGTCACGTGACTTCCTGTGTCAAGAAGCGCTGGTAGAATCGCTCCACCAAAGGGAATTAAAATATAAGGACATTGATCAAAACAATTATTATTTATACTTTCTATACCTATATCGTTGGGTCCATCTATTACATCGTGTGTTAGATCCTCTAAAATTGCACATGTTTTATGACTTGAAGTCGGATCTAAATTATTCAAGTCATTGACTAGTTTAAAGTTTCTTGTGATGAATTAGCGCGTATTTGAGGCGGTGGAATGGAAAAATCTAAATTGTGAATGTTGTTATTTGCGCTTCTGTTACTGTTATTGTCATTGTTTGCATAATTATGTTTCTGATATTTATTAATGGTTCTAACTTCTTTAAAATTGGAATGCAATGGTTTAGTTTTTATTTTATCTTCTTCTGCCCTATCAAAACATGACAAAACGTTTGCTATTTTCTTTGTGTCTATGTAATCTAAACTAGCTAATGCAATCTGCACATTATGCGGGAATTGTTTAACCACGGTGTAATTAATTTCATATTGCTCCATAGCTGGTTCAAAATAATTTGCTTCACTTATCTTCTTGTAAAAATATGCTACTAAAGATTCTCCATTTCCTCTGTATTTCGATGATGCCCATCTATCTCTCATTTTGACTCTCGTCTCAATACAAAAGAACTCACTTCGGAATATTTGCGCAAATTTGCAATATGTGTATATACTTTTTTTGTTTGCCTCGTACCAGAGTTTTGCCCTACCCTTCAACGCTGTCTCAATAAGAATTAATTTTACGGCTTCAGGAACCTTTTTTACAGTAAAATATCTTTCCATGTCCGATAAAAATTCAATGGGATTATCAAGGTTTTCATCGCGAAATTGAGGAATTTTAAAATCGATATTGTTCATGTGCCATTTCCCACAACACTCACCGGTTTCTTCTGCCGTTCTTCCTGTCGAAACGTTTGGACCAATAAGTTGTTCGAAAATTACGTTCCGCAGTTCGTCCACTTGTCTTTTCAGGCTGAGGATTAACGTTTGGTTTGCCCGGTCAATTACTCTGTCTACTCCACCATAATATTCCGGCACAGCGTTCGTCGCAGTTTCTTCAATTGTTATTACAGGTTCTTCGCTCGTTACCTGTGATTCGACACATTCGTCCATAATTCTCTCGTGACCTGTGTTTATGTCAGTCATGTTAAAATCTATTATGATCTATATTCTCTAATTCTAATTCGAAATTGAAATCGGTTATACGTAAATTCTGCCGTTAACGTTGGGCGCCAATTGTAACACTTATGCTCTAAATTTATTACTAAAAACTATATCTGGATAAAATGGTATGATAAATGTATAACTTAAAAGTTTATTAATAAATAGTTGTAAAAATAAATATATAAAATAATGAATAAAATAATATGAGTTATAAAACGTGTATAAGATAAAAATATGAAAATTAACAAAAAATAATAAATATGACAGTACTCAAAAATTTAAAAGTTCGATCGAGCCAAAAGGGCATATTCAGTAAGACATAAAAAAAATCACAAAAAGAATAAGTATAAGTACGAATTTGTATAATATAAAAAAAAAGATAAATATAATTGGCTACAAATAATAATAAATAAAGATAAGATAACTAAGAAACACACAAGAATGAAATGAAAAAATATGAAAATGAAAATGATTAGTAAAATATGAAGATGATGATATTATGACCGTTAAAATGGCGTTGTCAATCCCAGGATGAATCGTAACAAAAGATCCTCCTCCGGTCCAGTTCCTTCAGGTCTTGATATATATATATATTGGTTTAATCGATGTGATTCCAATGCAGGCTCCTGGTAGCAAACATGCTCGTAGTGTTCAAGTTTTGTTTTTTAGAAAGATGTAACGATGAACAGTATTTGAAGGTGTATGTGTGATGTGATGGAATAATGAGGTACTGAATAATATGTGTTGCGGTGATCACCGATTACGAGGAAGTCTCTTTTGAATTATCTACCTTCTTGCCTTTACCTCTTATAACTCCCACTCTCGCTCTCTAATCCTCCATTCCCCTTCCTAGATTCTGACTCTCATTTGATGATTCGTTACAAAGGCTTCATATGCTCAGCTGAACAGGTGGTTTTAATTGGGCCTTCTCCTTCGATTTTAGTGACTTCGTAACGGTCCTTGGGATTTACTTTGAGAATTCGGTACGGACCTAGGAATTTAATCCGCAACTTCAGGCCAGCACCGAACTGCGTGCGCTTTATTGCTACCAAGTCTCCGTCCTGGTAAGGGGTAGCTCTTTTCCTCCTTCTGTTGTATGTCCTGGTGTTTTCCTCCTGGATTGCCATTATTCCTTCCTTGGCTTGGCGGCGTGTCTCGTCACGAGATTCTCGGAAGTTATTCCTCCCTTCCTCATCAATTAGTTCTTGAAGATTGGGATCTTCCGGCTGTCTCATCCTCACGCCATAAAACAATTCGAATGGCGTACAAAGGATGGATCTCTGATAGGTGCCATTGATGGCTCTTTGAATGCGGCTCACGTGTTTAAACCACGCCATAGGCTCGTCGACAGATAATTTCGTAAAGACTCCAATCAGGATGCTGTTGATCCTTTCAACTTGCCCATTCCCGCGAGGAACGCCCCTCGTAATTGTGAGGTGTTCTTTTCTCTGGTTTTGACAATACTCCTTGAATTCCCTCGCTGTGAAGGCTGTTCCCCTATCGGTGATGATTCTCTTGGGGTTTCCGAAGGTCTGCTGATGGACCAACATCTTGGTCACCACTTCGTTGGACCCGGTTGCTTTGGTCGGGAAGAGCCATACGAATTTTGTGAATCCATCTACTATTACCAGCAAGTAACTGTAACTCTTCCTAGTCGAGGGTAGGGGTCCGATGTGGTCAATGTGCAACGTCTGCAAAGGTAGCTCCTCTTTCGGGATTGGATGTAGGAATCCTTCTGCTTTACCTCGTTTCTGACTCCCTAAAATACACGGAATGCAGTTTTGTATGTACTTTTCAACTTTTACCTGCATGCCGTCGATTCGGTATTCTCGGGCAATCAGCTCCATCGTCTTTCTGGCCCCAAAATGTCCGATGTCATGGGCCCTCTGGATAATCTCCTGTTCCATGCCCTCAGGGATGACCAGTTGGTCACCCTTGTACAGTAGGTTGTTGTGCATAGAATAATCTTCGTATTCTCCATACTCAAGCAATCGTCCGATCGTCCTAATGTGTTCGTCCGAGTGTTGCGCCCTCTCCAATCGCTCCAGAAATGCGTCTCGTATCAGCCGGCATGCCGGGGCTCTGCTTAGTGCGTCTGCATGACGCATCCTGGTGCCAGCTCGGTGTTCTATTTCGTAGTCGAACTCTTCCATCAACATGCCCCATCGTGCTACTCTTGGTGCAAGTTCCTTCTTCCGCATAGTGAGCTGGGGAGCGGAGCAATCTGTAACAATCTTAAAGTGCATGCCTAGTAAATAAATTCTGAACTTTTTTAGCGCCTCCACGACGGCTAGGACCTCCAGTTCATAGCTGCTGTACTTCCTTTCCGCCTCCGTCGTCTTCCTACTCAGGTAATGCACAGGGTGTAGTTCCTGGTCTCCCTGTGACCTCTGTAGGAGTACTGCTCCATAACCTTCTTGTGATGCGTCGGTGTGGAGCTCCGTCTGTAATTTTGGATTGAAAATTTGCAATACTGGCGCTGATGTTAAAGCTTTCTTTAGTTCCGTGAACGCTTGATGCTCCCTCTCTCCGAAAACATAGCTTCGATCCTTTTTCAGCATATCGCTCAAGGGTTTGGCGATCTTGGCATAGTCCCTTATAAATTTCCGGAAATATCCTGCCAATCCCAGAAAGCTCTGTATTTGCTTCAGCGTGGACGGTCGTGGGAAGTCAGTTAAGGCGGCAACCTTCCTCGTCGAGGGCTTAATGGTCCCGTCCTGCATCACGTATCCCAGAAATTCTATGCGGCGGTTCAGCAGTTGAAATTTTTTCCAGTTGATATCCAGGCCGTGCTTGCCTGCCGTTTCTAGCGTCTGTTTCAGTCTTAGTATCGCCTCGTTCTCATCTTTTGCCAAGATAATCACGTCATCTGGATATACCAGCAAAATACCAGTTCGAATTAGCCCCCTAAATACGTACATGATGTACCGCTGGAACACGGCGGGGGAGTTACAGAATCCGAACGGCATTCTTCGGAACTCATATTGTCCGGTTGGCGTCACGAAAGCAGTATACTTCTGGCTCTCTTCCGCGACCTTGACATGAAAGAAGCCATTTCTCAAGTCTAGGGTAGTGAAGACTGCAGCCCCGGCCAATCTGTCTAACATATCTTCGATTAATGGTAATGGAAAATGTTCTCTCACCACTACTTTGTTTAATGGACGGTAATCGATACAAATCCGTGGCGTCCCATCCTTCTTGCGGACCACAACCACAACAGAACACCAGAGATTTCCTTCAGTGGGTTAACCCCGTGTATTATAATTCATCTGTGACCCGTCTGGTCGTTGGTAACAAAAATCAGTTATACAATGTACGAGCGGTAAGCGATAGCGATAACAGCGATAGTAGTGCTAATGAGATCGTGACATAGAATTCAGATTCAACGAATTATGTAATACAGGAAAACAAATAATACTTAATTGTAACTTAAACTAGTGCAACTACGTTCACCTAAATTATAAGTCCCTGGGATCGGGATAGCGACACACAAATAATATGCTAAATATCAGATTGACCAAATAAAGCAGATTTACCGCGATAATGTCAAATACAAGCGATAATACCAGATAGAATACCATAGGAAAATGATGCATCAAACCAAGATTCTAGCTCTAGATAAGCGGCATGCAATTTTAGCCGAATAAGCGAAAAAGTCAGGTAAGCAAAGGTAATCGTAGAGAAGCTACGTGAGATAGACAGTCATGAAGTCCCTCTTCTGAATCGAACAAATTAATGGTGCAGCACTATGGCTGCACCGCACACAAAATAATCAAAGATAATTTCTTCAGAGAGACTTCCTCATATATCTTCGACACAGAACAGCAGACCTTACCTTATTCTAGGTTGTAAGACTCGAACCTCAGCGATAATGTTCTGATGCACAACACTAAGTGCGATAACTATGGCGGTAAGAAGTTAGCAGTAGATATAGCGAGAATTACAAAAGCGGTACGGCGTAAAGCGGGAATCACGTCTCGATGCTTTCGTAGTTGAACGTAGAAGAAGGAGCCGGTGGTCATCCTTAGTTTCGGCGATTCTGCTCGATATTGTCCTCTTGGAAGGGGGATCCATCAGGTGACATGATTGGTTATTAATCACGTGTGATCTTCGGCAATCCCTTTGTTGTGAGGTTTTGTCAGGCGTCACGACGCTGGGCGTCGAAGGCGATATGGCGGGAGGATTTCTCGAACTCTCTGTACGGTTGATGGCGTGAGGAGAAGGCTTTGTTTACTTGACGGCATTAGGAGCGGTATGTGAGGTTTCTCTAGCGTGGGATCATCTCGGCTAGTTAGCGTTCTGGGAAAAACTCCACAGCTGTAGATTCACCAGAAATCTTCAATCGGCTGGGACTCAGAGGTCAGAGGGTGCACTTCCTTGCAGCCTGTTCCTCTCTTTGAGCGTCGCGGGGTGCTATTCTCACCCACACTCACGGCGGTCTTCCCTTTCCGGCAACGATACTGCCGCAAGCCTTTCTTGGGCCAATACGGCGTCGATAATAACAGCGAGAATGATAGGTGGTTCGTCGATAGGCTTCGGGGAGAACAGGGTGTTTCCCCTCAGCTGTTTCCTTGAAACGGGGCTTGGTTGCACTCGGCAATAGGCCCTTTAACTTCGTCGCAGCGGGATGTTCGACTTGCGGTATAGGCGAATGTCAATAGTGGTAGGTCCTGAACAGATCCTATCACGGCGGTTGACTTTTCCTCCATTGGTCATCTCCCTCGCATAATTGCAGTGATGCTGCCTTTGGAGTTCCCTGCAGTGGAATTCGTCAGGACTGCACCTCAGTAAAGCGGTAGTTCATATCGGTAATGCGTCAGTAGTAATGCGGTAAGCGAAGATTAGTACAGAGTTCGGCATGAGGTGTTGATGTTGATGCATCCAGCTGTTGTTATCGTGCTGTCAGCTCAAGGGACGAGACGTGTTCCTCAGGTGCCGTATTAACAAATTCATGCAAAAGAAAATATGAAGCGAATTAAGACTAATTCTACCTGCCTACAGTGTGTGTCACTATCTTTTTCCCAGGGTTTTTGGATTAGGGACGTGATTCCACCGCTCGGTTCGGTGTTTTCCGCTGGCCGCGATATTAAAGGGACGCTGGCGCAAAATGCCACGTCACAACATATGGTGAAATGCTATATAAAGGTGAAATTATTACCGTCTTAGCTTCGATCTGTAAAGTTGCGAAGACGGTTGAGTGGAGAGTAAAAATGTACAGAACGAGTGACTGAAAAAGATTCGAGTGATACGAGATGTTAGAATAGTATTTTTGGCTTACTTGTTGCTTTATCCAATTAACTAAAAATATTATCAAGCATCTCACTTGGTGAGTCAGGAACTCTTTGATTATTCATAGCATTGTTTTTCATTGCAATGTTTTATTCGTGGTTTAGTAGTTTCCATTTTATGTCGTACAATCTTTATGTATACAATATTTTCATAACACTTATGGCGAAGTAATTGATAACATATATTCAAGGCGAGATGTTTTAAATTCGAAATTGGCTCTCAATTCGTTGTTGTATGTCTACATATATTATATATTTAATACAAGAAATAGTTTTTAGGTTATCGTATTAACTATTATGTTATTTTTGTGTTATTATTTTTAACTTAATTTTTTACTCTAACTCACACTAACTAACTTAGTAGAATGAATAAATGAATAAATATATTAATTAGGGACTTGAACACTGCGCAATAAACTAGAAAAATAAAAATAAGCAAATTAGGGTGAACAAAATATGAAAATGAACTAGGATAATAATGATAAAAAAAAAAACGTAAAGAGATATAAAGAGTGAAATGATATTAGATATAATCGACGGGCCTGTGTATTATAATTTAGGAAAAGCAATAACAATAAAGATCGAATATTTACATTAGAGTGGTCCTTAGTCGGGGGTATTTTTGAATTTCTATGCTCCCAGAAGCTCAAATGTTCCGAAACAAATTTGAAAAAATGTACCCCAAGTTTCAGGGCTCTATCTTAATTTGAATCCGTGCCGCTTAATTTTTTAATTCTTGATTTTTTTTATTACGGTTAAAATAATTATTCAAAGAATTTGAAACTCTGCAGACTTTATCATCATAATAGTACCTGCCCTTCGGTAGAATGTGCAAAAATCAATGTAATTTTTAATTTTTACGTGAACTCATGTTGAGACGATTCATTCTATGTCGTATGTTCATTGAATTGGCAATGTCACCAGTCGTCAACCAATGACTCGAACCTGAAAAATTCGATTCGTGTAAAATTTTTGCCACTCGCCTCAAGATGCTTAGTTCACCGAATTTAGCCCTTGAGGATGAAAAAAAATTAAAAACGATGAGCGACAAATTCGTCGTTATAGCATTTAATCAGCATCTAATTATCATTCTATTATTATGTCATTACTTCTCCGGATTTGTTATCCCCAGTGTGGATTCGACCCTCGACACCGTCAGCAGCCCCACAGACGGTAGAAAAAAATTGAAAAAAAATCATAAATGACGAGCGACAAATTCGGGCCTCGGATATTATTGGAGCATATAATTAGCATTTAATTACTGCCCAATCACTTTTTTCGAATTTGCCATCCCCATCGTAGATTCGACCCTCGACACCGTCAGCAGCCCTACAGACGGTAGAAAAAATCGAAAAAAATTGAAAAAAAATCGTAAATGACGAGCGACAAATTTGGGCCTGGGACATTATTGGAGCATCTAATTAGCATTTAATTACTGCCCAATCACTTTTTCGAATTTGTCATCCCCATCGTAGATTCGACCCTCGACACCGTCAGCAGCCCCACAGACGGTAGAAGAAAATCGAAAAAAAATCGTAAATGACGAGCGACAAATTCGGGCCTCGGATATTATTGGAGCATCTAATTAGCATTTAATTACTACCCAATCACTTTTTCGAATTTGTCATCCCCATCGTAGATTCGACCCTCGACACCGTCAGCAGCCCTACAGACGGTAGAAAAAATCGAAAAAAATTGAAAAAAAATCGTAAATGACGAGCGACAAATTCGGGTCTCGGATATTATTGGAGCATCTAATTAGCATTTGAGTACTGCCCAATCACTTTTTCGAAATCACCCTCCCTTAGCTGATTTTTCAATGTGGCGCTGCTAGCTTGAATCCAAGCTGGCACTGCCACAGGCTTTTTTTATAAAATGCAGAGCGACAAATTCGGCATTAGAGCATTTAATTAGCATCTAATTAGCACTTAATTATTACATATACTAAACTCAATATTTTTCTTGTGGCGGTGCTAGCTTGATAGACGTTATTTTAGACGGATTTCAATGTGCTTTTTCCCTTTTGTAATTTTTCCTTCTTCAGCATGCTCCATCATGTGAATTGCGGCTTTGTTGTCAATAAACAAATCAGTCGGCTCAATCATCTGTTGTATATTAAGTTCTGCCATTATTCGACGAATCCAACAGATTTCCTGAATTCTGCTCGTCGCAGCACGATACTCAGCCTCTGCTGATGATGTTGAAGTCACAGATTGTTTTTGAGCAATCCAAACAATTGGACCTCCAAGTTCAATTAGTATACCACTGGTGGATATCATGTCGGCTTCCGTTCCTCCATAGTCAGAGTCTGTGTATGCTTTCAAATTTGTATCACCATCGAAGAATATTCCAAAATGTTCAGTTCCTCTGAGATATCGGAAAACTCGTTCGACCATCTTCCAATCACTGACACTTGGTTTGCTGACCCTTCGACTTGAATAATTCACAGCGAAGCTAATATCTGGTCTCGAGATCGTTGACAAGTAGAGCAAGCTACCAATAGCTTCTCGATATGGCTTGTCTTTTAACAGTTTGTCGTTTACATTGTTCTCTGTTTGCATACCAGGTTCCATTGGTGTCGAAACTGGATATGCAGTCTCAAATCCAAAACGTGCCAATATTTTCCGAGTGTACTTCTGCTGTGTAACTGATATTCCTTTTCTCATCAGTTCTATTTCCATTCCAAGGTAAAATAGTTTACCATCTTTGGGAGCTGAGCATTTAATTTTAAATTCTTTGCTCAATTCAATTAAAACTTGTTCCATTTTCTTCTCATCACAACCAATCATTATTCTATCATCCACGAATATTCCAATTATGACAATTTTCTCTCTGTTATAGAAAATACAGGGATCATCGTCCATATCTATAGATCCCAGTTTTCCAAGACTTGTAGTAAATTTCTTATTCCAATCCCTCGAAGCTTGCTTCAAACCATACAAACTTCGTTTCAATAAACAAACTTTGCCAGATTTATCATCAAAACCTTCTGGCTATAACATGTAAATTTCTTCGGACAACTTTCCATTCAGAAAAGCTGTGTTGACATCAAAAGTACGAATAAACATTCTTTTCTTTGCCGCATAGCTCAACAGCAATCTAATACTCGCATGCCGAGCCACAGGAGCGAATGTTTCGTTGTAATCAATTCCACATTTTTGATCGAAGCCACGTGCAACTAGACGTGCCTTTACACGACCATCTGCTTTCTCTCGTGATACCCATTTGCATGTCAACGGTTTTCGATTTTCCGGTAAGTTCACTAATTCCCATGTCTTCATATCTTGAAGTGAATTAAATTCATCCTGCATCGCTTCCTTCCAATGAGGATTTTTCAGTGCATTCTTCATTGATATATCTTCCACTTCACCAAGCAACATGTAATCTTGATATCTTGGGTGAGGTTTTATTTCTTGACGATTTCTTAATCCATATCTCGGTAGATTTTTAACATTTTCATCTGTCGGTTCTGTATGATCACTCTCGCAACTTTCGAAATTCTCCTCCTGTCCTTGTGCTTCACTTTCTGTCTCTGACTCTGCCTCTGGACTCACTATCAGTCTTTTGCTCACTTTGTTCAGTCGAACTACAATTTATTTCGGTGAAACCATACTCTGGACCAGTCTTTTCGTCAAATATTACATTGCACGATACTTCTACTTGACGCTGATTAGGAAAATATATGCGATATCCATGTTCTTCAATATCGTATCCGACAAAAATGCCTTTCTTACTTTTGTTGTCCATTTTCCGACGTTGGTGATCTGGTAGCATCATGTAGCATTCACAACCGAAACTCTTCATTGTTTTTAAACTAATTCGACGACCAAACCATAATTCCGCTGGAGTTTTACCACCAACACTACTATTTCCAGTTTGATTGATTGTAAACACTGAGTAGTTCAATGCTTCTGCCCATAAGTCCTGTCCGAGATCATGAGCATAGATTTCAGCTCGTGCGGCTTCAACTATAGTTCTCATTTCTCTTTCAATTCTGCCATTTTGCTGTAGTGTATAGGTCGCTGATCGTTCGTGAAATATTCCAAGTTGTTCAAAAATTTCTTTGCTTCTTACATTTTTAATCTCCGTACCATTATCTGACATTAATACCTTTACTTTCCGACTAAATTGATTCTCGACTAGATTCAGATAAATATTTAGTTTATCGATTGCCTCAGACTTGTGTTTTCAAAAATAAATAGTCCTAAAATGACTATAATCATCCTTAAACAGTAGAAAATATTTTGCACCACTAAGAGAATGAATATTCATTTGTCCAAGATCTACGTGTACTTTATCCAAAGGATTTTTCGCTACAGTTTCATTTTTCGGATGAGAAACTTTGTGTTGTTTCCCATACACACAACCTTTGCAGACGTAATCTTCCCAGTCATCAATATATTCTATTTTATTTCTTTTTAAAATATCTCTCACGTGTCGCACATTTTGATGTGCTAATCTTTCATGCCACAATTTTAAACTGACTGCTGGCAAGCTATATTCTTCCATTGCACGAAACATCATGTGATATAATCCACCTGTCCTCTTAGCTAATAATTCTGGGTTTCCTTGCTCCATAATTATTGACTCTTCTGCCGTTGCGGACTGTGTATAAACTTTGTCTAATGCTGTTGTGACTGAGAATAGGTTGAATGAAAGATTTGGGACGAATAAAACATCTTTCAAGACAATTTGATTCCATTCTTTGCCATTATAGGCATACAAATAAGCATCTCCCAATGCTGTACCTTGTAGTTTAGTCGAATCTCCAATCTCCACTGGAATTGGTGTTCCCAGTGATCGTATATATGATAACCATTTTAAATTTCCAATCAAATGATGTGTTGCACCACTGTCTTTGATCCATAGATCGTGATGATTCGATAATCCCCTCAATACTGAAGATGATAGCGCTACTGAGACAAATGATTTCACTCTATCATCATTATTATTTAATTTCTCAGGACATTTATTCGAAAAATGCCCTTTCTCGTGACAATTGTGACAATTCTAGTCTTTTACAATAATCCAAATACTCTTGACATGGTTTGTTGCGACAATCACGTTTAAAATGTCCAGACGCACCACATTTGTGACATTTTGACTTTGATTGACTTGACGAATTCTTATTCTGACCGGAGTCTTGTTGATCTTTCCTTTTAACGAAGTTTTTCTTTTGTAGATTTTTGCCAGACTTTCCAATAAGTGCATTACTTGCTGCTTCCGATTCACGTCCTTGTAGTCTTATTTCTTCTTGTTGCAAACGATTCCTCAAATTCGCGAGTGTTTTATCGTTTCCGCCACTGACTGCCAGGCTGCATGAAAATGATCGAATTTTGCAGGCAAACAATTTAAAATTCGAGACATTAACCAGCTGTCTTTATCTTCTCCATTCGTTTTCAATTCTTGCGCCAGCCCATCAATTAACAAACAATTCTCAACTGCTGTCTTCGTTTCATCATACTTGTAAGCAAAAAATTGTTGTTGCAGCATGTCAATAGATTTTTGACTTTTCTTTCCATACAACGTTTTCAGTCTTTCAATCCTACCTGCAGCCGTTGAACATGTGATTTTTAGAGCAATATTCTCATCTACATTCAGTCCAATGATAGCCTGAGCTTCCATATCATTCTTGACCCAAGCTGCATAACCCTCGTCTGTATTAAGTGGCTGAAAAGTCTCACCAGTAACAATTTCAAGTAGTCCTTTCATTCGAAGTAATAGATTTAATTTGAATCTCCTAGCCACATAGTTTGACTTTCCATTTCCTTCCGCAGACTCAACTAGCTTGTCTAGATTCAATTTCGTATCTATGTTTTCGTGCCTCGTGTATTCTCGATTTTGGAGGTTATCTTGGCGTTAACTATTGCTCTGGGCCCATAACCTGTTGGTACCTTGCAGGTTCAGTGGAATAAATAAAGCCAAGACTTTGTTATTTGTCACTTGAGTATCACCAATTATTCATATGTTAATAATGTGTATTATATTGCACGTCTCGTTCTCGATGATAACATGTAGTACTGTTGGTTATGGAAAACTTCACAACGTTTAGAGTTCAAAATTTCGCGCCCATTTCTTGGGCCTGCCGGGATTCCCCCCATGTGTTCTTCATATTGTTTCGTTGTGCTGAAGACTTCGGACGCAAAGAGTTAGGGATAGATTAATTCGCAAAAGAATTAGTGTGTAGTTTGAAAAATCGATGGGTAAGACAAAGAAGAGGAAGCACTCACGTTCGCCGTCGAAGGAACGTGATAGAGGAGAAGAGAAAACTGAGTCGAGATTGCACAAAATGCAAAAACAGATTGATAACCTAACAAAAGTTGTCACGCTGTTTGTAGAGGGAACAAAGACAAGCATGGCGGACAAGCCACATGTTTATAGTAAGGAAAACGAAATGACCATAGGTGAGTAAAAAGTTTATGTATGTCTAATCTACATGAACAGACATATGCTCAAACAAATTCCACACGAATTTGTTATAAAAGAGCACAAGCGTGAACTATTTTCTACACGAATTCGTTCACACAATGCAATAAGCAATACAGGCCTATGCGGTCGTCAGATGCGGCACCTTCGGTACCGGAATTATTATCGTTTGGGTTTTTTTTTTTCTATTTATGTAGTAGCAGAGGTACACCGAGACAATTCCAACAAGGAAAACCAGTCCGACTCTGTTAATATAGCTACAACAGATAGCCAGAACGCTGCACCTGAAGACAATAAGTCATCGGGGACGGCAATAATTCCAGACGAACAGATTGAAGTTGAAGAATCTTTAGGTGTTGATAAAGAATTTCTGGAAATCTTGGGGGAAGATCCAAGTATGACGACAGAGGTATTGATAAAATCTAATCTAGAAATAAAGGTTAGATGGACCAAGTGGATGAGAGAAGGTATAGATGAGGAGGTCACAAAGACCTTGCTCAAAGAATACTCCAGAACAGGGGACCTTTACGCAGAAGCTCCCAAAATAAATGTGGAAGTATCACCAGCAATAACAGATATTGCGAGGAAACGTGACCAACATTTTGCAGATACTCAAAATTGTGTGGGCACAGCTGTCATATCATTATCCGCAGCTATTTCGATGGTCCTTGAAGGATCAGAGGAAGGCATAGATCAATTGCCTATGATGAAATACCTCTGTGATGCTGGGAAGATGATGACATCAGTTTTTCACCAGCACTCGGTTGCCAGAAGATCCTTTATTACACCTCTCATGAACAGATCAGTCAAACCAGTATTGGATGCTATAAAGCCAGATGAGTGGCTGTACGGCTCAAAATTCGCCGAACAGGTGAAGGAAGCAAAATCTATTGAAAAAGCATGTTCCGATATTAAGGCTCCGGATAAGGTAGTTCCCAAGAAAACATTACCTAAGACACCGCAACAGGGAAACTGGAGGAGCCCACTTGCGAATTACAAGCAAGTGGGCGGATACCAGAAGAGACCACCAATCAAATTCACGAGGAAAGACAGCAATTACAACAATAACAAGACGCAATATCGGAACAACCAATACGTAGGCAAGATAAGGCAAACGACAAGCCAGTCGTACAACAAAAAATAGCAGAGGTGAGATTTAAAGCTGGTAGGCTGCAATTTTTTATCGACATATGGAAGGAAATAACTACAGATAAGGTTATTTTAAGTTCTTTAAAGGGGTATGAAATACCCTTCAGAAGCATTCCTCAGCAACCAGTGGCTCCCAAAGAGCCACAATGGTCAGAAACTGAATCTCGTGAAATCGAGATAGAAGTCAAAAAGATGCTGCTAAAACAAGCAATAGAGGAATGCGGGGAGTGTGTGGGACAGTTCATTTCCGTATATTTTCTGGTGCCAAAACCGGATGGGACTAATAGATTTATTATCAATTTGAAAAAATTGAATAAGTTCATCGACCCTATACACTTTAAGATGGAGGATATACGTTCTGCAAAGAACTTAATAACACCAGGTGTCTTTATGAGCTCTCTCGACCTCAAAGATGCGTATTTCCTCATCCCAGTAAATGATAACTGCAGAAAATACTTGAAATTCTGTTTCAAAGGAAAATTTTATCAGTTTAGATGCCTTCCATTTGGATTATGTACAAGCCCGTATATATTGTAACGTGGCGTTTTGCACCGCCCGTTACCACGGCCCCAATTTAGGGAAAATTTAGGAAAAACCAGCCAGAAATGCCAAAGAAAAGCACTCCAAAGGTCAATCGCTTGAGTTTAAGGATTTTTAGCTAATTTAGTTGCTTTTATATTTTATTTATGTAACGACGGACGACGGGACGAGAGGGTGCTGCCTTGCCGACCAACTACGACGCTCCCGACGACCCGCTCGATGGCGAAACACCTGGCGTCGCTGCCATGCCCCGAAAAGGACCCCGAAGATCCCTGGTTGCAGCTAGGAAACCGCTCAGGGATTCGCTCCGGACGACGACCGGTCCACTCCCGCTGCCGCTTCGCTACCGGCGTACAAGAACGCACGGCCGACGTGTACTTCTCCCGGTAGGAGGTGGATGATGATGAGGTGCTCCCGACAACGATGTGGATGCTGTGGAGGCGGCGTACAGGGTAGCGTGGACTGAGAAGCGCTACCTCCCGCCCCACAACTTCCCAGCCTGGCGCTGGACCACGATTTTAAGAACTCCCGACAACGAAGGTGGCTCCCGCAAGACGGAGGACGATGAGGCGCCTCCCGAAGGCGATGGGCCTGGCGGAAGGGGGAAATTAAGGTGAGCGAGGCAAGCAGGTTAGCCCAGCACCGATACCAGGTTTCCCCGAGGAGGAAGGTGACTGCTGCGGGAATGCCAGCCCTTCTTCCCGGACTCCCGAAGGAACACGAGGCTCCCGTGATGGCCCTGACGCTCGGCGGCCCCAGAGGGACAACGGAGGAGCAGGAAAACGGCGCGGAGGAAATGGGGAGGCGACGCCACGGCAAAGTAGCCAGAAGAGCGGAATTGGCATTGGATTTGGGCGATTACATAGGCGCCGAAGTAATTAGGTCACGAGGTGACAGGCCGTGACATCGGATAGGCGACCTAATTATGGAAGGGGCCCAACTAACCAGGATCGGCAAGGCCGGAACGTCAAAGAAGAGGAACCTCGTCTCGTCCTACTCTGCGCCGCATCGTCAACGTGGCTATCACGTTCTAGTTTTCTCCCGTTCTTTTTAGTTTTGAAATTTAGCTATCTTATAATGAAATTTATTAAGTAGTGCTCCCGTCGAGCCTTAAGTTTCTTCTGTCAATTCTTGTAGAGTCAGTTTTGTGCCAACCTCCCGAGACAAAAAGGTAATGTCTTCATTTATTTTGTAACGGCCACGCAGTTACCACGCCAGTATTAGTTTAGGTTTTATGGATTTTGAGCTACCGGACTGGTGAACCCTCCGGGTAGCTCCTTGGGTTTTGTTTTGTAGATTTTGAGCTACCGGACTGGTGAATCCTCCGGGTAGCTCCTTGGGTTTTGTTTCGTAGTTTTTGGATTTTGTATTGAGTAATTTGGTTAATTTGAGGGCAGTGGTGACTCCGTAGCAGATCGGCAGTTATATTTTTGAATTGTTTGGTTGAATTTTGGTCTCCCGTTAATGGGAGCCTGCCTTGAGTAAAGTAGAAGTATTTAGTAGAAAGTATTGACGCTTTGGAGTGGCTTGGTAGAACATAATAAGATTGCACTGGTAAATATTGCTTTGTAGAGTAATTGGATGGCATTTCTTGGATGGTGGTACGCTTAAGATTAGTATAATCGCTTTGTAGTTTTCTCCCGCTTTGGGGCGTGCCGCTTATCGGCCAGCTTATTGTTTTGTAATTTTGGCGCTTATGGTTGAGTAGCATTTTTTGGAATAACGAACCCCTTATTATGATGAACTGAGTAGGTCTGGTTCAATTAATAATAGTTGTCGTGCCAGCGCAGGGTAGCCGCGGAGAGCAATCCACGTAAAATCGTTGCACCTCGCCGATAGCGGCGGGGCCTTCTTTCTCCCGTACTATCGGTTAAACATCACTCCCGTTATTTATCTGGAGCCAGAGCTCCCGTCAAACTCTCGGGCCTTTATTTTATCCGGATTGCTGCTCCCGCGTATAGAATAAATTAATATTAAGGACCTGTGTTCCCCGAAAGGGCTAGGTTAAGAAATTATGTGCGACCTCCCGACTTATCTTTTGTTACTCCCGGATTGTTTTGATCGGATTACTCCCGTTTGGTGAATATACGGGCTCCGGCCTATTGAAGGAATTTGGTTATTTTGTGTTGCTTCGCCTTATTTTGTTTCGTCCTTAATTGTTTGTTGCTTGACCCACGCCACTCTACCAGTTCGCGGATGTGCCTGAGCCTAGCCAGCCAAGCCGTTGGATCCTGTGATTATTTGTTGAGTTTTGTAGCTTTTGAGATTTTGAGGAATTTTGTTTAGAGAAAACGACGTAAACGTCTGGCGCCCAACTTCCGCAAATTTTGAGATTTTGTCAAGTTTTATTTGGATTCTGATTTTGGTGTTTAGTGTTGAGGATTTTGGAGTTTTGTCGAGTTTTGGGGAAATTTTGGAGAAAACAGGATCGCGACGAAGTGTCGTCGCCGAATTCCCGGGTAAAACCCGCCCGGGGTAAAATTCGCGTCACAATATTTACAAAAATTATGAAACCAGTGATGAACACATTAAGGGGAAAAAGGCTCCTATCAGTAATATATTTAGATGACTTGTCGTGTTTTGGTAACACCTATAAGTTATGCCAGGACAACGTCGATCAAACGATACGGTTGTTAGAACGGCTCGGTTTCATAATTAACTATACTAAAAGCTCACTCATGCCCAGTCAGAGATGCCAATACCTAGGATTCGTCCTTAATTCATCAGAATACATACTAGAACTTACAGATAGGAAAAAATGTCAAGTTATTAATTTAATCAACAAGACTAAAATTGGAAACAGTTATAAAATTCGTCAATTTGCTCAGTTATTGGGAGTACTAACAGCCTGTTGCCCAGCAGTTGCATACAGTTGGGTATACTGCAAGCGCCTTGAACGTGAAAAGTTCTTAGCACTAATAGTGAACGATGGAGATTACGAGGGTCAGATAGTTATTGGGGAAAAATTGAAGGAGGATTTTCAATGGTGGATAAAAAATGCATGGATAGGAAAGAATCCTATAAGGTCTTTCAAATTCTTAATAGAAATAAGCTCTGATGCATCTCTAACTGGGTGGGGTGCTCACTCAAAAGGAGTCAGTGCGCATGGTTTTTGGAATGATAGGGAAAGGAAGTATCATATCAATTACTTAGAGTTACTAGCGGCCTTTTTTGCCTTGAAGTGTTTTGCTTCACAATTCTATGGCTGTGAAATATTGTTAAGGATGGATAATACTACCGCTATAGCGTATATCAATAAGGCAGGAGGGATACGATTCCCAAAATTAAGTGAGTTGTCTCGCAAAATTTGGCAGTGGTGTGAAAGCAGGAAGGTATGGGTATTCGCTTCGTACATTACATCAAAGCAAAATGTAGAAGCAGATGCAGCATTCAGAATCACAAATGTCGACACTGAGTGGGAATTATCAGATTTGGTGTATAAAAAAATTGAGGGAAAATTTGGAACATTCAATATAGATTTATCTGCTACCAGACTGAACAAGAAAGTTGAGAGGTTCTGCTCACGGTATCCAGATCCTGAAGCATCGGTAGTTGATGCATTTACGATACCGTGGACAAATGAACAATTCTATGCGTTCCCTCCTTTTGCACTAATACTGCCTACATTACGAAAGATAATACATGATGAGGCTTATGGCACGGTAGTAGTACCATGCTGGCCGACACAGCCATGGTACCCACTGTTTCTGTCCCTCCTTAGTGAACCACCGCTGATATTCGAACCTAACGAGCATTTATTAATTTCTCCTTTTAGCAAAGTACATCTACTAGCAAAGGGTCTTTCAATGGTGGCAGGGAATATATCAGGAAAGCCTTCATAGCAAAAGGTATTCCACAAAATTCGGTCGACATCATGGTAGATGCCATAGCGCAGTCGACGATCAAACAGTTCGAAGGACCGCTCAGGCCATGGAATAAGTTCGTCAAAGAAATGGGATACGATGAATTTAATGCAAATAACTTTGCAATTATCGAATTCTTGACCAAAAAGTTTAAAGAGGGAGCTGGCTACGGCACCTTGAACATGGCTAGGTCAGCAATATCATTGATAACGTCAAGAGACATATCTAAGGATCCTCTGATATCCAGGTTTCTTCGTGGAGTATTTAGAAAAAGACCCATTGCCCCAAAATACAACAATACGTGGGATGTAGACCCTGTGCTCAACTTCATGGCAAAATTATATCCCTTCCAGAGTTTGACATTGAAAGAGATATCGGAAAAGACTGTAACACTATTAGCATTAACTACAGCGCATAGACTGCAGACCCTAGCACTAATAAATATAGATAATATTATAACATTAACCACAGGAGTAGAGATAAAGATTCCAGATATAATTAAGACTTCTAAGCCAGGCACATATCAACCGAACTTGATTTTGCCGTTTTATAAAGAAAAACCGGCTCTATGCATAGCCACAGTCATATTAGATTACATAAGTTGTACCAAAGAAAAGAGAGGTGACAACAAAAAGCTGTTCATCTCAACTGTTCGACCGTATGGCCCTGTCAGTGCACAGACCATTGGTCATTGGATAAAAACCTTATTGGGTAAAGCAGGAATAGATATAAATAAGTTTAGTGCCTACAGCACCAGACATGCAGCAGTGTAAGCTGTTTTTAAGAAGGGTGTAGATGTAAGCACGATCAGACGCACCGCGGGCTGGTCATCTAAGTCAAATACGTTTGCCAGGTTTTATAATAGGCCGATACAAACCCCCAACGATCATTTCGCTAAATCGTTGTTAGGGGACTTGACAAAAGAAACTTAAGTTACACTTAAGGATTTATAACGTGTATTATCAAACCAGGAAATAAATAAGAGTTACCACAATCTCTAAACATCTACATGTTATCATCGAGAACGAGACGTGCAATATAATTCAGCGATCAAACGAGCCTACCGAATTGAAGGTAGGCGAAGTTCGATCGGGATTATATGAAACGTCTCGTTCGAAGATGATTACAACCCACCCACCCAAAAAAAAAAAAAAAAAAATTAAATTACCCTAAATATATCCCGTAATCATCTTCGGAAAGGGATATGGCAAGAAATACTCTGAACGATATGAAGAACACATGGGGGGAATCCCGGCAGGCCCAAGAAATGGGCGCGAAATTTTGAACTCTAAACGTTGTGAAGTTTTCCATAACCAACAGTACTACATGTTATCATCTTCGAACGAGACGTTTCATATAATCCCGATCGAACTTCGCCTACCTTCGGTAGGCTCGTTTGATCGCTGAATTATTTTAGATTGACATAGGTGAAAAAGAAGAGAAAAAGAAGGCTGGCGCATTCGCACAACTGGCGATACAAACTTCCAATACATGCTAATGTATAATGACAATTTCATGCACAAATAAAAACAAAATGGATACGCGCATGCGCACAGAACACTTGTGAAGAAGCTGCTTAAAGTTGAGTTCTCCAACAAATATGTATAAATGTATCAATACTATATTAAGATCACAAGGTTTCATATTGTGTTACGGTGTACCTAAAGTTAAAATTTGTAAATTATGCCTCCTATCCTTCTATTCTACCGAAGCACTAAGTACACAAAAAATACCCGAAATAAGCGGTTTGAAAGAACCGTCATTTGAGATTTGGTACATTACCTCAGCGCGAGGTAGCGCGCAAGTTTTACAACAGACTGATACACAGGAGTGACGGGTCTCCTTATAAGTAGTCTGTGAGCACGACCCGCATTCTATAGGTTCTATAAGTTAGCACCCCGATTCGAGATAGTCATCCGAAACTAGGACGAAACGATTGCGCGTCGCTCAAATATAAAGAATCTATCAACAATTCGTTTGCGCGTTTTTCTCTTCACGAGAAAAATGAAAGTAAAAGTGGGGTGCTGAATCTCAGCACCCTACCTTTGAATACGATATGAGACGATTGAATATGAAAATTAAAAAAATCGGGTACTGCCAAATTGTTTGCGCGTCATTCGCGCAATCAGAACCCGTGCTCAGATCCAATGAAATTTGAAGTGCACTGTGAAAAAAAATTATTTAACGAAATGGACAGGGTATTTAAAGATGGGAGGCCATTATTGCGCATGCGCGACCATCGGTTTAATTCCACCTATTCCGAGATTCTGGAAAATTGAATTTCGACTGAGGGTGCCGGATTTCAGCGCACCCGATTATTGAATAAGCTTTTGAGCAATTGGATGTAAAAATCGGAGAGGCCAGGGACTAGTAGATCGTTTGCGCGTTATTTTCACAATTAGAACCCCCCTGAACCTTGTTTGCGCAATGGCGCATTTTTTCAGAAAAATCAAAATAATACCGCGGCCGCTGAATTCCAGACGTATCATTTGTGCGACATACGCGCAATCAGCACCTGAATCGAAATCATCCAAAGTTTGATCTCGGAATAGGTGGAATCAAACCGATGGTCGCGCATGCGCAATAATGGCCTCCAATCTTTAGATACCCTGTCCATTTCGTTAAATAATTTTTTCTCACAGTGCACTTCAAATTTCATTGGATCTGAGCACGGGTTCTGATTGCGCGAATGACGCGCAAACAATTTGGCAGTACCCGATTTTTTTAATTTTCATATTCAATCGTCTAAAATCGTATTCAAAGGTAGGGTGCTGAGATTCAGCACCCCACTTTTACTTTCATTTTTCTCGTGAAGAGAAAAACGCGCAAACGAATTGTTGATAGATTCTTTATATTTGAGCGACGCGCAATCGTTTCGTCCTAGTTTCGGATGACCATCTCGAATCGGGGTGCTAACTTATAGAACCTGCATTCTATCATCGAGTTCTGCGTATTGCGATTTACGATCGTAAATAAATATTCACTAGCGGTGACTCTACAACGGCTAACTATTTGCCTACGGTAGAAATAAAATGTCAGGCGCGGCGGCTGCGGTTTCCCTTCTATACCCATATATTCGTATTGGCAGCGGTTTGGAAATTGGACAATTGTCGACGATGATGGTGAAAATCGTAATCGTAGAATCTGTAATAACGAATAGCTGGGATCTTCATATCTAGCCTCCCCGACCATCAATTTAATTGAAATTAGGCTCAAATGAAAGCTCGTCCCCGATTTATATAATGAAAGTGATTTCAAATTTGCTGCAACATTAATAATGTGGAAGCTATTTAATGAAACGTAAATCCCCACTCTGCCTTCCAGCTCCCGTCGCAATGAAGATACTCGGTAGAGGCGCGTTCTTTTGAATGTACTTGGCGCGAGACTCTACTGAGTCTCTTGATTCGTTGTCCACTAGCTGATTTGGCTGTGTGAATTCCTCGAATCACAACCGAATTGATAGACCCAACCGATGGGAAACATCAACGGGTTTCGCTCCGAGCGTTGACTGAAGATTAGTAAAGACAGTCAACGCTTATGGGACTCCATAGACTGATAGGTAAAGGGTCTCTTACTTATCAAGAGGCTCAGTAGAGTCTCGCGTCAAGTACATTCAAAAGAACGGGCGGACTACCGAGTATCTTTACTGCTAGGGGGGCGAGAAAGCGCTGTAGGACCGAATGTTCTATCAAGTATCTCCGAAATCATAAGCGTTTCGGGAAATTTGGATGCACTTTTGCGATGTAAATCACTGTAGCGGGTTCATTTAAGCGTAATTTCATTAACATCAGTGGTCGGAGAGCTGAGGTATAATAATCTCTGATCACTGGTAGGCCCGTTTCACGATTGAGCACCGCCATTGTCGTCGGCGTCGTACGCTAGCTATATGTCATCTGGAAACCAAAACCATTCCAACATAAATTGTGGAGAAGGGAAGCCGCAGTGTGGTTATTGCCGTAGCTCGCTCGATATTTCTATCAAGTAGGAAAAAGTTCGTAGTTCCCGGCCACCTAGCAGGGCGCGTCAGTTTAGCCTGTCTCATTTCTCACCGAGTTCGCCACCGCACAGCGATATCTTTTCATTGGGCGCTAGAGAAGCGGCGCTCTCATTGGCTAACGTTCGCCGCACTGACTGCGTGAGGGATTTAAAAATGTCCGTTGGCCACTGCCTGCTGGCAAATCTAACATGGCGGAGGCACCATAAAAGTGGCGGGCTTGTCATTGCCGGAATGTCCTTTTGACAGCCCTCTCAGTTTCGTAAATGAACACAAATAATCGTAGATGAAACTCTGACCAGCGCAACACGGGTTTCTACCCTATCGATAATTACGAAGTTAGGTGTTCACTCGCTAGCTCGCTGGCTACTTGTAACGTTACGAGGAGAAAGCTCGTCGAATCATCGGTAATCGTTACCGGCAGTGATAGCGTAATGAAGTTTCTGATATATCACAATATAGGTGTATTGAATAGTGGTAGGCAGGGTTTTCAAGTTTGTTGAATCCGCGAAGCAATTACATGAGTTACAAACAGCATGGGTGTGAGTCAATCATAAACTTTGTATTTCTAACGTACTTACTGGATCAAATTAAATTAACTAACATCTGTCCTTGTCCCGCAAGCATACCGATATCATAGAATGCAACGGTTTCTGTTTCAATACGACGAACCAAAGGATCCTACTCCCATAGATGAATTGACGTCAACAAATTCTTTGGCTCCTCCTGTGTTAATTCATGAAGAAACTCAGTCCTTGTCCCAGTATATCGCGAACCAAGAGCTCCTCTCCGATTCCTACTCACTGACGAAAGTTCCGACCGACTGAAATGGCGGGAGAGTTTTTAAAACAAAGAAAGTCTACGAAGTGCAGCCAAATCATATCCTTGTCACCTACAAAGCAATTATTCGTGAGCCAACTACAATTCATGCCTTTCTCTCACACCAAGTATACCGATTCATACAGACTAACATTATCCTTTTTTTTTTTAAGCATACGGACATTGAAAGAAGTATCAGTTCTAGTTCCAATGCCACAAACCAAAAGTTCCTGCTCCCTCAAAAAAATAAGCAGAAGTTGAAGTGCTCAGCATTTCTTTTTATGTTTTCTGAGAAAATTCAATTCTTTTCCTGGCACAATATGAACCAAGAGCTCCTCTCCGATCCTATTCATCAATGAAAGCTACGGCTGGATCCAATGTGATAATTTTTCAAATGAAAGTCTCTCTTCGTTACATTTTATTATAAACTGCAGTCAAACTGAAACCTGGCCACCTGCTCAACAGTCGTTCATGAGTCAACTATAACCCTTCTTTTTCTTTCAGACCTACTGAACCGATTCATTGTAAATGACACTCTCCTTTCACTCACAAGCATATCGATAATGAAAGAAGTATCATTTACTGTTTCGATATCACAAACCAAGCAAACTGATGCTAACCGATTCGACCCTTGCCTCCGTCTTACCACAAAGGAACCAATCTTTCTCCTGGTATGTTGTTAAACACTGATAAGCTGCAGCTTCAAACCCAAGATCCATTTCGTCAAACTTATGATCTGAGGATACTCTGCACCCGGTGACTTGTGATAAAACTGCAAAAATAGATCTTGTGAACCGAAAAACCGTGGACTTCAAAGTGCAATTTAGCAGCTACCGAGCTTTCTTATTCCAATAGAACACATCGTCTGAGGCATATGAA
The DNA here is from genome assembly GCA_963978495.1 of Athalia circularis. Classification (NCBI taxonomy): domain Eukaryota; kingdom Metazoa; phylum Arthropoda; class Insecta; order Hymenoptera; family Athaliidae; genus Athalia; species Athalia circularis. The sequence continues at coordinate 14,034,970 of OZ021699.1, read as the reverse complement.
ACCGACCAGCGAAGTAATTAATTGTTGGATTGCAAACGCGTAGTACTATACCAAAATCTCTTGATATCTGCTAAACTTAGTATACTAAAGAAAGCATAATCAATACTAAAATATTCTCCAACAACATACAAAAAGTTATGAAATCCCCCCAAAAGGCACCTATGGTGCAAAAAAGTTCGCCAAGTACATTAAATGTTTAAAAAATTCATTGTTAATAAGAAAAAAAGGATACAAATCAATTATTGTGCCAAGTACATGTAACTTTGCATCATGTGAGAATGTACAATTGGAAAGTAAATCAATGAGAATCAATTCAGAGAATACAAAAAAATCAAAAAATTAAATTAAATGAAATATAAAAAAAAAACATTCAAAAAATCAAATTGGAGGTAGTGGGACTCGGCGGACTTTTTCGGAAAAAAAATCCAGAATTTCTGTATAGCGATGTAACATTAGCCCGCCAAGAACCACGTACTCCAATTCATTTTTTTGAATGTTTTTTTTTTATATTCAATTTAATTTTTTTTTTGTATTTTTTGAATTGATTCTCATCGATTTACTTTTCAATTGTACATTCTTACATGATGCAAAGTTACATGTAATTGGCACAATAATTGATCTGTATCCTTTTTTTCTTATTAACAATTAATTTCTTTAACATTTAATGTACTTGGCGAACTTTTTTGCACCGTAGGTGCCTTTTGGGGGGATAGAGATAGATCGCGCGCTCTTACGGCTGGCTTGAATCCTGTACTGAAGGAGAGCGATGGTGCGACAGCAAGATGTAATGATGATGAATTCGTTTTTTATTGGCATTCGTGAAATAGAACTACATAGCAGCCACAGCGCGAAATTCAAATAGTGCCCATTTTCATACTATACACAGAGATATACAACAAAAAAAACATTTTATAATTAAGGCACAGATAGGCTATAGTGTGGGCTAGAGATGTTATGAAGTCTTGCTTAAAACTATAATATGCATGTATGACATCAATAACTAACAGTGTTAATAAACTATACATCCAGTAAAAAAAAAAACGTAGAAATTGAGCAGCATACATTAAGAGCTTAATCAAATTCATTCTTAAATAAAGCGTTAATCGTGATGCCTTATGACATTAACAATTTGGCTTAACCTTACTGTACAAATAGCTTAAATACTAATTTGGGGTGTGTGTGTTATATCTTCACCTTTTTTTTTTTTTTTCAGACTGCAACCTTCATCGTGAAATTTTAGTATAGGTCGAAAGGTTTTGAGATCTGAAAATTATCATTTAATATAAACCCACAAATAGCATCAATAATCGAATTATTTACGTTATTTAAGAGAGCTATAATAGAGAACGGACTATATAATTGAAGTTTTCTCAATCTTCTCAACATTTTCTTCCGTTCAGTGTGGTAGAGTTGGCATTGCCAAAAAAATGTGTGGCATTACAGCAAGATGTAAGAAGTACGGAAGCCCGGTGGGGACATCTTACTGAGGCTGGCGTCCCATGGTACGGAAATAGTTCCGTCCAGAATCTAGTTACTTTTCAAGCGCCAATTAGAGGTGTTCTGGATGCATTGACTTACGGGCTCTAATTTTCCGACTATCCCATGATACGGAACTGACACGCACGGAACGATCGCCAGCGAATTGCGATCGTTCATTTTAGCGCTAAATTCGAAATGCGTTACTGTGACTGGCTGTCCGCGCTTCCGAGCGGATGCATTCCGTATCATGGGACACCCGATGGCTGACGGGGACGGATCCGTGTCACACACACAAGCATAGAAATTTTAATCATTTAAATATTTCTAATTTAAAAACAGCTATAACAACGATTTTCGTATTCTGCAGAATTTTATACTCACAGGCATATATGTACTACTCACATATATGCTTACAGGGTTTGACGGATCCATTTTTCTTTCAAGCTACGCAAGTACGCACACACAGATACACTGAAGATTTCTTGACAGTTCGTATATACTGGTAGCGCACACGAAACGGAAGGTCCGGAACTCCTCTGATTGGCGCTTGAAAAGTAACTAGACTCCGGACGGAACTATTTCCGTACCATGGGACGGCAGCCTGACTCTGTGTATCAGCACAGATGAGTAGGGAAATCGCTAACGGCCGTGTACGACCATATGTACGATTATTGTTGGGCTGACGTCTAGCGGAGTGGAACCCAACGACTCCGTGACGACACTAACGCCGTCAACACGAGTTCCATCAATGTAGATGGCACTACTTTTTCGTACTACATAGGCAAATTTACCTACCCTGTCGGTAAAGGGTTAGGTCATTATGAACACTGCGTTGGCACTCCCTCCAAAATTACCAAAGACGATATGATTTACTAATTAGGACCATATACATCTTTAATTGAATTCATTATGCTCATCATCGAAACAAAATTAGAACGTCAGAAGAAACTAACGACGCAGATGGACATGTACGAAATAGTATTAGCTGTACATGATTATAAGTATGTAGTTTCATTTATTTATTAATTTTTTCACATTTGTACATACTTTCTTACATACTTCTACTCATATTTATTTTACAGATTTGCGAAATTCGAACATGATTTTCTGAAGCTCACATAACTATGCTGGTCGTTTAGTCAAATGCGCCCATATTTTGAGATAATGTATGAATACGTAGATAATGTCATTTATAACATATTTATTTGATTGCAAGAATTGAAAAATATAAGCGCATTTGTTATCAGGGGCCACCACGTGAAGGCGACCAGTACCACCCCCCCACCTGAAAAAAAAATTTGCTCTTTCACACCAAATTACGAAATTGCGGGGATTCTCACGTGTTATGATGTCACAGCAGCCTACCGGAGTAGTTGATCTGAAACATTAGTAAATAATGATGCGAAAAATGAATGAACGAATCATACTTACATAGTAAAATTATATGCCAAGTTATCGAAGTTCTACGTTGATCCAGAGATAGGTCATCTCTGGTTGTTCATATGACCTGTAGTAATCAAGATTCGCGGCAGCGAATCGCCGCCAAGTACCGTAGGCAGGCGAGCGCCAGCCAGCAATCTTTTCTCGAGTCAACTCGTTATACTTGGAACGGGGGTATTTTTTCTCGCGAACGGCTGGTCATTTCGCGAAAAAGTTCAGACAAAAATTATTTGTTATCACGGTACGAGAATCTACGAAAAACCGGAACGAAATTGGTTTAACCGTTCCGGAGTTATGAAGGTTCAAAGTTGATGAAAATCACAATCTTCTTCTTCTTCTTCGCAGACCATTTTTAGAAAATTTTTCTGTTTACGGTATCTCAGAAACTAATTTACAAAAAAGGTTGAAATTTACAGGGTATCTCCGTATTACTGGTTTTCGTTTCCTTTACGAATTTTGATAAAATCGGTTGTTGTATTCAGAAGTTATAACAATATTTTTAAAAAATTTTCTCTTCACAGTATTTCAAAACCCACAGATGCATGTGAATGTGTGTGTGTGTGTATTATATATAGTATATGCACGTATGAAATGCGTTTGTAAATTTGATGACATCGGTTCAAAAGTTATGAACAATTTATTACATTTTTTCTGTTTACGGTATCTCAAAAACTGATGTAGAAATACAAACAAGGTTGAGATTCACAGGGTATCTCCGTATTATTGCCAGTCTCCGTTCGCCGTTCAAATTTCAATCAAACCGGTTGTTGCGTTCAAAAGTTATGATAAACAATATTAAACATTTTCTGTTCACGGTATTTAAAAAAAAAACCTACGGATGCATGTGCATGTATGTGTAGGTGTATATGTATATATATATGCACGTTTGTAATGCGTTTGCCTTTCTTATTTTAAATGAATCGGTAGTTGCATTCAAAAGTTGTAAACAATTGTTGACAAAATTTTTATCACGGTATTATTATCATTCCGTTTGTTTTGGAAGTCGTATTGATCACTTGATGGACAGGTTTGCAAATCCTTTTCAATTGTGGTAGTAAATCCGTGTCAATGTATGATCTGGATCGATGGATGTTCCTTCGTCTATGCGAATATCCACACTCATTCAACCAACCAAAAAAGAAATCTTCAGATTTTCGAGTTTCGAAATACACACATTATTATCAGATAAGAAAGAGGCAGCATGTTGCACCTTTGAAATTGATAAAGATTTTTGTGTGTCTATCGAGTGTCGCTGAGGATTCATCGTGTAATGAGAAATGATTGTACTTACTCTACGTGTCATATTGTTCGACGTTTTCACGTACAAAAACGAGTGAAATCTACCACAAAAACATTATAAATGTGTAAAAAAATGTTGAACCGGAGGTCCAGTGAGGCTAGAGTTTGGAACAAAAACACCGTATATTTTTGATGTACGGTAGTAGATAGGACCGGGTATGGGGCGTCACAACAAACCCCCTCCCTTCCCCCCTATGGCGCCAGCCCCTGCGGCGGGTGTTTATGGGGCGGCTTCCCCCACCCCTCCGGCGGGGTCCTTTTCGGGCGGCCTCCCCTCCGGCGGTTGTTTTCGGGCGCTCTCCCCTCTCTCCCCCTGTTTGGGTCCCCTCGGTGGTGGTGCCGTTTTTTGCGGGTGACGTCACGCTGCGGTTTTTTGGGATCCTGGAATTCCGGTGCTACTTACCCGTGCCCCGCCCTATTGTTGACAATTGGTGTTCGTTGCGTTGATTATATGTGTAATGAGTAGCGTACCCGTTCGAACAGGTGACTGAGTTGTCTGCGAGGTATGGCGATATGAGGGAAGGATGGGATAGTAAAATTCAGAGTCGACACGATTTTGCAAAAAAAACTTACGGTTAATGTTTTATTCTACTTCATGGTTTGTAAGAAATAAGTACAATGGTGTTTGGTGATTATGTGTAAAGCTTACGTTCTAACGGTAAATGAAAAATAATTACGAATTTCTACAACATAAGGTGACTGGATCAAACTTAAATAATACCCTTAAGTGTATTAAAAAACTTACGATTAATGTTTTATTTTATCTCATGGGTTTATAAGAAATGAGTACAATAGTTTTTGGTGATTATGTGTAAAGCTTATGTTCTAACGGTAAATGAGAAATAATGATGAATTCGTACAACATCGGGTGACTAGGAACTATCGTCCGCCCTTCTTTTACAGCTTTTGGCCTCGCAGCACTGAATGCAAAGTGGGGTATGCACGAGAGATTTATTGTCACAGTGATTGGCGGAGGTTAGCCCCTCATAAAATTAAGCCACGATGCGGTAATTGTTTTCGTAGTCATTATTGAATATATCCACAAACTGCCCAAGAGTAAAACCAATAGCCATGAAATGCACAAACATAACACAGTATTGTCCACATACGTCTGAAGACAAACTTTGAAGTTGTTCGACGTTCCAGTTGAGGCTTCTGCAGTTACGTCGCAGTGTCCGTTTGTGATGTGGTATGAGTGGTGGCATTGCGAAGCTGTCGAAGTAGACCCCATGGCCGGTGGGACTGACGTAGAACGCCACCCAGTGGCTACCCCCTCTTGTGTGATCATCGGTGTTTGCGACGATGATTGTTGGGGGTGTCCAAACAAGAGGGATTTGATCCGCGGCAAAAACCCCGCGAGTTCCGTTTTGAGTCGCCGGCAGTGCATCCAGAATTTGAACGGTGTTCATCTTCGGCGTCAGAGACGTTCATACCACCGAATGTGTCTATCACCGTGGAGTACGTAGGTTCTTCGTCGACCGATGTAACGGTACAAGTGCTGGGGGGGCTCTGGTCCACCGAGGTCGCAGGAGAGTCTGATGCGTGAGGTCGATGCTCAGATACCACTGGCAGGGTTGTCTTATTATGTTGCGGGTACGCTTTGTGACAGTCTCCGGCGATACGTCTCGAATTCATCCAATTCTTCAATCTGATGACGTTGTTCAGAGCACATGCGTAGAATTCCTCTTTTTTAGCGCCGTGAAAGAAGCAATATTCTCTGCTTTGATCTAATTTACCGAACACGGGGCATTCGATGTCTTCCAAGTTCATAATTTCTCGGGAAGTGATGTCTTGTAGATATTTGGCTTTTTCCCGACCACGCGTGATAATACGGTGGGCATGGCGTGCGATTTCTCGTAAATTGGTTGCAAGTTGCTGCAGTGTTATGTCTCCTTTGAACCATTCGACTCCGTGGTGATAACAGGTCACGTAATTGTTGACGGCACGCTCCTTCTCCGGTAGATCGGTAAACGGGTACGGGGGTAGTATAAACCAGTGAGCAAAGTACGGAGTCTCGAGTGCTACTAATGCCACTTCTTTCGGCAAGAAACGTCCGTAGACATCCCTAAAGCTCTGGATGTCTATGATAAAATCCATCGCTGGTGAAGATATTGACGAAGCGGCGAGAAACACTTGACTAATTCTGTCGAATACGAGACTACCCTTTTAAAGTCGTCAAGCCGTACCTCCCACTGTGCTTCTGTTTGGGCGCGGTCTTAACACGTGTTGCCCCGTCTGTTTTTTGTCAGCGTTTGGGCTAACCGCCGAAATCTGTGACAACCTGCCGCGACGCATCCACTTCAATAATATTGTCGAATTTCGCGTACACGATACAGTTTATGGTTTCTTTGAGCGCCTCGTCGAAGCGTAATTCTATCCTGAGTGTACCGTGTTTGATGAGTGACCAGTGAGACGAGCAGTTGGCCGAAAGGTCGGGCGTTAGGTCGAATGCTGTGAGACAATTTCCTTTTTCGTACTGTAGGCGTCCGATACCGCAGCCCTCATTGAGAAAATGTACGCCGGTCCTAGAGAATAAAGTGTGATACGCGTCGACGTGTATGCTGTTCTTCCCAAAGCTCGGTTGCAAAGGTTTTGAGGGTATTTGAATGCCGTCGACGTACAACGACAGATAATTCAGCATGAAATGTTGAAAGTTGAAGGGGTTCCGTTGTCTGTCACCGTTGAAAGCCTTGTTGCTGACCAGCCCCAAAATGACACGTTTCGGTAGTTGCCCCAGTATGACATTGTCTAGCGTCTTAGCCTGCACGCCAGCATGAATGGTAAAGGCTTTGACTTCTACTCTGGTAACTGGATATTTCGCGGTACCCTTGGCTAGAGTTCTTGCATAAGCCAGCAATATACCCGGGCTTATTTTCACCCGACGCACCAGTAAAGATGCTTCTAGAATATGCAGAGTGTGCAGCGGTTGAGTTTCCATAAGGCAGAAGCTATCTCTCGACCGTACGAGTCGTATTCGTAGTTCTACGCCGTTCAGTAAAAACTTTTCCTGGTTGAAGACGTCGCAGTGGAGATGTCCGATCGAATCTACGACGCGTCCGTTTTGCACGATTCCGCTGCGTTTGACGAAACCGTTCATTAAGAGTACGTCGTTTTCATCTGGTTCGCACACATCTGTCTCCCCGGCCTTGTTATCGTACCACAGTCCAGCCGTAAGATGCGATTGTTTAGCGTGCGGCGCGTAATTTAGCAGAGTCTCTATGTAGGCGCGGTAGACGTAAGAGTTGTTGGCTGGTGATACCGGTTTTTGATTGAAAAATATATCCACTTGATTGAACATCGAGTGAAGAAAGTTATTTACAGGAGTCACCCATGGTGTAGCAGAAGTGTCCTTGCGCGCCGATGCGGCTGTTTCCTCTTTTGTTCGGCGCAATTGTACGCGTAAGCTCAGCATAGTGTGGGCAAGGTCGGTGTACTCGTCGCCGTGTCCCGGTACAGCGAATTCGATCGGAGAGTCATCGGTTAGAGACGAAACCGGCTTGTAGTGTATCCATTGACCGCTTTCGATCGAGGTTTGTGTCGGAGGTAGAGAGAATAAATCCAATTCGGATTTCGTGCATTCGCCCGAGCGCGCTTGTAGAAAAGCCATTGCACGGATATAGTGTGACAAACCGTTGGAGAAAAACTACGCTGGTCCAAATATGTCGGTCACGGCTCGTTTTTTAGAAATTTTCTTTCGTCCTCTACTCTTACTTGTTGCGGTACGGCTCGTCTTCTTCTTCTTGTTTTTGGTCTTCTTCTTGGTCTTGTTCTTTCTAATATTCGAATTCCTCTTCTTCCGTTTGTTAACCTTTTGCGCTGCGACAAGACGATTGACGCGGGCAAGCAACGACTGTCTCCTCGGTCCTGTGAGCGCCCCTTTATACCCGGATCCCTGCATGAGATTCACAAGTTTTTCTTAGGCCTTTTTCTGCAAATTGCGCCCTGATTCTTTGACCCGTGATTTGACGGCTTCTTTGAAGGGTACGTCGCTCTCCATATCAGCCATGACTTTCATCCCCGTTCGCAAGGCCTCTTTTCCAACAGCTTTCGCTCCACTTTTTAGTAAGGGTAAAACTCTGCGGAATAATCCTCCCAAGAAACTACCGATACCGTGACCTCGTTGATGTGGTACACCGCGATAAAAGTTTTCCATACCGCCACCTTTGAGTTGGTTCACATAATGTTCCGCGTAGTCAACCATATCGTCTGTTTCTTCGTCTTCTCACCCTCTCGTATCAACGAACGCGTTGAAAGTGAAGCGTTACCGTCAATGTCCCGTGATCGAATGGGATGGATTTTCCGGTGTGATCTTTTATATTAATCTCTACGGTGCGAAAATTCGAGTGAAGCAACGGTAGGTAGTGTGGCTGCGAGAAAATTTTCGTATCGGACTCTCCGCGTATCGAGTGTTGTTACCCGCAGGCGTGTACGACTCGTAAAAGCGGAGCGTATACATCTCCAACTATACGGGGCTCGACAAGATCGCAGTAGACAAACATTTGACACGATGGGATGTTCGGCTTGATAAAATCGGATGGTATCAGATGAATCGCTGCTGGTGTCGACTTCAATTCGCGATAGCGGTCAGGGTCGATGATGAAGCCACCGGTAACTGCGTCGGAATCTTGTGAAAATGTCAGCGGGTAATGAATTTCTGCGAGTCCCACCTCCCATTCTCCGCTCAGCACGATCGCGCGCGGTAACTGCGTGATGTAGCAGCAGGTACGATTGTCCGGGAAAAACGAAATTGAGCTATTACTCGGAAGGGTGATGTAAAAGTGTTCCTTCGGCATCGCGACAGCGTGTCTTGCGAAGTTCCGCGTCAACGGTCGCAGAACGAATGACTGCATCAGCGTTGATCCAGCCATTTAATTTTGGAGATCATCGTCATCGGGTCCTCTTTCCTCGATACGCTGAAGCTCAGGTTCGTAAAAAGTACCGTCAATTTCTTCACCGGAGAGATCCTCTAATACATACACGATCGGCGCACGAGCAAGTACTCGTCGGATTTTGAACAATTCCTCGCTCCAGTTTGCATCGCAGCCTTTTTGGAAAGTTCCTTTGGTCTTGCTGATTCGCACGATATCGTTTTTGCGGAAACGGGGTCTGCCGATATGACGTGGAGGATACCGCTTCTGCATGTAAGCCCGTGCTTTTGCCGCGTTTTCTAGCGTCACCTCGGCAGGGGGCATGCCGATACTTGAGTGACGCGACTTGTTGTACGCCTGAACGATGAGCGGTAAAACGTCTACGTAGCGCTAGTTCTTTTTATGTGTGAAATAACGCCAAAGTCGCTCCTTGAGTGTGCGATTGAAGCGTTCGACGATCGCCGCGTTAATATCGGGATTGCGGGTGGTACGGTAACGTATGTCATTGTCCGAAAGAAGTTTCTGAAATACCCGTCCGACAAACTCCTTACCTTTGTCGGTCTGCAGCAAACCAGGTCTACGCGGAGTTGTGGTTAGTACGTGTTGAAATCCATCCGCTACGGAATTTGCTGTTTTGCACTTTAGGGGTACGACCCAGGCGTATTTGCTCAGAACGTCGATGATCACCAGTAAATAGCGATAACCGTTATTTTTTCTTCTTATTGAGCTCAAATCGGCCAGATCAGCCTCCCACACGTCGTCGATGTTGGAAACGTCGTATCTCGCTCTCTCAAATTTTCTTCGTACGGATTTGTGCAAAGTATACGTATCCTGTGCGGCCAACCATTTCTTCACCATTGCTCGAGTCTTTTCACCGCGAGCCGTCCGTTCCAGATTTCGTGCACCCGCATAGCCCGCAGGGTGTGCAGGATCGTAATAGATCTCCTCGAGCATTTGCATCACTTCGAAAAGCGCAGTCTTTTCCACTTGCGTATTCCCAATTCCGGCGGTTCACCAGATACGTTGCTCTCCTTCGAACGTTTACGCGTTACTGGATCTTGAAGTAGCGGGCTATCCGTCTCATCGGTTCCATCGCTGGCGATAAAGGGTTTCTTCCTTTTTGGAACGAGGGATCTTCGCGTCTCGTCAAAGGATCGAATAGTTCTCCAAAATTCCTCATTTCCCACACACTCTCGCGGCGCATTAATCGTGTGAAGAAACCGTGCAAACTGTATGCTTCCTACGGGATCAAATGTCTTTCTCGAGCGCATCGCGTGATTAATCAGATCGACAATATTTGTACCGGAAATAATTATTCCGTCGATTGAAACAACGCCGAACTTATCCCATGCAAAACGCGTAGATGTTGCGGCACTCAGCAGGCGCATCAAAAGTCTCGCTTTCGCAGCGTACCTATTCGGAACAGCGGCTATTATCTCCTCGGACTCCTGTTTCACAACCACGTTCGGTATTTCGTTGGGTAAGCGATTCGCCGTGCTGCTTTCTCCGTTATCGCGAATTAGAACTTCCAACGGTTTTCTATCCTTGTTTGCAAAAAATAAATACCGCTGCATCGCTTGCTGGTAGAGTTTCCACTTTTCAGCGTTGTCCTCTGACTTTGAGTTCAACATACCTCTCATCTCTTGGTCCAGTCTTGAGACGGGATTTTCGCTACCGGGTCGCTGTACGTCATTTAACGCCGGTGTAACTTCCGCAGGTGTAGTCTCGCTGACGCGCCATCGAAATCTCTCCATCGTATCCGCCGGTATCAAAACCATCTTCTTTGCATGCTCCATCCTCTCTCTTGTTTTTTCTTTTTTTCTCTACTTTGAAAACAGATTAGCCGCCAAGGTCCCTAATATCGGAGCGAGTAAGAGAGTCAGAAAACCGTTTCCTTGTTGAATTAAAATTTTTGTCTTGCCCTTCCAACTTCCTTGCTTATTAGCTAGTCGACAGAGCGAATGCTTGTGTTGAACGAGACCAGCTCTCTGGACGCGCGACAGTTTCACGTTTCCCAGCAGGATATTGAGAGCGCACTCGCAGATGTCTCTCACCAACGTTTTGTCAGCGGTACGAAGCAAAGCCAATTTTTGGGTCGGATTTAATTTTTGCAACGCCTGCAGAGCGACGGTGTTGGTCTTGCCAAAGCTGGCATTGCACCCCTGACGACTTCCTCGTGGCATCACAGCTGAATGACTGGGACTTTGCCCGTACCGCTCGACTTTATATCCTTTTTCGGGACGTATACGTAGTGTTTCTCGTCCGTGGGAAATATGTTTGTCCGAAAGCGACAGTTTTCAGGGGTCGATTGTTTCAAGTCGAGTAGCAGGTATCCGTGCGGAGTGACCGTGGCATCGTGATAGGCCTCTTGAAGAAACCGTGGGTTTTCCGGACAGACCTGACGAGCGAGATGCTGTATCTGACCCCGGTCCCGTGGATTTTTGAAAAATACTATGTAGTGTAACGTGGCGTTTTGCACCGCCCATTACCACGGCCCAAATTAGGGAAATTCAGGAAACCAGCCAGAAATGCCACGAAAAGCACTCCAAAGGTCAATCAGTTAAGTTTTAAGAATTTTGAGCCAATTTAGTTGGTTTTATATTTTATTTATGTAACGACGGACGACGGGACGAGGGGGTGCTGCCTTGCCGACCAACTACGACGCTCCCGACGACCCGCTCGATGGCGAAACACCTGGCGTCGCTGCCATGCCCCAAAAAGGACCCCGAAGATCCCTGGTTGCGGCTAGGAAACCGCTCAGGGATTCACTCCGGACGACGACCGGTCAACTCCCGCTGCCGCTTCGCTACCGGCGTACAAGGACGCACGGCCGACGTGTGCTTCTCCCGGTAGGAAGTGGATGAGGATGAGGTGCTCCCGACAACCGTGTGGATGCTGTGGAGGCGGCGTACAGGGTAGCGTGGACTGAGAAGCGCTACCTCCCGCCCCACAACTTCCCAGCCTGGCGCTGGACCACGATTTTACAAACTCCCGACAACTGAGGTGGCTCCCGCAAGACGGAGGACGATGAGGCGCCTCCCGAAGGCGATGGGCCTGGCGGAAGGGGGAAATTGAGGTGAGCGAGGCAAGCAGGTTAGCCCAGCACCAATACCAGGTTTCCCCGAGGAGGAAGGTGACTGCTGCGGGAATGCCAGCCCTTCTTCCCGGACTCCCGAAGGAATGCGAGGCTCCCGGGATGGCCCTGACGCTCGGCGGCCCCAGAGGGACAACGTGAGAGCAGAAAACGGCGAGGAGGAAATGGGGAGGCGACGCCACGGCAAAGTAGCCAGAAGAGCGGAATTGGCATTGGATTTGGGCGATTACATAGTCGCCGAAGCAATTAGGTCACGAGGTGTCAGGCCGTGACACCGGATAGGCGACCTAATTATGGAGGGGGCCCAACCAACCAGGATCGGCAAGGCCGGAACGTCAAAGAAGAGGAACCTCGTCTCGTCCTACTCTGCGCTGCATCGTGCTATCGTACAGACGCTAGCTTTATTGCCAGTTTTCATTTATTGTTTTTTCTCCCGTAATCATCTAATTGAACCTAACCTAATTAAGTAAAGCAGCGCTCCCGTCGAGCCTTGAGTTTTTTTTTGGTAAATCTTGTAGAGTCAGTTTTGTGTATCGAGCTCCCGAGACCAAGGTAAGGTCTTCATTTATTTTGTAACGGCCACGAAGTTACCACGCCATTATTAGAGTAGGTTTGTAGATTTTGAGCTACCGGACGGGTGGACCCCCCCGGGTAGCTCCTTGAGTCTTGTTTTGTAGCTTTTGGATTGCGTATGGGTTAATTTGGTCAATTTGAGGGCGGTGGTGACTCCGTAGCGGATCGACAGTTATATTTCTGAATTATTTTGTTGAATTTTGGTCTCCCGTTAATTGGAGAATGCCTCGAGTAAATTAGAAGTATTTGGTAGAAAGTATTGACGCTTTGGAGTGGCTTAGTAGAGTAGAATAAGACTGCATTGGTGAATATTGCTTTGTAAAGTAACTGGATGGCATTTCTTGGATGGTGTTACGCTTAAGATTTGTATAATCGCTGTAGAGTTTTCTCCCGCTTTGGTGCGTGCCGCTTACCGGCCGGCTTATTGCTTTGTAATTTGGACGCTTATGATTTAGTGGCCTTTTAGGAATAACGAACCCTTTTGTGTGAACTGAGTAGGTCTGTCTAACTAATTTACTAGTTTATCGGGTTAGCGCAGGGTAGCCGCGGAGAGCAATCCACGTAAACTCGTTGCACCTCGCCGATAGCGGCGGGGCCTTCTTTCTCCCGTAATATCAGTTAAACATCACTCTCGTTATTTATCTGGAGCCAGAGCTCCCGTCAAACTCTCGTTGCTGTGCTGCATAGTGCCCCGGGTTGCTTCTCCCGCGTATAGGATTAATTAATATTAAGGACCTTTGTTCCCCGAAAGGGCTAAGTTAAGAAATTATGTGCAACCTCCCGGCTTATATTTTGTAACTCCCGGATTGTTTTGATCTGACTACTCCCGTTTGGTTGAATATACGGGCTCCGCCTATCGAAGGAATTCGCTTATTTTGTGTTGCTCTGCATTTATTTTGTTTCGTCCTTAATTGTTTGCCGCTTAACCCACGCCACTCTACCAGCTCGCGGATGTGCCTGAGCCTAGCCAGCCAAGCCGTTGGATCCTGTGGTTAATTGTTGAGGTTTTGCAGCTTCTGAGATTTTGGGGAATTCTGTTTAGAGAAAACGACGTAAACGTCTGGCGCCCAACTCCCGCAAATTTTGAGATTTTGTTGAGTCTTATTTCGGTTCTGATTTTGGTATTTAGTTTTGAGATTTTGAGTTTTGTTGAGTTTTGGGAAATTTCAAGATAACAGGATCGCGACGAAGTGTCGTCGCCGAATTCCCGGGTAAAACCCGCCCGGGGTAAAATTCGCGTCACAGTAGTTTGCGTTCAACGAAATGTCGCGTTGGCCGTGTCCTTGGTGAAACAGGTTTTGCGTGATGTAGAAGACGCTGAGATTCTTGTGGTGACAAACCTTGGTGAATAAATCCACGACTACGTTGTTGGACGCTTCGCGCATCAGATCGTCGATAATCAGCAGTTTAGGACTCTTGTCACCGTCGTAGTCGGCGTGTTGCGGTAGACCCTCACGATATTCTATACCATTAGTGGATTCGTACAACGGTTGCCATTCGTCGTAGTACCAGATGACGCGAGTGAATTTCGCATCGCACATCCGTTCGCAGTGTTTTAAGAAAGTCTTTACGAATTCGGACTTTCCACATCCCGACGGTCCTGCAACGATGGCAGAGAACGGATGCTTCCAACGAGTATCCAGAGTCATTGCGTCGTCGATCAATTGCGACTCTGCTATAAAAAAAAGGAAACCGGTGAAATAAATCCGTGCAAACATAGTCGTACCAACTGTATCAGCTCGTATTGCACGCGATAGCGGCGGCGGCGGTGGCGGCGGCCGCGTGCTGGCTGTGAGCTTACTCCAGCACGCGCGGGACGCGGGGTGTGCTGTCCATGAGCTCGTATCAGCACACGTGGGACGCGGAGTGTGCTGGCCATGAGCTCGTACCAGCACACGTCTACGGATAAGCTCGTCTCCGCGGAGCGCATACGTCACAAGCTCGTACGTACGCGTGTAGCCTGATACGATGAGTTAAAAGCCGCCTCCGCTACACCGTGATCACAGGCTAATTGCGATACCGTGGATTTTACAATCATGCATCGAGTTATGTGTACACTGGCGGTGTTTATAATAAACTCTGACTCACCTTTGACGGTGTCTTGATGCGCCTGAGATTGCTTATGCGTGTATTTCTCCTCCTCGGTCGTGCGCGCGTGCCCTCGATTGTCTCCGGTGGATCCGATTCTGATCGTGTCATGACCGGCGTCGTGCTTATATGACGGAATGCGGGATAGGAGAAAAAAGGGTACGAATGAGGTATAGGATCTTTGAGATGCGTCTGTATTTGTTTTGCGAAGAAAAAGTCGAGTGAGAGCGAGCCTCACGTAGCACGCGGTCCTTATTCTACGTGCCTGAGGACGGTTGCATTACCCCCCTCCGTTTCCGCCTTTGTATCCGTACGGTAACGTGTCGAATGAATTCCGGCAGTGAAACCTTTTGACGAAGACGGGTTTGCAGGTTTTCGTCTCCGTTTGCGTCACAACGTCGTGCAAAGCGGTCCGACGAATAGCGCGGTATTTCAGCCGCACGGGGTCCGCTGATTCCAGCACCATTTTCGTGATGGCCGAAAAATTGATCACTTTCTTGTTGTTGTAGTTCAACGTCACCCCTTTAACTTTGCAAACCTCCGCCTCGCTGCCGTCGGGACACCGCACCATGAAGGCGTAGAATTTCGCACCCCCCGAAACAAACGCACGGATAAAAGAGCCCTTACCGTACGACTCCAATTCGTCGGTTAAATCTCCGAGGAAATTTCCCGTAGCGGGTTCGTACTCGTCTGGTTCGAGCATGTTTCGCCGGTAGATCACCGAATCGGTGTCGTAATAAAGAACGCGTCTATCGAGTCGTTCGAGGTACTCGTATAATTTGAGGCGCGCCTGGGCCGTCGTATACGTGGCGATAACGACGTTGGATAGAGGCGACGGTTCAACGCTATGCGTGGCGTGTGCCCAGTTAACGTGAAGTACGGTATCATTTACTATCAATATACCCGATACCACGACTTCGGGGTTCGTGATTAATTCAAGAAATTGCTGACGCGTATTCACTATCTCCGTTTTTGTCATGTTCTCCCGCTGACCGAACTTTCCCCAGAACGAATTCAGACATAACTTGGACACGGAACGAAGGCCGGGGTTCTTTGAAATTCTGGAGCGATCTAGTCGAATCCCCTCTACTCTTTCGTACTCGTCGAGATAATCATTTCGCGACGCTTCGTCCTCGCAATCGGCAGGCCAACCGCTGGCCTCCTGCATGATTTTGAGGAAGGTATTTATATACTGCGCGAAATGCCCACCTTGCCGGGTAGAAGAATCGAATGAGGTAATCTGAAACTGCCAGATTTCCAGAATATTTAAAATTCGGTAGCCCTTGTCTACGGCTTTTTTCAGTTCGTCGGATACCCACGTGCCCTCGAACTCCCGCTGTTTTTCTTCGTTATGCTGACACCCGTCTTGCTCGAGGTTCTCGCAGCACGTGCGACACAACGCAAACATCAATTTTCCGTGCATACGCACCGGCAAGACCGGGTGGTATAGGTTTTGCGGCGGTAAGACCCGACACTTCACCAAACCCTCGACCCTTGTTATGTCTGTACCGCCCATCCCCGTTAACATACGACACTCGTCACCCACGTATACCGTTGGATGGCCTACCGGGTATCGTCCGTTTTCACATACGTAAGGATAAAGCGAGCATACGTCAACGTAGCGTATCTGCTCGGTCGCGACTCCGTCCGCATCCGTTTTCACTTCGTGATAAGACGATGTGTTACCTGTACGACCGCCGTAAAAAGCATCCCGCGGGTTCAAAGACTCGGTACGCTGGCCAGCTGAGTGAGTCGCAATGTACGCCCTCATCTCAACGTTGTTCTTCAAAAGACGGTTGAAGTCGCATTCCCACATTTCGGTGACGTGGTATCCCAATGCGGTCATCCGGGCAGTTTTCGAGACGGTCTCTCCGTGACGCTTGTCGAGCGACACACCGCTCACGGAACGTCGATCGCGATTGATTTTAAAACAATTACGGCACCCGTGCCAGATACACCCGTGAAATTTGAAAATTCGTCGCACGCCATCAGATGTTACGCAATACCCGTCCACCGTACGTCCCGTCTCAGGTACTCTGAACTCACGCGAATTACCGGCATGACGAATGTCTAGTTGCGACTCGTGTTCCACCCACGTTAGCCAGTCCAGTGCCTTTTGCGAATGTTTGTCAGCGAAGCGATATCCTCCCACCGGTAGGATGCCTATACGCTCAGGTTGTAAAAAGTTCTTCCGAAACACCGCGGAGCACGCCGACGCTATAGTCGTACTCTCGGTGAAAGGACACACTTTTCTGCATTCCAAAAATATATTTCGAAATGCGATACACGCGCGACGAAGAATGTCTACATCCGACCTACAGTGATTGACAAGCTCTCGGTCAAAGTCAAAGCTGCATCTCGTGGTACCACTTGTAAAATTATTCTCGTGTCTCGCCGCTCATGGTGTCCGGTGAGTACATTTCGACAGGTGGTAACGCGCCGACGTAGCCCACGCTTTGCGGTGTGTTGAAGAGATGCGGGAAGAAGCCTTTAATCATTCTGTTCGGAAGTCCAAAAGCCTTTGGCAGAGACGAAAGAGGCATCGGCATGTACGCGAAGGAGTCGAGGAATCGAGTATGCCCAGTCTCCATCATTACAATTTTACTACCGTTCAGAATTACCTTCGGAGGAGTTTTGTTGTTTTCGACGAGATAGCGCAGGATAAACTGTGCGTCGAACCCGCGTGCATTGTGCGCGATGCAAATTATTCGCGAAAAATTTTGGACAGGTCTTGTCGCCAGCTCTACCAGTTCCCTAACGGGATCTTTTTGGAAAATAAACTCGCGCACGAGCCCGCAAGCCGAACAGCCGGTGGTCACCTCGGTTTCGCCGATACACTCGGTACACACCTGCTGAGCCACGCACAGATTGGGTATGTGAATGTTGGTCGAGGCGTCCCCCGCGATTGAGACATTCTGCTGCGTTTCAAAATCATAAAATATGAAAATAAAGCGACCGGTCTTGTCCACGCTTTTCAACGGTGCCATGAAACAGTAATGATTGTACGGACGTTGACAGCGACATGTACTGCAGTAACGTTTATCACAGCTATGTGGTCTGCGGGTGGTGAGATCTACGAGACGCGAGCAACCGGTACATATTCGCAACGAGCGCACACGGAGCGTTGTGGGCTAATAGAACCGACTTGACGATGGTTTTGAAGACAATTTTCTCCGCGAAAGCTGCGTCCGCACTCAGAACACTTGACCTCGCTCAACCCTAGATCACAGGGCGGTCTGTTGAAACATTGGGGACAGCGGTTCGAACAGCGATGTTCGTGAGGCCTGTTAAAACTCTTGTTACATGGCATGCAAAAGAATTTACCAGCAGCAGCAGCTGTGACGTTTGTTATTAGGCTGTAATGTCTCTCCTCCGGATCGTAGAGTAAATTCACGCGGTGAACAACCTCGACCCCCGCATCCACCAAAGAAACAGACCCGTCGTAAAATATTTCGTCGCCGCTACCCAACTTATCGATTTCAAACACGACGATCGCTATTCCTTCTCGCGCCAAGTTTTCTTGATAGAGGGAGATTTCGTAAACTCCGCACCCTTCCTCCGGAATTTCGATATCGCTCTGCACTGTTATTCTCTGCGCTTCGCTACGCTGGAGTGCGGAATGACGGAATCGGATGGCTTCGTAAAGCTGGTGTAATTCTCCGCTGCGTACGGTACCCCGTTTAGCGTGCGCTATACCGACTACTATCGCACGTGCCAAACACAGTCCGTCGTTATTTTTGATATTTATGATTGACCTCTTATTGGTCAGTGTCCTGTTTTTCAATACCGTTTTTCCGCGCCCGGTCGGAACTTTGACGGTGTGTACCGTTACTGTCAATAATCTGTCCACCCCGAAGTCGGACGCGCTTTGCGTTACGGTGGAAACCAGTTTCCAGAAATCGCTGTACGCAGAGTCGCGAACTGGCCGAAACGATAGCCAAGCAGCCCCCTGGTTAAAACTCTCGGCACTAAAGGTGAATCCTACGTAGTCGCTACCCTGACATTTTCCTATAGCGTACGTATGTAAATCTTCAAAGGCACCTTCCAACCACTCTAGGGGATTTACCTCGGGGTCCGGTATTTTAATCTTAGCGATAAGTTCGCGCCCGTCTATCTCGAACCGCCGGATATATTTGCGCGTTTCGCCTACTATGGAAAACCTATCCCCCAGGACCTGTGAAACAGGACCGCTCGCCGCGTGAGGCTCATTCTCATTCTCGACCATTTCCGTAATTTCTTCAACGGTTTCGTCGATATCCTCGTTGTTTCCGTTTTGATTGTCGTCATCATCATCATCATTTTCTCGGGTAGCGCTGGGTCTTACGCCTGAGGTACTAGCACCTTCATTGATGCGAAAAGACTGTCTAGCTCCACCGGTTTGAACACAGGTGTAAGCGCTTTCTTCTCCGACGTTGGATCGCGTGATTTTGAAACCGCGCGAGACGCCTGATTCATAGAATATAACAAAGAAAAGCACTTGAACTATTTTTCACAATTGTGACTGTCGGAGAGGCATGCGGTTGAAGAGCGGAAAATTTTAAACGCGCGCACACCAAACGAATACCCGCATAGCATTATCAATATTCGGGCGATTCTTGACCGGAAACAATAGACCAAGTCAGTGAAGATATTCCGCTGTCAATACTCGTAGACGTCCCCCATGACGCAGCATCATCCTCGTCTGTGGACACGGATAAATTTCAACACGTTTGGATGTATATCTATGCAATGATACGCGGCTCGTTAAAAAGTCCTCAGAATCCAATGATTCTGGGATAAAACGTACGTTATTTGATGCGGGTACTCGACGGGTAAACAGACACACTTTTCGAATAAACTTATCGCTACTCACCTTCTGGAACATTCGCCTCCGCAATCACCGCAGCACCGGGTATCAGAGGCAAAGGAACCTGGACATCCGGAAACACTTCACCCGCATGTTCATTATTTTCCTCACTCTCGATGTTATGGTCACCACAATAATCACTCTCACTACCACTACGCTCGGAGCATTGTTCGGATAGCACTTCTTCATCTTGTTCTTGTTCTTGTTCTTCTCCTTCTTCTTCTGCTTCTTCTTCCTCGTCAACCTCCTCGTATCGACGGCCGTCTTCATCTCCACATTGATCTTCGTTTTCTGTGTAGACCTCCTCGAAATTACCGATTTCCATCTGCTCCGGTATTACCGCAACAGATCGACACTGCTGCGTTTTTTCTCCGATGCCGTCTTCAGAGCTGGCTTCCCCGATGTTACCCAACTCCATTTCGCAAATATAAGCTGCCTGTGCAAGCAACTCATCAGCTGACGCGCCGTCGTTCAACATAGCCATCAGCGCTGTCAAGAGAGAGAAAGAGAGAATTATATCCCCCACAAAAACATTATAAATGTGTAAAAAAAACCGCCAAGTACGAAATTGTTTTCTCTGACAGAAATCGGGCTCGCATTAAGGAAGTGTCAACGGTAATTTAGTGGATAGTGAATCACACAAGTTCAAACTGATTCTGCAAAAAATGAGATCAACTATCCCATGACAAAACCGAAAACATAGCGCTAATCTCCGTTGTGAAATCAAAAATTAGCGCCAAGTACGAGAACTCAATCAAACGTATGGAGTGTTGAGTCGGTTTCCGAATTTTCGACAGTAAAATGCAAAAAGCCAGCGCTCATCTCCGTTGTGAAATCAACAATTAGCGCCAAGTATTAGAATTCGATCAAACGTATGGGGTGTTGAGTCAGTTTTAGAATTTTTGACGGTAAAACGAAAAAATCCAGCGCTAATCTCGGTCGTGAAATCAAAAGTTAGCGCCAAGTATTCGCAACTCATTTGAGGGTATCGATTGTGTAGTCGGTTTCCGATTCCTGTTCCTTCATCATTCATGTCACAGGTCATTCGACAATGGTATTTTCGCCGTCGGAGTGCAGCCCGAAGAATGCCCGAACCTGCCCTGGTTGATGGTTCTTATACTTGGCGGGCACTCTGCTCATACTCTGCGATCATAACCTACCGCATGTTCAAATGGCGAACGATACTTTTCTATTCACATCCAATGAAAATCGTCGCGAAAACGCAATAATTTTTTATGAATTCAACAAATTTCATACGCTTCTGACAAACCTTATTTGAAAAAAGTGAAAGGAACGATAGTACGTACGTTGATCGATGTGATAAGTTGTCACCATCCTTATTATTCCGATCATTCCAATTGCGATTTTCATGACCAAATGTGGAGGAATTTCTTGGAACCAGCATAACTATCTTTAGTCATGTCTGTCAAATTAAATTATTTTTTGCAGCAATGAAACAGAACCTTCAGATGTTCAAACGAGAGTTTTTTTCGCGCAAATTATAATTATCAATTTGCAGAGTATGACTACCCATGCTCATCATAGTCTGTCTTTTTCCCCCACTCACTGATTTTGAGATCGTTTGCCAATAATGAAGCCGTTCGATAATATTAGAAGATTATCACAAAGAAAACGATGATTTGGTAGGTGTTGCACTTCAATTAATTAATATTGATACATTAGCAACTCGCCCTATTTATTCTGGGCGCCATACTCTTACTCTCTTTTGTTACAGGTCCAGGGACGTGTTACCACAATAATTATTAGCGAATAACATCAAAATTAGCAAAGTATGAATTTATCGTGATTCATCATTCATTGATGAAGACACCATCCATTATTTTCTACTATCATGCTGTTAATCGATGAAACGACGAATGTATATACCGGAGAAGTGGAGCCTAAGAAAGAAAAAGTTCGAATAATTGAATTTAATTTCTCAACCCCTAATTTACAATTAGTAGAATGACAATCCACGCATATTCGCATCCTTAAGAAATGCTCGCTCTGGAAAGGCGATCCGTAGTTTTCTCAAAACGAAGTTTTTGATGTACACGAAACTTTAGTGAACGACACATTAGCGAGGAAGTGCCTGAGTATTTGATTTTCACGAAATTTTGAAATAATCTTTACGAAATTTTCTTACTACGGTAGCAATTATTAAATTATTCCTAAATTCGTAGTTATTCGGTTGTTTTCCCCCCAAATAAGATGAGTCAAATTGCAAAATAACAGAGCGTAGTTTCCTTAAGACGAGGTTTTTGATGAATGCGAAAATTTGATGAGTGACACATTAGCAAGAAAGTGCCTCAGAATTTAATTTTCATGAAATTTTAAAATAATCGCTACAAAATTTTCTTTCTACGCTGACAATTATCATATTATTTCCAAATTCGTAATTATTCGGTTATTTCTTTCCCAAATGAGATAAGTCATATTGCAAAATGCGTGGTTTTTTCAGCACCGAGTAGTTGAGCATTTCAAAATCGCTATGCTGCACCCTCTTGATAAACTTTCAGAATACCCGGGCATGTTTTCACATAAGTCCGGTACGATGACAATCCTCGCAGTTTTCTATGCGAAGTAATTATTTCAACGATCAGAGTGGGAGAAAAGAATGTGCCCGCCAAGTATAAGAACCATCAACCAGGGCAGGTTCGGGCATTCTTCGGGCTGCACTCCGACGGCGAAAATACCATTGTCGAATGACCTGTGACATGAATGATGAAGGAACAGGAATCGGAAACCGACTACACAATCGATACCCTCAAATGAGTTGCGAATACTTGGCGCTAACTTTTGATTTCACGACCGAGATTAGCGCTGGATTTTTTCGTTTTACCGTCAAAAATTCTAAAACTGACTCAACACCCCATACGTTTGATCGAATTCTAATACTTGGCGCTAATTGTTGATTTCACAACGGAGATGAGCGCTGGCTTTTTGCATTTTACTGTCGAAAATTCGGAAACCGACTCAACACTCCATACGTTTGATTGAGTTCTCGTACTTGGCGCTAATTTTTGATTTCACAACGGAGATTAGCGCTATGTTTTCGGTTTTGTCATGGGATAGTTGATCTCATTTTTTGCAGAATCAGTTTGAACTTGTGTGATTCACTATCCACTAAATTACCGTTGACACTTCCTTAATGCGAGCCCGATTTCTGTCAGAGAAAACAATTTCGTACTTGGCGGTTTTTTTTACACATTTATAATGTTTTTGTGGGGGATTTCACTCCTTTTTGTACGTGCAAACGTCGAACGATATAGTGATATGACACGTGGATTACGTAGGACACGATAAATTCTCAGCGGTACGCAATAGGCACACAAAAGTTCGAATCAATTCCATAGGTGCAACATGCTACCTCTTGATTATCTCAGATACGGCAGAGAATGAGGGATCGCAGTACTTCAGCACACACTCTTGCCTATTCAAGACATACGTCGCTATGTTTAATCATTTAACAACAAATGGCTATGGTTATGGTACAGTCAGGGTTGGATACACTCAGAATCAGTCGGTTTGATTCATTTTTCTTGACAACAACGTACGATATCCAATACAATGTATGTAACGCAAACTGAACCAGTATTCTGTTTAATATTATGATAAACCCACGTGAATATCGCTAGTCAAGACTTAATAACTGATGACATCTTAAATTAATCAATCTCATGGCTGAAGCCAAACTGTGTGCTATTGCAGTTTAGACTTCTTTTCTATTCAAAGCAACAATGACTATAAAATATTATATTTCCACACCACACCTGTGTGAGCGAGAAGTCCGAGGAAATACACATTACTGATGATAGCAAGAGCATGCATTAAACCATCGTTGAGTGAAGATCATGCTCAAGCGATAATGTTAAAAATTACAATAATAAAGTATTAACGATAAAATCAGTAATATTTGAGTAAAGGTCAGAAATATCAACGGAACCAGCCACAAAATGATTCTCCTCGATTCAACAAATTGAGAGTTCTCTTCAAGCGGAACCACGAATGGTTAGATTAGCTACTTATTCGTCACTCTGTAATCGAACACAAACGCGAATGCGCACCTCTGTTTGATACAAAGAGCACCAGGGATGTATATGTTCAACTCGAAGCTTGGAAACAAACCCAATGAATGCATTCTGTGGCTTTACAAAATAACGCTTAGCTTACTTCAACAGGATATAAAAGTGTAAAACAAAGATTCCGTGAGCAAGATGAAAACTTTAAGGGGTCGTGAACAAAGCATAAAGAAAATGAAAAGTGTAAATAGAACTGCACTGTGGCTGGAGTTATTCGGCGAAGTCCAGTCGAGTCTTTCAAACATGCGTCATTGTTGAAAGACGGCATAAGAAGCATCAGACGAAGACCTCAGAAGCTATTCGGAATTGTGGAGATCGAGCCATATATTCGCCGTATTGACTACTAATGATGCGCTCGTGTACTAAATACTTGCTTGGCGGTCCAGAAAGTCTGCTGTAAAAGACGAACGGAATTTTAATAATTTTGTGTGAAGCGAAAGAAAACACGGATGATTCAGTTTGGTACACCCACCTATATTGGATTTTTAGCATTGCCTATGGGCACCCGGTCCAGCCCGGTACGATAAAGTGCGTCCTCACGTAAAATAACTTTCCATTGTCAATTGGAGGTAGTATTTCAAGCGTTTAGGCCTGCTCAACTAACAAGATGGACTCACAAGGGTGTTGACGCCCAGACACCTGATTCACCGAATCTACTCTCAAATCTTTTTACAAGCAGAGTATCTCGATTTGTATAAGGTGAAATCCGTTAGCCTATCCTGAATCACGATACCAGCGATTCAATGGACGAAACCGGAGGTATATTGTATTGTAGTTTACGTGTAAAGTATGAGCTCGGAGATCACTGGAAATCCATCGTGAAACACCTGCACTGTACAACCCTGTCCCAAATGGTCCATAGGCATCTGGATACAGACTGCCGCCACGAGTTGTGATGCTTTCAAACCAGGCAACGAATTTACAGCTGAGCATCAATGGTCGGTCTCTGTCTCTCCATACAAGTGTTCAGTGGTATCAGATCAGTTTGTCAATTGATTCGTGACCTTAGCCGTAAGTTTCTATTACATATGTTGTTGAGTACCACAGTGTCAGTTGTACAGTGAAGAGAGATAAAAACGCACAAATAAGACGAGAAATCCGAGACTATTAGCGAAATGAAATTTCACCAAGCTCCAGTCTAATTGAGAATATGAATCATTACTTAGTGCTCGACCTAACCTAACCTAACTATTTATGTGCAATAATCATCTATTTTCGTTTTTAATTCTAGGCAAGCACGACATACGATATCATGTAATATAGTTACACTCAGTTCTCTGAATAAAAATGATTTGATCAATTGACATTGGGTAGATGCTGTAAGTATGGTAACTATGAACGTGGTCGTTGAATTTTCATTACGTTTGTTCACCACATTTGGCCTAAAAATATCAGGCCTTTTTTTGAACTGATATGGCATTGCGATTGGATCGAAGAGTGCTCCAGCATAAGCTATCACTTATGTCGTGCCCTGCATTGTTATTACTCTGTATAATGACGCTTACAACTATTTGGAAACTAACTTTTGGTACAATGTTGGTTTCTACCAAAAGACTACTCCAGCATAAGCTATACTTATGCCGTGCCCTACATTGTGGTTACTTTATACGATCACGATCAAAACCATTCCAAAACTACCTTTCGTTGTAACGTTATTTTTTTACTAAGAAGATACGTTTTGTATTTCATTGCCATGAACGAAAATTGACCATATTTGTCTAAAACAATGTACGTCAGGGTATAGTAGCACTCAATTAACCTGAAATAATATTGCTCACGCTCGAGTAAATCAGCCATTAAACGCGGATAAACGCTTGAAGAATCATACCTGTAAAAAATGTTATTAATGAGTATATCATCAACCTCTATATGCACATCATCCGGATAAGATTGTAATTGCGTTTCTGAAGTTCGAACACTACCAATGGGATTTAGCACTAAGTTCAGATAACAACGGCTGCATTTCATGATAGCATCCCGATGAATTTTTCTTCACATGCGATGATATGATATACTGTCAAACCCTATAAGATATGCATGAAAAGGTTGACGAATATATCAACAATGATAGAAAATAATGATATGATGATACGACGCACGTGGCATCGTTTTTTTTTGGCCACAACGAAATTAGCATTATCAAGCAACTTAACTGGCAACGTTATACTTTCGGCTTTGTTTGTCATTTGTTAGCAACATCGTCACTTGGATCATAATCCGAGTTGACCGTGAGAGAACAGAATGTGTACCGCATTGGCCAATAGCTGCATCACAGCATGAACTTGTTGAGATTCGGAAAGCGAACTTGAATGTGCTTATATCATTACTATGACTCTGAAGTACGATTGTTTTTGCAATGTTCTTTCGGTTAAATTTTATGATTTTACGAAATTTTCATTATTCATGAACATTGCTGGATATCTTTTAGTTGCCTCCCTTTGTCAAACAGTTTCCAGATGGACTGTTTTACCGAAAGTTTGTATTTTCATAATTCTCAGATCAGGTATATGAAATTGTTGCTATATCTCATATTCCGTTTATTCATAATTTCCGTTTGTTACTCAGCTCAATTGTTCATGACCTTTTTTTCATCAATACATACGTGTTAAAGCACAGTAAGTCTCTCCATTTTACGTTTGAATGATCACATATTGAGTTGACGTATAAACAAACATGTAACTGTAAAAATTACTTATTTCCACATTTCTATGCGTATTTGACTTGTATTCAAATGACAATTCACACTGTGATACAGCTATTCGCCAGAACGGTACACTCTGTTCTCTCACTCGTGTGGAAATTAATATGTGTTTGCAATTTTTACATGTTATTAATTACAAAGATGCAATGAGACTGTGATTTGAAACGTATGCTTGACAAATACATGCTTTTCATTATTCGTTATTTTAAACTTACATTATCACAATTTGCATCCACGAGCGTCGATCATCGGATTGATGACAGATGATAAGCAGCTAATGTAGTCTCCATATATGTAGTTCAAATGTTACAAGTTAGCTTCTTCATCTGACAGGGACACCTCTCCCATCCAGTCAACTATGCACTGCAAGCTACAATACCTCCTCAGCAATCATCATAATTCACTTATTCGTATTGTTGTTCAGCGCAAGCAAAAATCGCCGGTCATGATGGTATAATAATTTTGCGGCCACTAACATCCGATAATTATGAATCATCGGACCGATTGAAATTGACAATATTTTTCGTGTCATTTACACGAAATATTGGGTCTAGGATACTTTGTTTAATACAAATATGTAGGCATCTTTTGCACCGCGTGGCCAACTGGACTTGCGAACTTGCGTATCGTTCACTCTCAGCCAGCATTTATTGATATCGTCTCTCAACATCGCAGTATAATGACCGCTGGAAGTATTATCACCGTGATGAAATATTGCACTGCTCACTTGAAATGTGCTACCGTCGATTATGACTTTAGACGTTGGGATGGAATTAATTCTGAAATCGGTTATTTTAGTTGCTCGATCAACCTTATAACTGAATAACATCAACTGCATAACAATAATTTCTTTCACAGAACTTATACTGATTTTCTGCAATTGACTCGTATGATCACAACCTACACACGAACTTTCAAGTGATGTTGATTTCGAAAACGATCTGTCCAACAACTCCTGCAGGTTCTTTGGACTCTTCACATTGGATGCAATGTAGATAGGTAGAGTGGCGATATAATTCGTTTGTATCTTTTGCGAGTTAAGCCCACAGTTATTGCACCTTGTTGCTATGATTAATTCATGTCGGATAGCATTACCGATGACATGCGATTTGTCACAAAGGGCCATCAAAAACTCAGCTGCGTCGTGCTGAACTGTTTCTAGGAATTGCTGACCAGCAAATGCTCTAACCGCGAGCGAATTAAGATTCGGACTCAACATGCTATACGAACGAGCTAAGATTACTAATGGAGCTTTTTCATCAATTTTTTTGAGACGTTGCATTATGTATTTACAGTGAAACAAACATTGTATAACGGAGTTGGCGTAGCACGAGACGTTGTCATTATTGTTAATACCGACGATTTTTGTTACTGCATTGTTATTGCTATCCTTCTTATCCGTTGTATTATCTATGCAGGTCTGTATGGCTTGCAGGTGTTTAGTATTATTGATTGACCACACGGTATCTTTGACTCTTGACCTTTTTTTGTGTGAAACGTCTACCGCAGTTAAATCAGGCCTATACAACAGCCTGAGCAACGAATTCAGACTTACATAGAAGAACAGGGCCTGTGTTACGGCTTGAAGCCTAATTTTTAGTACTTACAGCCGACGTGTAGTGGCGCCACTATAGAGACATTTGCCAGTTCTGTAAACTGAGCAGAAGTGGGGTAAGAGTAGGTGGAGCGTAGAGCTGGTGGGGAATCTTTCACTTACGCCGCGGGAAAATATTTTGTTTTCGCAAGACAAGTATTGGTTTCAGCGTTTATCCCAGCCATCTGATTTTCTTATACCGGCTGAAAATTGCAGATGCGAAATTTTTAACGATTTGAGGAATGAGTCGAATTTTCGCAGAATTCTTGCAAGATCGATCGTGTTAATACTTGATCACTTTTGATTCTTATAACCTGGAATATACATTGGCTAAATTTAGCACAAATTTTAACATACGAAACGGTAAACTATCTTAGCGTCTAAATACAGGAAATAACTTTGCAGACCCACTCTTGGCTGATGTCAACTAACATATCATTACCGAGCCTGAATTTGAGAGCACATGAATGTTAAAGCGATAATTTGTGAAGGTGTGAACGATTTCATCATGCATGCAGAAATAGGCTTCATGCAGTCATATAGTAATTGTAAAATAGAATGATAAGAAATCATTGCGGCATTGTGGACTGGAAATGAAAGGTGACATCACTCAATGGAAACCGCGAGAAGGTGGTGGGTGGTCTTCCATCGGGTAAGGATGATGGACGGATAGGATTCGGGGGTAGGAAACACGAGAGGGACACATTGATAGCGTATAGCGAATTGAAAAGAATTATGGAAAAATTCACGCGGTGATAAAAATTTTCAAACGGCGTTACGAATCATGCAATCACTTTAGTCGGAATATACTGCAGAATATATGGCAGAAATATACTGGATTTTCATAAATGTATTAAAATTCTATATTATTATAGCTATGAGTCTTAAAATTAGAATAGTATGATTATCATTTAATGTTATCGATTCTTTTCATCTGCACTTATTAAACTGAAATTGAGTAATAGTGGAAGCCATGCACAAGCAAATTCATGCAAAAAGTAAATAAGTATATATTACTTGAAGCTATATATCATGAAATTTATACACCAATTATGAAGTAGAATTATGAAGTTATGAAATATTTTGTACAAAAGATGATGTAAGGAAACCGAAACCAAAGAAGAGTGAAGTTTATATTTAAAAAACAAAGGTTTGTAGCCAAGCCGCACTTCAGGAAAAATTTATTGAAATTTTCACGAATTATAAAATTACGTTAGATATATATAGTAATATTCGAAGATCTCAGCAAATTAACGGGCAAAGTCGAATTATTGAAATCATTAACCGTACAGTGACGAAAAATTTCATGATAAGGCCAAAGGACAACACAAGAAAAAGTATTGATCCCGATTGATGTAGCATCTTATTGATGGGTGACTTTGAGCAATTTTCTACTACCCTTCGAAATCGAACTATTACCCCTTTTTGCCCCTGCCTGATCTCTGAGATCCCTAGATATCCATTTCAAGTTGTAAAAAATGTGTAACCTAACGAATAAATCTATTATGAATTCCCGATGGTGCAAGCAGTCACCATCTACAACCCAAAACCTGTTGTATGTCGTGTCGTTCGTCAGAGCATTTCGGATACAGGTGCCGAGGTTGAGGCCGATCTGAGGCTTGTGGCAATTCTGCCGAAATTGTGAAGTGAATTTATCGTAGGCCAAAATAATGGATGAATTGAAGTCTTCGGATGGAACCTTTAGATTGCCTAGTTGGTCTCCTTTGTGACAGGAAAGTTTATTTCACCTCGACGTCCGCGCTAGATTTGACTCCCCGAAAGCAACAATCATCCCCTTGTGTCAAGTCCCTATTCGTTGGTCGTATATTGTTAAAATTAATTATATTAATTTATGAATTTGGCTAAATCTCGTCAAATTCGGATGCTCCGAAATAGGCCGACCGCAATTAAAGATAGCGCTCGCACTTGTATTAGCCCCAGGCAGAAATGCGCGGCCATGATGGGTAAAGTCAAAGTTCACAGGTACAGACACTTCTCGTTCGTCTGTCAACGAGAAGACACAAAAACTTCTCGTCAGTCTGTTGACGGGTAGTCACATATAACTTCTTGTTCAAATTTTGTGATTCGTCATTGAATTTATCACCTTTGATTATATTGAATTCGTTCCGTCTATTGTAATAGAATCTATTATCGTCAAGTATTGTGGCATTGTGAAGTGATTCAGGTGATACTCTTGCGACTCACCACCGCACCAAATAAAGTGAGTACGAGTCAAATATAATGTAAAGCTCGATCTATCTTGCAATTTATTTTCTGGTCCACCAGCGGAATCCACCTTGTTTTGTCCCATGTCTCTAGTCTTAGAAGCGTCAAAACTATAGGTCAGTAAATTGGTTATCAGTTAGCCGAAACTGATTGGCGCCCAACACAAATTAATTAAATAAAATAGTCCTAGAGCCTTGTCAGCCGTTGGACCACGGCCGCGGCAAGTGTAGACTTTGCCCCGTAAAATCGCAGTCCAAAGTCTTGTCTCATTTGGCGCCCAACGTGGGGCCACGTTGGAAAAATCAAAATTATTAAATGTCAATTTGGAAGTAACGTCTGTTAATACCAGGTTGAAAAATATTAGAAATTGAAATAAAAGAGAATAAAATTCAAAATTAGCTAAGACCGTAAGAGCGAAAGAGAAACGAAGAATTTTGAGCATTAGGCATCCTTGTCTGTAGCAAGTCTTTGTTACACGCCGGCCGGCAACAGTGTAGCCGTTGTCCGGGCGAGCGCCTAAACAGGCAGTCGAGTTGTAAACATAATAGAGTGAACAGTGTCTCTTCCACTCTTCGGCAGATATCGAAATATTACACGTACGTATTAAGAATATTATTTATATTGAGAATTATTGGCCTGATTATCGTGAATATAGAAATTCGCTAGTCTGTGTTAATCGTCAAATTATCTGTGTGTGAATCATACTTGTTGAGATATTTATTAAATTACATATTCATTGAATTATTTATTTATTTATTATTTCTTATTGTAATTGTGTATTTTTGTTTAAACGAATTGTGCGCGTTAGCTCTGGCAAGTCAAATATGTCATTATTAAGCTAATGATTATTATTTTGAAAGCGGTGTTATTATTAGCATGAAACGCGACTATGTCAATGTTCTTTTCACCGCCTAAGAAACGAATAACCAGAGCAGCCGCGAAAACAACATCGAGTAACTCGAAAAAAGCGTCGAATAAAAAGGGGTCGAACATGCCTATCGACGAGACTTTCGCAGTACCACCTGAGCAGGTAAATCCCCGTGGAGAAAATGCATCTTCGGATCCTCCACCCGATCAAATGGTCGAAACTGACGAAGTTATAGGCCGTACTTGTATTGCGAGTATAGTAGGAAGTGCAACCGGATTAACCAGAGGTTATCAACCGCCTAGCCAAGGGGATCAGCTGTTAGGCAGGGGTCGGGGGTCGCGTTCAGGTACGCCGGTTCCCCAAGATAGCTCGCGAAGGTCGCCGTTAGAACATATGATCGAGTCTGTAGCGAGAAGACTAGATGTTTTCGATGACAGATTAAAGAACGTCGAGGCGCGGGAAAATAAAATCGATGAAGTATTAAGAATAGTGAGTTCGCTTAGTGTGAGTAATACCCAAGTAAACAGTGAAACGACGACTCGCGCAAACTCTCCGTCTATAGAGATAGATGGCAGAGAGATTATAGTGGATAGAATAGCATCACACATCCACGCGGAATTCGATCAAAATAATGCAACCGGTCAAGAGTCAACCCGGGATAGATTTTTAAACCCCTCAGGTGCGTTCGTACGGTACCAACAGGGAAGTGCAACAGATGCGAGAGCGTTGCATAACTCAAATAATACGCAGCTCACTGATTCGGTTAGAACCGGACAGTCAGATTATCTCGGAGACGCCTTGGTCGAAGGAAGGCAAACTAGTAGAGTCCGCTTTCGCGACGAAAATAGGCGGGAAAATCTAACGCAAGGATTGTCGAATAATTATAGATCGAATTCCCAATTAATGTATTCCAATTCCGAACGTTGTGAACGCCCAGTCGGCGGAGAACGTAGTAATTTGGTCAGGGTAGTAGTGATTCGCGAAACACCAGGAAACGAACCTGTAATAGAGGAAATGCACGTCACTGAGAACGAATACCGACAAATAACTAGGAACGAGACTAACTCGCCACCGCGTAGAGAATCTGGTCGTGATTAACGACCAAGTCGCGAAAATTCGTCAATAGATTCACGAAGGGGTGCCCTATCTAGGCAAAGCAGCGAGTCTAGCGACAGTGACGACGATATTCGACAGTGTTACCACCGTTACGAATCACGGGATAGATGCAGCGTTCCCACAGCATCCTCATACGTTGAGAGAGGAACCCGACCACACGCGACCGCGACCGATCGTGAATTCGACGCCGCGATCAAAATAGGAAGAATTGTCAGTAATTGGAAAATCACCTACCCTAAAACGGAAAGGGATCCGGAACAATTTTTGTTGATCCTGAAAGACCAATTGAACGTTAGCGGCATCAGCAAGGATTCATTTGTTCCGTGTCTGGCTAATATATTTGAGGGACCATATAGGGCTTGGTACTTATTAAATAAACGGCATTGGCGTAACTGGAAGGATTTTACGCGTGCTTTTCGGTTTCAATGGGGAGTGAAAAAAGACGACGGTGCCCTTTTCTTGGAGGTGCACAACCTAAAACTAGAAAAAGGGGAAAGCCTCGCGGAATTTACTTGCCGCGCGCGTCTATTTTTCGAGCGGATGCGTCATCCACCGTCCTTCAGGGAACAACTTAAACAAATTCTTACTAAGTTTAATCCGCGACTAGCATTTGAGATTCTGAATCTGCAAATTAATGACTACGCCCAATTTTTGCATTACGTCAACGAACGCAGTTATCTCTATCGGAGGTCAACCGACACGAAAAAAGAGATCTCCGCGAAGTCAGAATTGAGAGCGCTACAGGAGGACGACGATGCCCAGGATTCCGATGATGAAAGTGATAGCGATGAACAATCGGCTGAACTGTGCGCCTTACAGCAAAATCCTACAGGCGCGATAAAAAGGGCTAATACGACTAATCACCCTAAAACTCTTGGAAGGCAAAGATTAGAACGAAATCTCGCGCGCTTTGACAAAGACAAGCAGAACCCGACATCAAAGTCTGCGACGCAACAAAATGAAGCGCGGACTAAATTCACTCCAGACCCGAGTAAAATGTTCTGTTTTAATTGCGGTCAAATAGGACATAACTCGCGTTCTTGTGTTACCGATCGCCAAGTCATATGTCATCTCTGCAGAGCCACCGGTCATGTAAATAAAGATTGCCCAACGCGCTCGGGAAACGACGAAGGCCCGCAGTAAGCCAACCTCAGGCCACTGCCACCGAGGGCAAGACGGAGGAAATCAAAATTCCGAATATTAACAGGGATAATATAGGTCAGGTAAAATCATTAGAGAAAACGAGCTTTGAAGAAAACATATTAATGTCGGCTAACCCACGAAATCAAGGGACAGAGGGGAATTATCAGTCAATGAGTCTAGAAATAATAGACGAGTTACTAGACGACTCAGATATCTCAGACGACGACTCCGACGTACTGACCCAAACTGTAGCAGACGAGCCCGACGAAGGGTTGGCGCAGTTGTTAACGCTCACTACGGTTAGCGAAAAGCACGGTGGCGTTGCGGAACGTTCCCCGTGTATCGCGTCAGATGTCGAAAAACTGCGGTACTGGAGGCCGATCGGACTTCCAGCACAGATAATTCACCGGTTGACTCGACGTCGAATCTTTCGAGCGAATAACAGTCTAAACGAACCAGACAGAGTTACGAGAATTCCGGTTGAGATCAGTATATTCGGGAAAAAAATCCGCGGAATAATAGATAGCGGTAGCGAGCGATCGTATCTCAGTCATGATGCCTATGACAGGGTAAAAGATTTCCAAGTGAAGGAAATTTCCGAGGACTCGACATCCCGAAGTGGAGTACGACTCGGTGATAAGTCGGTTGTTAAAACGAAAGGGGGAACTTGTTTCGTGATTGACGTCGGCACTATTTACGGGCCACAGTGGTTTAGCGTTCTTCCGAATCTATCGAACGATGTAATTCTTGGGATGGATTTTTGGATGGCGTTTAAAGTCAAAATAAACCCGAATGACGAAACGTGGACTCTAGACGGTAACGAGCATTCCTATCCACTTGCACAACGTCGCGTTACCAACACCGAGTTAAGGGCGTTAACCACCGAGCAGGCCGACAAATTAAAATACTTTCTTGACAATGAATTTTCAAAGTTAGATAGGGATTCAACCGGCGTGACCGATTTAACGGAGCACGTCATCGAGATCACTAACCCTACCCCACATCGACAGAAACCTTATCGACGAAGCGAGGTCGTACGCGAATTCATAAACAAGGAAGTTGACCGTTTGCTAGACAAAGGATATGTTGTATGGAGCAATAGCGACTGGGCATGTTCACCGGTGGTAGCTCCGAAAGCGAACGGCGGGTTGAGATTTTGTGTCGACTACCGCCCGGTAAATCGACAAACTGTTAAGCCCGCGTACCCGATTCAACACATGAAATCTATCCTCTCACAGCTACATCACGCTAAAATAATCTCGACTCTCGATATGAGCGAGGCATTCCATCAGATCCCCATGAACAAAGACAGTCGGAAATATACTGCGTTCGTAGTAGAAGGTAAGGGATTACTAGAATGGGTTAGAATGCCTTATGGTCTAACGGGGGCTCCATCTACTTTTCAATGTCTGATGGACAAATTAAAACGTAGAATCAAAGATCTAATTGCAGAAAGAAACCTCCCAAATAAATGGGGCGACCAAGTATTTGCGTATTTGGACGACTGGATCGTGATTAGCCAAGATTTAGATGAACACCTTGCGCTCCTGTCTTTGCTATTCGAAGTCGTGCGCGAAGCAAAACTCAAAATTAATCGAGAAAAAAGCAGTTTCGCATGCAGGGAAGTAAAATTCCTCGGCTATGTAGTCGATGAGTTTGGCATGAGGCCGAATCCCGAGAAAATTCAACCAATCCTCGACTTTCCAGTACCTAAAGATAGGACTCAACTTCGACAATTCAATGGCCTTGTTAACTGGTATCACCGTCACCTAAAAAATATATCGCGCGTACAGGGGCCGCTAAACAAATTAACAAGCCCTAAGGTTCCGTGGAAATGGACCGAGGTAGAACAAAGATCATTCGAGGAAACCAAAGTAGCACTCGCGAATACTCCGCGACTATATACACCGATACCGGGTCAACCATTCGTCTTGTATACAGATGCGAGCGATTTTGGACTAGGCGCAATACTCGTACAGCCGGACTCGGATAACGGGAAAGAAAATTTGATAGAAGTTTTAAGCCGACCGTTGAGAGGTGCCGAGCTACACTACACCACAACAGAAAAGGAATGTCTAGCTGTAGTTTGGGCAGTCGAAAAATTACGATGCTATCTGGAAGGCTTACCCTTCAAAGTCGTCACCGATCACCAAGCGTTACAATGGTTGTACGGGCTTAAAAATCCGGTAGGTCGACTCGCAAGGTGGGCGATTTTCCTCCATCAACATCTAATGACAGTCGAGTATAGACGCGGTACAACAAATGAAGCGCCGGACGCGTTATCACGGTTACACGACCGCGACGTCGATCCGATTGGATGGGAAGAAATTGTCGTGAATACCATTAAAGGACGAGTACAGTTTTCAAATATCTGCGACCAAGATTGGTACGTGTCGAAACGCGAACTCGTGACGAAACAGCCGGACCGATTTCCTGAATGGAAAATCGCGAACGGTGAACTCTATTATCATAGACCCGACTATGCTAAAATGCTTATCGACGACGAAAATCCCTGGAAAAGGGTAGTCCGACCGACAGACGTCCTCGGCGTATTGCAGGCGAATCATGAAACGCCGCAGGCGGGACATTTAGGTAGGGACAACACTTACGAGCGTATTAAGCGAAATTATTACTGGCCAGGAATGTCGCAAGATATCAAAGCGTATGTCGAAGAGTGCGAGACGTGCAAAAAAGTCAAGTATAACCAGAATCCGATAAAAGGTATTCTAAGAACGAGACCGTTATTGAAACCGTGGGCTCAATTGTCGATTGATTCGGTAGGACCCTTCCCTCGTTCGAAGAAGGGCAACGTGTATATAATTGTCATCCAGGACCTTTACACGAAGTTCATAGAACTGTTTCCCGTGAGGAACCAAACCGGGAAAAATGTTACCAAGATATTGGAAACCGTATTCGACAGGTGGGGAGTAACTCTAGAGTCTATCATTTCGGATAATGGTACGGAATACATAAACAAAGAGGTCGAAGCCTTGTTAGCCGCGAGAAAGATTAAACATATTACAACTCCGTTAGCACACCCACAATCTAACCCCGTCGAAAGAGTAAACAGGACGATAAAACCAATGATCGCCGCATTCTTAAAAGACAACCAGAATGAATGGGACGAACATTTATCGAAACTCCAACTCGCTTATAACACAGTCTCTCACGCGGGTAGTAGGGTCACCCCTTTTTATTTAAATCACGCCCGCGAAGCAGACACAAGTCCGCGAGAAAATTTTGTCGACGGAAGCCAACCCGTAGCAAACACACTGGTTGACGAATGGGTGAAAAGAATATCGAAATTTGATGAATTAAAGCATAAGGTTGAAAATCAGATGAAAACTTATTCTGACAAACGGCTTGCCAAGGCTAATCTAGACAAGACAAAGCAATTCAAAATAGAACCGGGTACCGAAGTGTACTACCCGAATAAAAGGTTAAGTAGCAAAGCTGACGGATATTCCGCCAAATTAGGTCACCGATATCTAGGCCCTGTAGTTGTAAAACGAATAATTGGGCCAATGATTGTGGAACTAGCGGATAAGAACGATAAAATTGTCGGGAAATATTATGTAACGGATTTGAAAATTCCACGTCGAAGCTTGCGTAACCACTAAATCTTACCACACAGTCTAATAACGATGGCAACATCCGGAACAACGGGACCAACTCCAAGCCCGGAGGAAAACGTCACCGATGAACTATCGCATGAGACGACCCGAATGGAGAAGCTCCTCCAGATCGAATCACAGATGGAGAGTCAGTGGAGGGCCCTACAAACCGAAATTGAGTCCCTACGAATCAGGGAGATGGCCGCGGAAAAGCCACTGGAAGAGGACGGCACGCAGCCAAAGCAAACGTCAAAACCGGCCATTTACACCGAGGAGTCGGACTCAGACGAAGACGCGGTGGCCACCGCAGAAATAACACCGTCTCCCGATGCGGTCAAACTATTGACGGAGATTCGCAACCTTCCACCGTCAAAGTTAAGACTGACAAAACCCAGCAGAGTTTCAGCTGCGGAGATGTACGCGGAAAATTTGAAGCGTAACAGAATACCCAGCACCAGACCAATACTAGTGAAGACCTCATCCGGAAGGGAAATGTTATCCACCGACAATCCCAAGGCTACGGTAGCCCCATCAGTCATGGTCAAACCGCTACCAGTGGGAAGGATACCATCCTTTGACGAAGTCCTAAAAGAGTTGAACGTTCCATCTCTCCTCAACCCGAAAGGCCAGGGACAGCCATTATATTTGACGGATTGTCGCATCCTGAGCCTTAGCTTACTGAAGGACCTGATCAAAAAACGGGCCGAAATCCTCGTGACCCGTATAGAAGGAACGAAGGTCGATCGGGGGACCCAAACTTTCGTCAGCTATGTCGGCAAGCAACACGTCGCAGGGTGCGTCAACTGTCGCTCTACAGAACACCATTTTAAGGCGTGCAAGCTACCCTATCGACCGGGATTCTGCAAGATATGCGGCGCTGATGGATTTGACGCGGAAGACTGTATCTACCCTCATGGCATCGAACATGAGCAGGCCCTGGGAAGATGTCCAGGATGCTCACGAGATTTGACATTATATTGCCCGGAATGCCCTGACTGCAACATTCGCTACGCAGGAATTGTTGACTGGCTGAGGCTTAATTACGCCACTTGGCCAACCGCATGGGTGCCCGAGGACCAACAATACCTGATCAATGAAGGCAAGGAGACCCTGAGGAAGAAGGTCAAGGTTAGATTTGATGACCCCACAGACTTCGCCAATCGCGCACGTGCGTATTTAATTCGCGAACACGCCCTCGAAGTCGCACCGGTATTAGTTAACCCGGAAGCGAAGTCAGCGATACAATTGTCAAATGAAAAGAGACAACTGGCTATTAAGGCTCTCCACACGCCATTGTCAAACAAAACTCTGGACGAAATCATGGAAGAAAGGCCAGAACTAAGAGGCGGCGAAGAGATAAAAGTCATCGTCCCGACGAAATTCAAGAAGTAGCTTCCGAAGGAACCACCAAGCTTAAAAACCAAACTTTACGTTATGTTATTTTGTGTTATACGTTGAGGTACAAAAGTGACCAGTTTATGTTTTATTTTTGAGTCATAGCAGACGCTACCACTATTGTCAAATTTTGTTTCATTATTAGGGTCGTAATGCGTGCATATCATTAAATCAAGTCACGTTATATATGTCTTGTGTACCTGGAATCATGATCTACCTTAATCCCATTCTTTCCTGCTAAATTGCAAGATCGGTAGAGTAAATTGTGCTACTTTGATTCCATACAGCCTAAAAGTACGCGAAGCATCATCGGAATTGCAGAGTTCGGGGAATAAAGACAGTCAAAATTCTGACGAGCAAACATTCAATTTCGCTCTTGACGTCAAGGTTCAAGGGAGGGGAAGTGTGACAGAAAAGTTTATTTCACCTCGACGTCCGCGCTAGATTTGACTCCCCGAAAGCAACAATCATCCCCTTGTGTCAAGTCCCTATTCGTTGGTCGTATATTGTTAAAATTAATTATATTAATTTATGAATTTGGCTAAATCTCGTCAAATTCGGATGCTCCGAAATAGGCCGACCGCAATTAAAGATAGCGCTCGCACTTGTATTAGCCCCAGGCAGAAATGCGCGGCCATGATGGGTAAAGTCAAAGTTCACAGGTACAGACACTTCTCGTTCGTCTGTCAACGAGAAGACACAAAAACTTCTCGTCAGTCTGTTGACGGGTAGTCACATATAACTTCTTGTTCAAATTTTGTGATTCGTCATTGAATTTATCACCTTTGATTATATTGAATTCGTTCCGTCTATTGTAATAGAATCTATTATCGTCAAGTATTGTGGCATTGTGAAGTGATTCAGGTGATACTCTTGCGACTCACCACCGCACCAAATAAAGTGAGTACGAGTCAAATATAATGTAAAGCTCGATCTATCTTGCAATTTATTTTCTGGTCCACCAGCGGAATCCACCTTGTTTTGTCCCATGTCTCTAGTCTTAGAAGCGTCAAAACTATAGGTCAGTAAATTGGTTATCAGTTAGCCGAAACTGATTGGCGCCCAACACAAATTAATTAAATAAAATAGTCCTAGAGCCTTGTCAGCCGTTGGACCACGG
This sequence comes from Athalia circularis, assembly GCA_963978495.1. Taxonomy (NCBI): domain Eukaryota; kingdom Metazoa; phylum Arthropoda; class Insecta; order Hymenoptera; family Athaliidae; genus Athalia; species Athalia circularis. The sequence continues at coordinate 13,995,424 of OZ021699.1, read as the reverse complement.
CCGCGGCAAGTGTAGACTTTGCCCCGTAAAATCGCAGTCCAAAGTCTTGTCTCACCTTCTTTAGTTACGTAAGCCCGCCAAAAGATAAGTAATTCATCTTTGTGCTCTAAATTTTGATTATCTTTTGTTAAAGTTTTTTTGCAGTTTTCGCAATTGAATTTAAGCAAACATTTATGAGCTAAATACCCTGCAACGTATTTCATAGAGCATCTTTCTAGATTTGGTTCGGTTACCAGAGAGGCTGGCTGAATAAACTGATTTGAAAGTACCCCGGACCGATTATCCTCGGTGCTCGCGGTACCCTCGATGTCGATCGTAGCAGTGGTGTCCGTTCCGTCAATCTCAGTGTCTGCATTTATGTCGATGCTACTTTGAACACTTTCTTCGTCTGTACAGTCCGTACGGTCTGTAATAGCGTTTCCTTCTATCGCTAGCAAAATCTGGGCGTCGTCAATCTCACAGTTTGTCCCTGACGGTGGCTTCATTAAATTAACCGTCATCGAGTATTGCAAATTTCTGCGGAATTGCATCGCAGAGGGATTATCATTGTGTCCTGAACGACTTCGCATAACTGCAAACAAGTTCTCAATCGTGTCTTGATTGAGTTGCGCGGTCTTCAGGAACAATGAGCCCTCCCCCTTGATTTCTTCCCAAAGCATGAGAATACCTCTGATGCTTAATATCAATCCACCAAAGCAGGGTGGCGGGGTCTGTCCAGTTGAAATTTTCCATTTTTCAATCCAAAGCAAAGTGGTCTGTAAATATTCTTGCACTTGGGGATGTTTGGAAGATAAGGCGCATTTCAATGGGTTTGGATCGTTAGGATGGCGGCTATTGAGGCAGTCGAAAATGTCATTCATTTTACGGACAAAATTGGCAGTCGCTATGCAATTCGGGTCTACCAAATCTCCCGTGATTTTACCTGTATTCATCGCAGCTGACACCGTAGCGCTGAAGACCTGGGTCGCGAGACTAACCGTCATCCGCTGAAAGTTATTGGGTGCGATATGACGATCGGTTAGTTTCGGTGCTGCTCTACAAGGTTTGTCACGTTCGACCTCCCGTAGTTCCCGAATCGCACTCCAAGAAACAGTCTGTCCGTCAATTACAAAGTCGCGTTTCAGTAAATTATTTCGAATGCTCTTTATTAAATGCGGCACATCATAATTGAAAAAAATTTTCCGTTTTTCAGCAAATTCTACAAAAGGTCTGTCCTGGGTCACTCCTAGGGAGGTAATTGCTCCTCTGTTGGCTGCACCTTGATCGCATACCATAGATCTTATAGTGAATCCTGTCTCAAAGACTTTACTGACTACCGATAAAATTAATTCTTCAAGGTCAGTGCCGTTTAGATCTCCATGAGAGATGAAATACGCAATAGGCTGCTTCCAGGAGTACCTCAGGCCACGTAACATGAATACAAGTGCATACCTTGCAAACTTGTTACTGCGGCCGAGCTCCCCGAGATCTTCGAAGCCTTCTACAAGGTCATCTTTGGGGTTGTATTCTAGAAGCGTTTTAATGCTCATTTCGTCCCACATCAAGACAGAGTCGCGTTCGTATTCTGTCATTGTCTGCGCTTTTTCTTTCAAGCGATCAAAAAGTCGAGTCTGTAATCCAGTCCTGAGATTCAGTTCATTGATCCAACTTCTTATCAAAGTGACGCAAGGTAACGCCATTTTTTTAACGTCTCGGAGAAAAACATAGGCTTTGGGCGACTTATAGTACAGGGATAAAGCAAACTGCTTCTCTTCCTCTGTCCACTTACGTAATTTACTGTGTTCTAGTTGCATTTTGAAAAATAACAATTGTTCTTTATTCAAATATTTAGATGCGCCGTCAACAAGATCTGTTATCGTAGTACGTTTGTTCGTCGAGTCGGTCCTTTTCAATCTACGTACACGCTGCGCCTTCAATTTTGACTGGGCAGACAGTCGTTGGATTTTATGAGTCAATCGCCTTTCCCTGGGAGTGAGATTACATTTCTTAGGCCGCATGTTTGAAGATGTCGAGGAATGTTCAGGAAGGGGTTGGATACAATTAAGGCTCGAACTAAGGTCATGATGAGAGGTATCTAATTCCGGCATGTTCAGTACATGTTCAATTTCGTGAGTGACAGTGGCGTTGTCTGAAGGTCCAGGAAGATCGATGACTGAATACGATGCTGCTACCTGACTATCAAAAAGTTGAATCGACTCTACATTACATTTTTCTGATGATACTACATGATCATTCTTATTGCGGAAAGCACAATCAATCGGGATCGCGGTTCGTTTTAAAGTGGGCCTACCTGAGTGAGTTGGGTGAAAACTCTCTTCGCTAAAATGCGCGGAGCAGACCCGCTTATCACCCAGCTCTTTTGCCGATAGTTCGGCGAAATCTGGATTTCCAGATCGTACGATCCAATCCAGTTGACTGAAATTGAAATGTGCAAACGAACCGATGACTTAAAATTGAACCCAAGAAATTTAAAGTGCATTGATCCTTTTGTTGTAGTACTGTATATATGATGAAGCTTGACCACGTTTGTATTTACGAAGAATATTTTTAGTGAAACGATGAGTCTTTTATGGCGAAACGGAACCAATAATACATTGCATGAAATACAGGATATTATAACAATGACAAGGCTGAAAACGTCGTATCATATCTAGTCGCATACAAAGTTGCGTGCCGACTAAATAACGATGGAATTGTGAATCGGGAATGGCGAAAGTTTTAATGTACCAAATACATGCTTATAATAGAAGTAAGTTTGGTTAAACGATCTATTCTGTAGCAACACCAAAGAATGAAAGAAATAATTAAAAGCTATTATATGCGCTATACGTGCAATGCAACGAAAGGGTAATAAAGTTGAATAGCATCGAATCTTTACGGAGTAATTCCGACAAATCCCAGAAAATCCAGATGAGTTAGATCATACTCCACCTGACGAAATATAGACAATATAGACCTTGTGATATACCATTGTGCACAAATTACTTACGTCGCCTCGTGTGTAGGAAAACGGTGGAAGGATAGGTCGGGTCGTTTTGATTTGCTATTCGTGCAGCCCACGTAGCAGCACAGATTTCTGGCAGGCATGACGCTAATTCCCAATTTAGAGTGAATTTAATTATGAAGACCCATAAAAAATACTAAATGCAAACCGATTAGAACCCTATCGAACTATATTGAATCTCGGGCAATCCAAACCACCCAATACTACAAAATATCGCCAGCAAAACGAAACCAATTTGAAAAAACCCTCTAAACTTTGGAGAGCCACCAACAACAAAAACTACACAATACCCAAATTATCAAACAATAACACTAAACTGAGCTAAATCTCTTTAAACTTTAAAAAACTACGAGAAATTTAAATTTACTGCCAGCACGCGTTGACTGACAACGTAGCACGTGTTTACAGCCGCTTTGCCGCTTGCCAGAAGCGCTACTAGCTGCTTGATGTGAGAGAGAGAAAGCCTGTGTACCCCGAGCGTATGCTACGAACGAGTGGAAAAGAGATATCAAATCGAGGGCGGGGCTTCGAGCCTTCGCACACTAATGTTGAGTTCTGAGCGAGTGTGTGTAATTATGCACAAGTGTGAGTGCACACAGATGTGAACGCTACTGCAGTGCCAGCTGCTGGTCGGGGTACAGTACTAATCTCGGGGTACACTGAATTGAGCTTCAGAGCCGCCTATGCTCCTGTTCTTCTATGTAAGTCTGAATTCGTTGAGCCTGAGCCGATTGTACTCTAACAGGGCCGCCTCCTGAACTTCAATCATATGTGGATCTAAGTTGATTACATGCAATCCCTCTAAAGATGTCAGTCTAGATAAAGCAACGTACGCTTGACCAGAAGTGAACACGGTATTGCCAATGTCCATTACCGCACTCTTCAAACTCAGGCCTTGACACTTATGTATAGTAATACCATAACTCAAACTCAGAGGGAATTGTTTTCGGAAGACGAACGCTCCGTTCATTATTTCAAATTTGGTAGAAACTCTTTCAATTGTATACTCCTTACCCGACGACAGAACAATTGTCAATGACTCAACTTTACCGGTATCGATAGCCCTAGACACCGAGGTTACATGACCTATCGTCCCATTAACGATACCTAAAGTCACATCTATATTTCGTCTAACCATGACTTTCGCCCCAATTTTGATGATTATAGTTTTCGAGAGACCTGCTGTGCGAGAAGTATCTTCGCTTTTTTCACTGCTCAGAAGTTTGAGAATCTTCTTCTTCATATACGGCACACAATCAACACTATCTTCGGAATTAAGTTCTATCTCATCTTTCTGAATTTTACCAAGCATTGCTGTGTTTAAAACGGCGCATTGATTCCGTGTAGAAAATAGACAGACTGTGTCCACCGGTAACTCATTGATGTATTCGCATAATTCCTCTAATCTGTCAGTCGCATTGTCTTTGACAAATTTTAATTTTTTTGATTCCAGAACTTTCATGTCCTCACTTGTGAAGATCCCAAAGCGAATTCTATCCAAAATTGTTTTATACAAGGAATCACTTTGTTGACGCATATTAATAGTAAGCTCATCATACGAAAATAATTGAGACCACAAATTAATCATTCCCAGAGAGCCGAAATATTTGTGAGTTGCATCTTTTGATAATTTGCTAAACGCTGAGTCATCGTTGACCGGAGGTAGCTGTAGCAAATCACCCAAAAGTAGGATATGTTTCCCACCGAACCATCCTTCGGAAGTATTTTTAGTATCGAATATTTCGGACAACCTCAAGTGAATGTATGCTAATGTGACATTAGAAATCATGGAAACCTCGTCAATTACGAATAACACTACGTCTTTCATTTCTTCTCGCAATATCTTTAAAACCTGGTCAGACAATTCTTTGTATTTAGGAGTACCTCCATGCTCTATGGGTAACTGAAAAAATCTATGTATCGTGAGGCCATCGATGTTAAAAGCAGCAAGTCCAGTAGGTGCCGTTACCGCTGTGGCTCTGTTGAGTATTTGCTTCGTCCAGCATCTGAAAGTTTTTATGAGGAAACTTTTTCCCGTACCACCTGCACCGCTCACAAACAAACGTACAATTTCGTTGTGAATATTCGATTTTAATACATTTGTCACATGATCGAAGACTTTTTTCTGATCCGTATTTAACTGAGAAATCATTTCACCAATGTCAACAACCTCAAGTTGTTCCTCAACGCAATTGAACTCCTGCATAGCTATGCCAGCTTCCACTGGTTGAAAACCCAGCGGATTATCCTCATTGCCCTCATCCTTCTCGGAAGGGTTGCACACTTTGTTAGCAGGGTTGTCTAGATTATTTGTTATCACTTCTTCTATAAATTCCAGCCCCTTTTGAATATCAGATAAGCGTTCGTGATACCGTAGAGCTTCCATTAAATCCGTTTTTGACTTATCAAACGATTCAGCGTAAGAATCACTACCATGCTTGAGTTCATCGGTATCTCGCCATGGTTTGAACAGTAATAACAAGGCAAAAAAATATTTTTCAGGCTGTACGGTGACGTTATATCTATAATGATTTATCAAATAAGCCTGACGTCTTTTTTTTAAATACAAACCGCCGCCGAGGTCATGTATCTCGACTGTAGCATCTACAGGCCGAGTTTTTGTTACATCATAGAACCTAGCGAAGTCATATAAATTCACAGAATCTAATTCTTCCGGTCTGTTTGGATAATGATCGTCGATGAGTGAAGGGAAAAATATATCGGTTGACTCGAAATCAAGTGCCTTCACGTCTCTGAATGATTTTAATTTTCTGTTGCGCACCTGATTGACATCTAACCATTTTATAGTCGTGGCTGGGTCGGTTCCATAAAGCGAAATGCCTAGCAATGTATCCGCAGCCTCGAGAGCTCCACATTCTCTGTTTGTCAAACTGCGCAAAGCTATACCCCACAGTCGACTACGCAATGATTTTGTGGAATTGATATCGTTAATCATTTCTGCTTCGCAACACGATTCCGCTTTAGTTGTATATTTTGTGCAGTACCAATTCAATAATGTCGACTTCTCACCAATGAACTGCATATCCATATTACCTTCCCAAGCTGTGAGAATGACTGGATTGTAATCATTGATACAAGCTTCCGTCTCTGTCCTCGGTAGATCGTAAAGTCGGCTCTTCGCCTTCAGCTGTTTGCGTCCAGCGATTGAAATACCTACGTCTCTCATTACCAACGATTCCGTGATGGGTCTTGGAAAGCCGAACCTGCACACTTTAGAATAACCATGTTTATTTTTCTTATTACGCAAACAGTAAGAATTGTGCTTGTGCCTCTGATGTGTGTCCACTCGACGATACAGCATTGGCGACACACGTTTGCATGGTATTTTACATGTGACATATTTGGTAATGAATTGGGCCACCTCATCAGTCGCTGAGTCTCCGATAACCGGAGCATCCTTGATCCATATCAACATGTGAAAATGTTGCATACCTCTGCCTTGGTACTCACGTCTCCAAAAATAATGAGTTACCTCTCCGATGGGCTGATCGCTGGAACAAATGAAGCTGAGCATTGCGTGGAATTTGTTGTCAAGGTACCAGGAAGCAGACACCGGATCGGTAGCCACTAGTTCGCTTGTAGACATACGAGTCATTTGAGGGCCGTTAATTGTACGTATGTATTCAGCTAAATCGTTCCACATCCACTCACTCGGACTTAACGTCAAAAACCATGTCGCCGGGCCATAATTTTGAACCATGCAGCCTAAATTATTCCTTGGCCTACTCCAATACTGTTCCGTATTACGTAACCGAGCAAAGACAGTGGTGAGATTTCCTTCCAACTGCTCTTTCGACATCATTTCTAAATAAGCACCAGCACTCAATCTATCACGTGGATTGACGATATTCATTTTATGAAAGATGCCAGCCTTCAATTGGCGCAAATTACAATCGTGCAATAAGTAGAAGAGATACTGTTGATTTAATCTGAAAGCCGAATGTTTGGACATCAATCTACATTTGATAAAGTCACAATCTCTCAAATGTACAGTTCGGATTTGATGCTGACCATTGATTCCATAAGGATATAAATCCGGAAAACACATGACATCTAAACTTTGGTCCCAATCGCTCAGAGGCGCCTCTTTAACACTGAGTAACTGATACAGAGCTGAAGAAGTTTTATTTTCTCTTTCCTCGTGTATAGGATAAATCGTATATTGTTCGCAATATGCCTCAGAATCTACAATCCGGGTCAACATAGCTGATTGTACGACAGACTCATTATTATGACATTCCGACTGCTCATCTACCTTGCCTTCTCGTCGTTCTTCCCCCGTTTCAATCTGAATTTCTACATTTTCAGTTTCTGTCAATGACTCGAGCAAAGATTCATGTTCCACTGGAAGTTTAATCTCTTTGTAAAACGAATTATTATTTTTCAGCCATATAAGTGCATCGTGAACTTTCTTTACATCTACTAACTTACTCCATACAACCCTTGCCTTGTTCGGAATACCACAAACCAATATGAATAATTCGTGATTAAGATTTATCGCATCTGTCGCCGATGGCAATTTTTTCAATGTCTCCTCTAATGGTAGCGGTAAGTGAAATGTTCTACCTTTAACTTTTTGTACTTTATGCGTGTGAGGTATGTTCCTTTTCGTCACAGTTCCCATTCTCTGAACTGTCTGAAACGCCTTAGCTCTTTGAATTAGGATTTTCTCATATTCATTCATTGATGATATAACGACTGGTCTTTCCTTTACGGCCAGCCCATTGAGGACACAAGTCGCCGGCAAATTACCTTTTCTAAACTTATCTGCACAATAACTGCAAAGGAATTCAGCATGACATTCTGTTTCATTGAGGTGAGCTTTTAGCTCCGACCAATAAACCCCCTGCATAGGCTTCCGTAATTTATCAATTTGCACGACATCCCTCCGAAAACATAATTTATCACAGGATATGCAAGCTAACCTTGGCGTATCCATGGAACGTTTGGCAAGAGTTTCGAATGCATTTCTGAATTGCGCTGTTATTACATCCTCATCTAAGCATAACCCCTTGACGATACCCGGTTGATACTTTTTAGCTTTTTCCACTGCTTCGTTCGACATCACTCTTAAAAATGCTAAATCACATCGACCTAAAGCATGATCAATGGCGTTTATTTTTCCGACAAATTTAATGATCTCATATGCCTGTCGAATAAAATATCTAACGCGTGGATAATGAGCGCTCAAAATCTGCAGCGGAAGTAGCTTTGATTTACAAGTGGCTGGATCAGCATAACAAGTTTCAGAATGTCCAAGTTTTAATCCTGTACTGTTATTTTTTGTACAAGTATTCATTTCCTTGATAATCTTTCTCACGTTACCAAGGTTGATGCAACTGAAAACTTGCAATAAAGATTCGAGTCCATCAATGATATATGAATCGGGCTTAGCACACATCAGGGAATCGCAACCCCATGACTTCTTAACATGTCGACTAGCACACACCGGTAAAATATTAGCTACTTGCCCAGTCATAGTTATCTCAAGTGGCCTATGAAAATCTGATGGTATGTTATACGCAGTACCTGCAAAATAACATTCGGACGAGCCTGTATGTTTTGAATCACCGCACAGTGCTGCAACTTTATCCAATGTTTTTGAGGATTCTGATGCACGTATCAGACATAGTTCAGCATTTCGTCTTGAATTGGCTATCAATTTTTTCAATTTTGAAACAAAGCCCCCTCTAACACTCATGCACCACTTCACGATCTTCTCAGCCTCTATTCTAGCCTGCGCAGTTGACATTGGATTGATTTTGAAAGTCAGTGCAACGATAGATTTTTCTAACGATCCGAACAATAACTCGATATTGTTTCGTTGTTTTCCTATGCGTCTATATTTTTTTGAGATTGTATTCGATGCTTTCAATTTTCGAATTTTTAATTCTGTTTTTCTGTTTACCTGATAATACTTACTATTCATAATTTTTTTTCTATTGGGATCAAAATAATACTTTCTTCTCACCTGAGTCTTTTTTATGTCAGGGTGGCACATGTACCTCTTTCTCTCGTGCGTTTTCTTTCCCTCGGGATCTGCAGAATATTTTTCCCTCTCGTGCGTTCTCTTAGCTTCGGGATCAGCCGAATATTTTTCGCGCTCGTGCATTCTCTTAGCTTCGGGATCAGCCGAATATTTTTCCCGCTCGTGCGTTCTCTTAGCTTCGGGATCAGCCGAATATTTTTCCCGCTCGTGCGTTTTCTTTGCTTCGGGATCAACAAAATATTTAGCTCTTTCGTTAGTTTTCTTCTCCTCTGGATTAGCGGCATAGTTTTGTCTCTCCTTTTTACATTTGGTCATCGCATTCATAGAATAATCGGCACGCCTTTTCTGGTTTATCGCGTCTTTGTGAGCGTCCCACCAATTTGCTTTTCCACTAGTTTTTACCTTGCTTCCATTATTCGCGGTCAATGTTTCGGTACTTTTCGTTGGGAAAGGTGACAATGTTTGTTGCTCCAAGACTTTGAGCAAATGGCGTCTGAGTGTGTACGTAGATCTCGTGAGCCCATTATCATCTACACAATATTGTTCTCCACTTGGATTTCTCTTGAACGCAAGCGACGTTGCAATAGCAATGGCGTAAATTCCACAAGATACTCCGTCGGGTTGTATTGGAGTATTTTCGTATTTCACATGATATCTGGAATACAGCCTATTCAATATCACATGATGCTCTGGTGATAATTGCTTATTTAATGAATCGTACACATGTACCACTGATCCATCGTAATACACACAGGTCCAATGTCCGATTACGTTAAATCCTATTCTACCTCCATACAAAATCTGAATATCTTCGACGGTTGTAACGCGCTGATATAAATGTGGGGCCTGAAAGTATATAGTATCTTGGGGCTGAAACGATGTGTTTTTCGTTAGGACATTGAGAAAGGCGTTAATGCATCTATCATCTAGTTCACACAACGGATCTGTAATTATTTTCAATACGCCTGCATCGACCGTATGTGCACCTTCGACAATTTGACACAAATTTGCAGCGATCCTAGCATTCTGTACTACATCGTCTTCAGTATTAATCTGAATTACGTTATCGTGAACTTTTATAAGATTTTTTATCGATTCGGACTGCTGTTTGAGTTTATTTCTATTATCCCTTCTACGCTTAGCGCAGCTAATTTTCTTACTCTTAGGCATTTTTGAATGTTGCAACCAATATCAAATTATTCAAAAGTTCTGCTAAATGTCAGTCCTTTACAAAGTTAGAGATTATCTTTCTCCTATACGTATATATAATTACATATGTATATATGTATGTTTTATACTAGACCTTCTGGAATTATTTTCCGGTGGAAAAATGTTTTTGTGCTCACAGGACGAATTCTATCGCGACCATGTATATAATAATCAATCAACTTGTGATCACTCCCGATGTTCAAATCAATGACGGCACTGACTTATCCAGGTAATAATGAAACACAAAACTGATCGAATGAATAATAACACTCTCAAAATTAAGCGATTATTTATAATGGATATTTGATTATTTGAAACAAAAAAATTGTACGTGCGCGTAATAACACACAAAACAACAAAAAAATTTGAAAACTAAGGTTTAAATAATATTCCTGGCGGTTATCTTTTATTGATAATATATCTAGCTCCGTCAACGCCTGAATAACATTCGCTCGTCACATCGGTTGAACTTGATCGCCGAACTGATTGTTCTGCTATGCTCATTATATTCGAGGACATCTGTAGAACAATTTAGGGAATCGGTCTATTCAGGAGATTCGAAAATCAAAATTCATCTTTTCGTCTTAGAAGTTCATGGTCGAGCGATAGATGGCGTTGGGGTATGATAGGTGATTTAAAATGAATTATCGATAATCAATGTTTACAGATTTTCGTGGAGTTCATATTAATTATGAGAATTCACTTTATTCATACACGCATCATCATATACGTGTATATCAGGGTGTCCGTTATTTCCCCTATTGGATTTGTTTGAGCGATTACCACCTGAATTTTTAATTCATGGCCAAAAAAAAATATATCAAACATGAGAAAGCCCTTAATCTTCACTTTAAACCGTGCCGAGATCGTGATACGTTTTCCGCTTGAATAACATGGGAGTTGGCAGTATTTTGCCTCAAAGTTTTTAAACCTGAACTGAATCGCAGTGCGACACTAAGAGCCACATATTTTCATCGAAAATTTGATGCTCTACAAAGAGGGTCCCTTGAGATTTTTCGATATTATCACTCCTTCAAGAGTTATTTAACGTTGAACTTGTACTCGCGGTCAATTTTAGAACATTTTCATTTTCAATTTCATTTTTATTTCCATTTTCCCTAACTGTAAAATCGTCGAATAAAAATACAAAATGGTACCCTCTAATTTTTCACAGGTTGACTTTCTGTTCTTGGTCTGGCGACTGAACTATATCGTTATTTATCGTTAATACACTTTCTGCATTCTTGTCATCCTAATTATTGCTATTATTGTGATCACTCACATTAATAATCTTATACCTTGGACAGAAAAATTTCAATAAATCGTTTAAAACTTTTAAATGCGACATTCAAATTAATTAAAATTTGAATGGTATTACTGAGAATTTTGGTTTTTTCAACTAATATATTATATTTATGGGGAGAATGATTTCATGGTTGGTATGGTAATGAGATGCTACGACGCAAATGAATTGTTTAATTAAATTATTTTTTTTATTGTTTAATTTAATCAATGAAAGCGGCCTACATCAATCCCTGGATTGCCGCCACGGCGAGAATTGCATCCCATTCGTCCCCTGAAACATGAAATTTGAACGTTACATCGGTGGAATATAAATGCCCGCAACAGTTATGTCAATTGTTTATGCACCCTGTGCCCTAGCTCACAGTCTTGGGCTTTCGACGTGCAGCGCCAAGCTATCAGCGCACAGCTCCAGCTGTTTTCACGGGAGACGCATATTTGTTGTTTTCGGTCCACCAGAAAATATGTTCATACATCATTATTATAATTCGCTTTAAGATAAACCATTGCAAAGGATTTCGAGAAAAGATTATATGCAATTGTACAAGATTTGATATTTTTGGTATAATCCCATGCCAGCCCCTCTCTCTCTCCTCTCGCTTCCTCTCTCGCTCATTCATCATCATTCATTCATAACGCTGATGTTGGTCAACTCTAAGCCATAATGTCAAACAGGTACACACCTTTTTTGAAGGCGGCAATCGCCGCCTTGACAACCGCCTCGGTCAGCTTTACATGTTCTGTAACACACAAAATAATTCAGAGATTAATTCGATATTATTGGACGATTCGAACATGAGTGCATAACAGACAAACAATTCTCGAACACACTCACTTTTTTCCACACCGCGTGCCGGACCTCCACCGCGGCCGCCCCGTTTTCCTCGTTTATCTGCAAGTTGATGATATGGTATATTTTGATTCAAGCGTTATATGTTACGGGGGGATTCAGGTGTGCATGCTTCAAAAAATTTTTTTTCTGTTTATTATAAATCGATCGTAGAACTATTCAAGAATTAACTCTGAACATTTCGAAGCGAAATCCAAGCCGTTCAAAAGTAATTGGGTAATTGATTCATAACTGCCTTGAATTTACCTTAATTCACCGCCAGTCTTATTTTCAAACGCGTTTGTCGCGAAATTACTTTTTTCGAATTTGTGTAAACTCTAGCTCGTAGGGTTTCTGATCAATCAATCGTTTTCGAACTTGGCACATATTTTCTTCGCATATATATATGCTCTGTGTGAACCTCAATTCTAAACAATATCTTCATTCTAACTATTTTTTCATTGCAAGAAAAATTCCAAATAATGGTCAAAAATCGTACTCAATGTACGCATTGCTCAAAAAAACATAAATTTCCGATTTCTTCGGTGAAGATTGAGGTTTACATAGAAGAGACACTTACGAGAAAAGTTTATTACGGGCTTCAATCAGCCTCTGTATGTTGCGAAAAACAGCAAAAATTTAAACTTAATCGAGCCCATAATTTTTTCTGAAAAATTTGAAAAAAATCCGACCGGAAGGTATCATGACTGCAAACAGTTATTACAAGTTTCAGATTTTTTAGCTGATAATTGGACCAACAGTGAAGAAACGTTTAAAAACCACGAAAAAGCAATGCTATTTCTTATGAGAAAAAGTGGGGGGAGTTTAAGGGGTGCGTAATTATGGAGGGAAAAAATCGACAAAAATTGGGCATCATTTTTATATTATTTCGAACCAATTTGAGGGGTGAGACCATAAAAATTCGATTTTATCCTTTTAAAGGACAGGTCTAGTATATATTGATATTATTTTAGTACCTGACGTGGCTTATACAACATTCGATATACTACTTTTCCCAGAAATATCATATTTAATTTTGTTTCTCGCGGTACTATAGAACTTGATAAGAAGTTTGTCTATTTGACAGTCGAAATGAAAAAGCTGATTTTCCGGAAAACATCAATTTCGATACACTTTGGCCTTAAAAAACGTGACAGTGTACAAGAATAATAATTGGTATTCACTCAAAATTAATGTGGGCTTCAGAGATTTAATAAGAATGAACATCCCGATGAGAAAAACTGATCAGGAAGTTCGAATAAGAAATTCACTCACCGTTGTTCTTTGCAAATTTTCCCATGTCTCTTGTCGAATACAAACAATACACACTGACGGTGCGAGAAGGAATAATGAATTTCGGCAACAGACCATAGATTCATTATCCCTCACTTTCTTCACCCCGCACGATCCCCCCGACGTAAAGTCCAAAGGTTATCCATCTCATATTCATATCACTGGTGCGTATAATTACAATACAACTCACCATTGCTCTCGTTCTTGGACACGCTTGGTAATAAGGACGCTCTTTGTTTATCTCACACGATGGATTTTCTCATATTTTCATGGTATTAAACAGACACTCGAGCATCAAAGCGTTCATTCACGCATACCTAATCCATGGACGCAGATTTACCGCCACAATTGGAAAGGATTTGCAAACCTGTCTATTATTAAGTGATCAATAGACAGGACAGGACAGGTTTGGACTTCCAAAACAAAATGAATATAATAATCATGCGTGTGGTTGTTCGAAAAATTCGAAAATCAAAACACTACAGCTTCCTTGTTGATTGGTCGGCCCTTTTGCAATTCTTTGGCTGGTTGGCCGAAAGTCTCACGATTCTTCGATTGGTTGGTTGAATTGAACATTTGTCAACTGCTGATCCGCGTGCAGATATTGGCTTCGCCACCGATTTGAATAACATCAGTGGTCAGTGGTATTCGCACAGCCGTACTGACATGGAACGTGAGTACAAACAAACACTTATTATTTAATCGTATGATATATCTGCGTTTATGTGAATTCGAATCATGAAAACTATGGAATAATGTGATATATAAGGGGCATTTCATGCGAAATCACCGACTTTTCGACAAAAAATTTTTTGATTTTGCAATTTTTTTTCGTACGTTTGAGTACGTTTCGGAAACAACTTGAACAACAATTTGTAGCTTTTTGTCTCAAACCGTTATTGAGTTATTGATTCTTGAAATTTTCAGGTGAAAAATTTTCAATGAACGATAGATTGGTGATAAATATCGACATTCATGAAAAGATGGGTATTGTTTTTTTCGTCTTCGAATGTAGTTTCCGCGGCTGAATATATTTTTGAAAAAAGTAAAACTACGTTCAAGCCAAAAAAAAAAATTCAGAATAATCTGCGAGAAAAAATACAATGTTTGGGTGCAAAATTTCTTCAGCCGAACTTCGGTCGACCAACATGATTTGCTATCGACTTCAAAATACGCTCGCTTACCGTAATTATATCCGGTCCATACTTCAACGATATATATGTGTTCGTTTATTCTGTCTTTTAGAGAATCGCAATACTGATGCCAATGGGGCCATGGAGGTGGTGGACGTGGATCCACCACCTCAAAACGCCGTAGCGGTGGTGGATCAGCGTCCACCACCTCCGGAAAATGCGGTGGCCGTGCCCGACCCCCAAAATATTGTACGTATATTTTATGAAGTTTGCACATATATACTTATATGTTTACTGTGTATACCGAGACCAATCTATGACACCATATGTTTTAAAATAATATAGAAAATTATTTCGTTTGTTACATAGGAAGAGATAATCGAGCGGTGCGTCCGGCGATTGCTCGCCGAGCACGGTGGAGGCCGGGGAGGCGGCGGCCGGGGCGGCGGCGGCCGATATCGTCGGGGTGCCTGAGGCCGGCCGTATGGACGCCGGGGCTCGGGCATCCAGGTCTATTCTAATTATAAATAAAAAAAAAAAAAAGAACAATATCAAATTTTGTGCGTCTCGTCATTTCCGTCCGTAGTTTAGGTTAAAACCTTGAAAAATCCGTGCGTACATTTTCGAAATTAATTTCTTTCTCAATTACTATATTTAGTAACTAACCAGGCTTCCGTTTCCGGCGTGACAAGTGAGAGGTTGTGAGAGAACGTGACACCAGGAAAGGAGTGATAAAAGAGTGGTTGGAGTGAGTGAAAAGAGAGAGAGAGAGTATAGAATAGAGGCAGGAGGTGTGAGAGAGGAGCTGGGAGAAAAAAAGAGCCGGGAAATAAAAAGAGGGGGAAAGGAAAAAGGGAGAAAAAGCAGCGGGGTTTGAGGTTAGGAGAGAGTGAAGAAAACGGACGGTAAGAGTAGAGGCATAGAGGGAAGGCAGAGGCATCTAGGGAGAAAAGGCTGAGAAGGAGAACTGGTTACCATAGAGCATAGTTGTGGAAGATAAGGTAGGGAGTAGTAAGCAGGCATAGGCAATGAGTGACAAGGGGGAAGCAGGCGTCGAGGCAGTAACCGGGAATGGAAAGGAGGAGAAAAAGAGGGGAAGACCTAGTAAAGCAGAACAGCTGGGCAGAGAAAGAAGCAACAGTATGGGACCGGTGTTAGAGCTGTGGAAAAGGAAAAGAGAGGAAAGGGAGAGAGAGGGGGAGGGGGCAGGGGAAGGAGAGGAAGAGGAAAAATGGGTATTCGCGAAAAGCAGAAAGTTGGCGAGGTCGCCGGAGGAGAAAAGTAGAGAGGGGGAACAATGGGAAGGGAAAGTAAAAGAGTGGATAAGAAAGGGCATTGAGGAAGAAATGAGGAATATAAAAGCACGGGAAGAGTCAATGGAAAGAAAGCTCAAAGAAAGGAAGGAAGAAATGGACAGGAGAGAGAGGAGATGGGGAGAGGAAAAGAGGGAACTCCAAGAAAGAATAAGAGAATTGGGAGAAAGGCTAGGGAAATTAGAAAAGGGAAAAGAAGAAGAGGAGGATAAAGGCAGGATAGTAGAGAGGCTAGAGAAAATAGAAAAGGAGGAAGGGGGAAAAGGAGGGATGAGGGAGGAAGACAGAAGAAAGGGCGAGGGAGAGGAGAGAGAAGTAGCAGAAAGGTTAAAAGGGATGGAGAGGATGATAGAGAAAAAAGAAAGAGAGGAAAGGAAAGTAAACATCATACTGAAAGGATGCAAGGTGGAAAGAGGCAAAGGAAAGGAGAAGCTAGAGGAGGTAATGAGGTGGATAGGGGCGGAAGTAGAGATAAAGGAAGTCAGGGAAGTAGGAACGAGGCAGGGGAGTAGAGGGGGCATGGTGCTAGCCAGACTGGGAAGCTGGGAACAAAAGAGGAAAGTAATGGAAAGGAAAAAGGCATTATGGGGCAGAGAGGAAAGGATAGAGGATGATTTGACATGGGCGGAGAGGAAAATGCAGTGGAAACTGAGAGAGATAGCACAAGAGGAAAGAAGTAAAGGAAGGAGGGTGAGAATAGGATACGGAAAGCTGTGGATAGGGGAGGAAATGTGGAAATGGGACGAAGAGAGAGAGAGGTTAATGGATGAAGAAGGAGAGGGGAGAGGAGAAGATGAGGAGGAGATAGAAGGGGAAAGGAGGCAGGGGGAAGGATCGGGAAACGGACAGGGATGGCAGGTAGCGAGAGGCAGGGGGAGAGGGAGAGGGAGAGGAAGGGGACGAGAGTAGGTAGAGAAAAGCGGGGAAGAAAGAAAAAGGAAAAAGAGGTGACGGAGGGAAAAGAAGGTAAGGGGAAACGAGCAATAAAGATAACGTTCTGGAATGTCGCTGGGCTAGCAGGAAAGGATAAGGAGTTCTGGAAGGGATTAGAAGAGTGGGATGTTATAGTAATGAGTGAAACATGGGTAGAGGAAAAAGGATGGAAAGGGATCAAGGAAAAGCTGGCAAAGGGATACATATGAAAAGCACAATACGCGAGAAGAGAGAACAGGAAAGGAAGAGCGATAGGAGGGATGATAACAGGGGTAAGGAAAGAATTAGTAAGTAAGAAGGAAGAGAGGGAGAGGGAAGAGGAAGAGGAAATGGAAGGGATAGTAAGGAGAAGGGTGGAAGTAGGGAAGGAAAAGTGGACAGTAGTAGGGGTGTATGTGAACAGAGATATAGAAGAAAAGGTGAAGAGAATGAGAGAAATAGTAGAGGGGAAGAGGATGGAGGAAAAGATGATGATAGGAGGGGACTTTAATGCCAGAACAGGAGACATGGGAGGGGGGTATGAAGGGAGGGAAAGAGGAATAAGGGGGGAGGAGGAAAAGAGAAGGGCGAAGGACAAAAAGGTGAATAAGGAAGGAAGGGAGTTACTAGATCTCATAGAAGACATAGGATGGTCGATATGGAATGGGAAAACGAAAGGGGACGAAGAGGGGGAACTTACGTACACGGGGGGAAGAGGTGAATCAACCATAGATTATGTGATAGGGGACAGTGAGGCGAAGGGAAGGGTAGAAAGCTTAACAGTGGGGGACAGAGTAGATTCGGACCATCATCCGATAATAGTGAAGATAAGCGGAGGATGGGAGAAGAAAGAGGAAAGTGAGAAAAGAAGAGAGGAGAGGGGGAACTGGACGGCAGAAGGAAGAGAGAGATTCAGAGAACAGATGAGGTGGGCAGAGAGAGATAGAGGTGAGGTGGGAAAGGAAATAAAGTGGGTAACGGAAGAGATAAAAAGAGTAATCAGAGAAAATGAGGGAGAAGGGCGGGAAGGGGAGAGAAGGAAAAGAGGATGGTGGGACGAGGAATGCGCAGAGAGAAAGAGAGATGTAAGAAAGGAGCTAAGAGAGTGGAGAAAAGAAAAAGGAGAGAGGGAGGAGTATAGAAGGAAGAGATGGGAATACAATAGATTGTGCGAGAAGAAGAAGGAGGAGGAGAACGCAAAACTGATTAAGGCGGCGGAAGAAGCGAGAACAGAAGGCGAGGTCTGGGAGGTGATAAATAGGGAAAAAAAGAAGAGGTGGAAAATAGGGGAAGGAATAGGAATGGATGAATGGAAGAAATATTTCATGAAAGTGCTAGGGGGAGTGGAGGAGAGAACGGTAGGGCAATGGTCGGGAAGAGAGGTGAGGAACAGAGAAGGAGAGGAGGAAGGGGAAACAGGGGAGGAAATAAGTAGGGAAGAAATAAGAAGGGCGATCAGAAAGATGAAGGATAGAAAGGCGCCAGGAGGAGATGGGGTGACAAATGAAGTATGGAGGTATGGAGGGAGGGAGACAGAGGAATGGGTATGGGAGATATGTAACAGGGTATGGAGGGGAGAGGGATGGCCAGAGAAGTGGAAAGAAGGGTTGGTGGCGCCGATACTGAAGAAAGGAGGGGGTGAAAGGGTAGAGGAATATAGAGGGGTGACTTTGATGGCGACGCTGTACAAGATATATGCGGCAGTTCTAGCGGAAAGGTTATACGGAGAAATGGAGGAGAGGGAAATGGTACCACAGAACCAGACAGGGTTTAGGAAGGGGATGGGTACGATAGATAACATATATGTATTGAACTATCTGATAAACAGGAGTATAGGGAAGGAGAAAGGGAAAATGGTGGCAACATTTATAGATCTGAGGGCGGCATTCGACTCGGTAGACAGGGAGGTACTATGGGAGGCGATGAGGGAAAGGGGTGTGAGTGAAGGATTGAGGGAAAGGGTAAAAGAGATGTATAAGGAGACGAAGAGCAGGGTGAAGATAGGAGAGGAAATAGGGGAAGAGTTCTGGACGGAAAGGGGGGTAAGACAGGGGTGTCCGTTAAGCCCGTACCTCTTCAACATACTGACGGCAGATATGGAGGAGAAAATGGGAAGGATAAGGAGCGAGGGAGGGGTGAGGCTAGGAGAGAACAGGGTATACACGCTGGCATACGCGGATGATGTGGTGCTGCTGGCGGAAAACGAGACAGGAATGAGGAAGATGTTGATGAGGCTGGAGAACTATTTGGAGGAGAAAAAGCTAGAATTAAATGTTGGAAAGACGAAAGTAATGAGATTTAGGGTGGGGGGAGGAAGAAAGGAAAAGATAATATGGTGGTGGAAGGAAGAGAGGCTAGAGGAGGTAAAGGAATTTTGCTATCTGGGTTATATGGTAACAAGGAACGGAGGGCAGGAAGCGCAAGTGAGGGAAAGGGTGAAGAAAGCGAGTGTGGTGGTGAAGCAAGTGTGGGGGATAGGAAAAAGGAGATTTGGGAGAGACTGGAGAAGGAGGTTATGGCTGTTCGATAGGTTGGTGTGGACGGTGGTAGAATATGCAGCGGAGGTATGGGGGTGGAGGGAATGGAAGAAAATAGAGGCGATGCAGGAAAGATACTTAAGGTGGGTGTTAGGGGTAGATTGGAGGACACCAGGCTATATGGTAAGGGAAGAAATGCAGAGGGAGAAGTTGAGAACAAGGGCGGGGAAGAGAGCATGGAAATACGAGAAGAGGTTAGAGGAAGGCAGAGGGAGCAGACTTGCGAAGGTATGCTGGGAGGAGGTAAGGGAAAGGGAAAAAGGGGGAGAGGCGTTGACGAAATGGGAAGAGGATAGAAAAGAATTTATGAGAGCAAGGGGGCTAGACACAGAGGAAACAGTAAGGAGGAGAGAAAGAGGGGAGGTGGAGTATGAGGAGATAAAAAAGGAGGACAGAGATCAGCAAGAGAGGGAAAGATGGGAGAAGATAAGGGAGTCAAGGTTTAACAGGTGGTATGGCTGGATAAAAGGAGCAGGAGTGCCGGAGTATTTAAACAAGGGATGGGGGGAAAGCAGGTGGAAGAGAATCGCAAGGTTTAGGTTAGGGAATGAAATGAGGGAAGCGTGGTATTGGGAGGAAGAGGAAAAGAGAGAATGCAGGATTTGTGAAGCAGGCGTGGAATCATGGGAACACGTATGGGAGGAATGTAGAGAAGCGATAGGAGGAGGAAGTAGATGGAGAGAGGAAATAGGGGTAGTGCTAGGGGAGGATGGAAGGGGGGAGAAATGGATGAGAGAAATAGAGGAACTAAGGGAAGAGGTGAGAGAGAGAAAGGAAAGAGAATGGAGAGAGGTGAATGAAAGAAAGAGAGGAAGGAGAGAAGGAAACGGAAGCCAGAATGGGACATGCATGGTGAGAAGGGATGAATGAGAAAGAGTGGGATACAGGGGTGAAGAGAGGATGAACGAAAGTGAGAGAGGGGTGGAAGGGTAGAGGGGAGAGGAGAAGAAGCAAAGGAATGAGAGAGAGAGTGGGTGGAGAAGGGAAAGAGCGGAGGAGAGAGAAGGAAGGCAGGGAGTAGGAATAAGAAAAGAAAGTTGAGGCAAAAGAGCGAGTAACGAATAAAGAGTAAAGGTCGCAAAGGTGATAGAGATACGAGGCAGAGAGGGGGGAGAGAGGAGAGAGAGGTTGTACAGAGAGAGGAGAGAAAGAGAAGGAAATGTAAAATAGGATAAGAATAAGTAGGTTAAGCAATAGGTAGAGTTAAGTATAGGGTTAAGGATAGTGATTAAGGAAATAAGTTGTAAAAAGATTGTAAAAAGGTTGCATACGGAGCGGAAGATTCTTGTAACCCTGAGGGGAATCAATAAAGCAGCATTACATTACATTACATTACAGTAACTAACCAAATATTGTTGATTCTGCTTCTATTGTGATCCCTTGGAATCAAAAAATGTTGATATCTACGTAAAAAATTCATTTCATAAGTTTTGAGAAGGTCCAAATTTATTTCCACAGTTTTTTCCAATAATTTTGTTTGATTTGCCGATGACTCAATATTTCGTCGGTATTCAATGTTGATAATTGTTCAGAAAATTGGTAAAAATTTTAAAACAGAAATCAATATTCATTCTATACTAATTGCAATGTTGATAATTGTTCAGAAAATTGGTCAAAATTTTAAAACAGAAATCAATATTCATTGTATGCTAATAACGGTTGCAATTATCAAGAACATAGAAAAGTCTGATATTTTTTTGAATCGATTGGATACTTATAGAGCACACATAGTGTAATCATTGAACTTTCATTCTTCCGGTCGGGAATTTATTGGTTGCACTTGGAAATCCGTTTTTGTATTCCTTTACCTCCTGGAGAAGATACTGCGTTTGATTCTTATCTTCAGCTAGCACGTTGATATAATTCCTAATTAATTGTACAGCTCAATCCGCTACATCATAGACCACATCTATATTTTCAACAATTTCCAATCCTTACGAATAATCAATAATTTCGCGCAATGTTTCTACATCAAGTTCCGAAAAGTTGTCATTGATATTGAATCTCTTGAAAAAGTCTAAAGTATCGTAAATCATAAAGTGATCAAAGTCTTTAGTTTCTGAATTTTGAAGATGATTTTTTGGTGTAGCTATAACTTGAATTGGTATAGTCACTGTGTGACTAAAAACACTTGACTTAAGTAATTCATCTTTTCCTCTTAGAAGTTCATTGTCGAGCGATAGATGACGTTGGGGTATGATAGGTAATTTAAAATGAATTATCGATAATTAATGTTTACAGATCTTCGTGGAGTTCAGATTAATTAAGAAAATTCCTAACCTAACCTAACCTAATCTAATCTGAACTGAATCGCAGTGCGACAGTAAGAGCCACATATTTTCATCAAAAATTTGATGCTCTACAAAGAGGGTCCCCTGAGATTTTTCGATATAATCACTCCTTCAAGAGTTATTTAACGTTGAACTTGTGCTCACGGTCAATTTTATAACATTTTCATTTTCAATTTCATTTTTATTTCCATTTTCCCTAACTGTAAAATCGTCGCATAAAAATAGAAAATCGCACCCTCTAATTTTTGACAGGTTGACCTTCAGTTCTTGGTCTGGCGACTGAACTATATCGTTATTTATCGTGGATACACTTTCTGCATTCTTATCATTCTCATTATTTATTTGTATCATCATGATAACTCATACATTATTACTGTGATACCGTGAATTATTATTTATGTTTATAACTTTTGAGTGCGAAATTTAAATTAAATAATATTTGGAAGGCAAACGGAGACTGATAATACGGAGATACCCTGTAAATTTCAACCTTTTTTGTACATTAGTTTTTGAGATACCGTAAACAGAAAAAATTCAATAAATTGTTTATAACTTTTGAGTGCCACATTTAAATTAAATTAAATTTGATAGGCAAACGGAGACCGATAATACGGAGATACCCTGTAAATTTCAGCCTTTTTTGTACATTAGTTTTTGAGATACCGTAAACAGAAAAATTTTCGAAAAAAATGTCTGCGAAGAAGAAGAAGAAGAAGAAGAAGAAGATTGTGATTTTCATCAACTTTGAACCCCCATAACTCCGGAGCCGCTGGACCGATATTGTTCCGGTTTTTTGTGGATTCTCGTACGGTGATAACGAAGAATTTTTGTCTGAACTTTTTCGCGAAATTTTCAGCCGTTCGCGAGAAAAAATACCCCCGTTCCAAGTATAACGAGTTGGCTCGCGTAAAGATTGCTGGCTGGCGCTCGCCTGCCTACGGTACTTGGCGGCGATTCGCTGCCGCGAATCTTGATACGATTCAAGTTGTTTCAAATTTTTCCATTGCGACGGCATACAGAGAGAGTGATGTGATTTTTGCAATTTTTAAAAAATGACATGTACTTACAAGAACGTTCTTCGTATTCCCTCATCAAGGGTTGCAGGACCGCAAGGTCTGCGGTACCACGCTTTCTGGCTATGTCTACCACGATCGCCAAACACTCGATTGCATTGCCAAACACAGCAGCGGCATACATTTGCGCTATCGCCCGCTCACCGCACACCGTCAGGAGACGTCGCACTTGCCACAACAATTGCGCTAAAGACATTCAAACCAGAGAACGTTGCCACCGAAGATCGCATTCACGATCGATTAAAACACTTCGACGACGAGCATAGCTCAGAACCTTTAACACGACTGATCGGCACAGTTTCACGATACCAGACATGATGATAAAATTTGAAAAGTATCTAAGACTGAGAGCTGTTGACTGGTGCGCAAAATGTCTAAGACTGACAGTCCCTTCGTCGAATCGCTTCATATGTGATCTTCCTGAATCTAGGACCCGAGGAGGAGCAGGGAGGATTCGGGGGTGGTAACGCATTTCCCATAGTAGACTAAAAGCCCGACATATGGTCATCGATGAGTTTTAAGATAGACACACATGAGAATAAAATCTGCGTAAGTTTTTCGTGGGAACGGTATATGATGGGAAAACTTCTTCGCCACCGTTTCCGAAGATGCACCGTAAACCAGTCAACTCACATCCGATAACATTACGCGAGAGACTTTCACAGGGCTTTTTAAATTGCGACTTTTTCTTTTACTGTACCTCTCTCTATCCCAACCATCTGCTTTCGTTAGTTTCTACAAGTTCGTTACCGAGCACAATGACCACACAACTGTTGTGGGCACGCAGAAAATCTTGTAATGGTCATCGACACTCGTAATCGAAACGCTACCGAGCCCCTTGATTCTTGTCAGATGATTTGTACTGAGATTGCACAGGTTACCGAAAACGTTACGTTATGTTTACGGCACCTTCGTACAGAGTGTGAAACACCACCGTGTGATTAAGATTCTCCGTTCGGTAACGGCGATAAATCAAGATGTTGGTCGGTTACCCCGTACGTCCGTCCGTCCGACAATCATTGTTGCCCACAAGCAGTTCACGAACGGGGGTGTTGATTGTGCAACAGATGGTGTGCATAGATACCGCATGTGGTCGAAAACGACCGTTACGCGAAGGGCACTTTCTCGGTAACTTTATGACTCGCAAGCCGGCAACCCTTTAGATGTACCGATGCCCATGTCGTTCGTCACCATGCACTTAAGTTCGAGCGCCGAGGCTATTAGCAAGATAATTGGATGATCCGTTCGCCGCGTGACCGACGTGAGATCGGGTACAACGGATTTTTCCACATTCCGTATATTGCTACCCTTCGGCAATCTGGCAACTATTTCGTTGACATGATTGATGGACACCAGTTGTCTCAGCAGTGGTATACGCGGGTGGTAAAGAGTACGAATCGTACTTGCTTGTAAGTGTGTTCAAGCTCACGGTTGTATATAAAACTAGCCAATGGTAAGGGGTAACGAATAAGACTCATCATAATCATCATCATAATCAACATATAAACAACATGGAATCCCCGACGGAGATCAGTCTTGCGGTTGTCGTGAAAGTATCAACCACTTGCGATGGCCACGTCCAAATCCACTTTACCAATGGGCAACGCCAGTAGGATTTTCAAAACATTTGCCAGAGCTCTGAAGAAATCTGAGAAGAATCTTTTACTATCGGCTACGTACGGGCTTAATAGTTCTTTTACGAAAAAAGTGAACGTCGGACTCGGTCTGCGAACAGACGAACAATTTGAGCCAATCATCAGATTGATCAGCAACTCGTCATCTACAGGAATCACCTTCAAACCCTCAACATGGTCGAGACTCGCTGATTCATTGGATGAGATATCTGATTATTTCAAATTCGACTGTAACGAGAGTGCCCAGTGGCCAGACGAACGAATTGATCTCGGTGAGTGCACCGTGGAATTCACCTCAGCTCATGGAGAACGCGCGGTCCGATTCGATGTGACGAGTAGCATAGAAGATGACAGACCATTCGGAACGTTAAAGAATGAAGAGGACACAAGGAGCTGCGATTCCGACACTACTCACCTCCATGCGAAGCGTCAAAAACTCTATCGCCCCTCGATTGTGATGCAAAAAACAACGTTCGATGGTCTGAAATCAGTGTTTGTCTGCGTGGAGGAACGGATTCGAAGACTCGAAAGAATAACTGAAAACGTTAATCGATGCAAACAGCTATTCGTGGAGCACGTAGCAGCAAAATTGAAATCCACGGGCCTCAAAGAACCATCTCTCCTTCGTATCGCACAGACATTGGACACAGAGTTTGAAGCCGCGGTGGCACACATCAGACCTCAAACACTGCAAACATTCGCCGAGCATTATCTCGATATCACTCTACTGGAAATGACCAAATCGTTCCCGTCTTATCTTGTCGCCGAAATCAAGCAGACCATGGGGCAAAGCACTTGAAGTCGGAAAGGAAATTTGTTCGAAGACACGGAAACTCACGATTATTACGACCTAAACAGTATTCACGATGGCCTCGTCAACCTCTTCACACGTCGCTGTACAAATCATCCCAACATCTGGCAATACGACCCATACTCGGTTATCCGTTTCGGCTAACCAGCAACCATGGGACGTCATTGAAACACACCCGGAACCTGCCCGAAAAATACCCATCGTCGCCGCGGAACATGAACAACTTACAACCTCTTTACGGTGGGGCGTAGTGAGTGTATGGGTAATTTACTTTGTTCTGCTGATCATTATGGCCCTTTGGGTGGCGACTGTAGTAATTGAAGGCAAGACGCTTGTACTTGCGACAAAGACATTCTCGTGACCATACTATGAATCGTTTACTACATATCACATTATCCAAGGGTATTATTTAAGTTTGATCCAGTCACCTTATGTTGTAGAAATTCGTAATTATTTTTCATTTACCGTTAGAACGTAAGCTTTACACATAATCACCAAACACCATTGTACTTATTTCTTACAAACCATGAAGTAGAATAAAACATTAACCGTAAGTTTTTTTTGCAAAATCGTGTCGACTCTGAATTTTACTATCCCATCCTTCCCTCATATCGCCATACCTCGCAGACAACTCAGTCACCTGTTCGAACGGGTACGCTACTCATTACACATATAATCAACGCAACGAACACCAATTGTCAACAATAGGGCGGGGCACGGGTAAGTAGCACCGGAATTCCAGGATCCCAAAAAACCGCAGCGTGACGTCACCCGCAAAAAACGGCACCACCACCGAGGGGACCCAAACAGGGGGAGAGAGGGGAGAGCGCCCGAAAACAACCGCCGGAGGGGAGGCCGCCCGAAAAGGACCCCGCCGGAGGGGTGGGGGAAGCCGCCCCATAAACACCCGCCGCAGGGGCTGGCGCCATAGGGGGGAAGGGAGGGGGTTTGTTGTGACGCCCCATACCCGGTCCTATCTACTGTGGGGCTTGGCGGGCTTTTTCGGAAAAAGATGCAGAACTCTTGTACGGCAATATATCATTAGCCTGCCAAGAACCACGTACTCCAATTTATTTTTTTCATTGTTTTTATTTTTTGAATTGATTTTCATTGATTTACTCTTCAATTCTATATTCTTACCTAATGCGAAGTTACATGTACTTGGCACAATAATTGATTTGGATCCTTTTTTTCTTATTATCAATGAATTTTTTAAACATTTAATGTACTTGGCGAATTTTTTTGCACCGTAGGTGCCTTTCGGGGGTACTACTAGACTTTATCACGACTATATATTTCAATGACATATGAACGGAAATCACTATGATTCTGACTATTATTTAACTGTTAATCTTTAATCTTAATCTTTCCCGCTTTGGCCATGACTTCAATCTTTTTTTATATTTCACACTATTACTATCTCTATACTATATAATCTACAGGTACATATCAAGAGACTCGGTAGAGTCTCGCGCCAAGTACATTAAAAGAGCACCGGACGGCAACCGAGTATCTATACAGTTACGAGATAGGAAAAGCACTGTACGGCCGACTGTTTTATTCGGTATCCCCTGAATCATTAGCTTTTCGGGAAATTTGGATGCACTTTCGCGATATATATCGCGGTATAGCTCTCATTTGAGCCTAATTTCAATAACATTGATGTTCGTAGAGATGTGATCTCATGATAGTTATTTACGCTGAGGCCGTTTCTACGATCGGAATAGGGACTTTAGTCGTCTCTACTGTACCACTAGAGGTCCTGTCGTCATTCCACACGTCTTGACGATCAGCTCCTTGTGATCACAGCTTGACAGCTGTCACAATACGCAAAACTCGATGATGGCATGAGTCGCATATGTTTATGGAAACTCAATGACAGCAATAGGGTTCAAAAACCATGAATGTCTTACTCTGGTTCAAGGTATAAACGGGAAAAAGTAGTACAAACGGGTACAAACGATTCTGAAGCGTTCTCCGTTGACAGATTTCGATTTTTTTTAAAAACAAAGAAGTTGGGTTTTCAAAAAATTAAAAAACCCCTCTATCTTTTTTTGGGTTGAGGTACAAACGGAAAAAAAGTAGTACAAACGGGTACAAACGATTCTGAAGCGAGTACTGTTGAAAAAAACAGAATTTTTAAAAGTCGGGTACGAGTCATTTTTTGAAAACGCTGTAACTTTTTGTCCTTTGAGGTTCAAACAAAAATCAAAATGGTACAAACAAGTACAAACGAAGTACAATCGATTTCAATTACCAACAAATTTTTTTACGAAAGTCGGGAGCCAGGTTCACATAGGTTGCTATATCTTTTGGTAAAAAACTCTTTGACAAAGGGCTGCAGGTTGAGAGTGTAGCTCGCGCTGAGATTGAAAAAGTCGCCGTCACATTTAGCTCAGCAGAAGAGGCAAACAACTTCGTCGACTCCGTCACAACGCGCATAGACCCTACCTGGATTGCAATCATTTCATTGTCAGATTAATCAATATATAAATTAGGCATTATCCTTGACCTTCCCAAAAACCTGGAAGGCTGGGATATCATACGAGGCTTGGATCCCGAGTCAGCCAAAGTAATTAAAAAAGCCATAGTTCTTAAACGCAAATCACTCGACGCAGAGGGACATGTCATATGGGAGAGTACAGGGGCCATAAAACTTTATTCAACCTCAACTATCCCTAATCAAGTACGCATTTACTTTAACACTAGAGAGGTCAAAGAATTTATATGAAAAGTGAAGAGGTGCTTTCGTTCCAAAGGTTTGGCCACGTATTCCAAAATTGCCGCCACCCCATCAGATGCGGAAACTGTGCCGGGAATCATACACACGAAGACTGCGAGTTCTCACCCAAATGTGCAAACTGTGGAGACCCCGATGCAGCCAATGATACATCTTGCGTATTTCACGCCTTTAATAAGGAACTAAATACTATCAAAACAAACCTAGGGATCAACTTAGAAGAAGCAAAACTTATTATCAAGGAACGGTTCTACAACTCGTACAATATCATCATAGATGGAGAGAACCTAATAGCCTCAGCCGATGATATTAATCAATTTTACACAGCCTACCTACCTCCCAAAAGTTCGAATGTCCTAAATTCTTCCCCAGAGATTAGGGCCTCCACACCAGCGCCTATAGAAAACTTCATGGATATAGACCTCCAAAAGCAATATGTCGAACTGTCTCTTCAGGAAGAGTTAAGAAAGGAAGGTATAGAATACATTCAGCGTTTCTCTGCTTACATTATTACTCAACTAGTCAAAAAATACGGGCCCAACCACGAACTAATATCAACATACAAATCTATAGAAGCCATAGCCCTACACAACATAATCAATGCACACGATGAAATCTCCTCGAGTAAATCCCCCTTTTCACCGGACATGATTCAACCCTCCCTCCAAATCTAAATCCAACACATCCCCCCCCCCCCCCCCCCCCCCCCGATACATACCCTTGCACGTCTTAATTTAGAACTAGAGTACCGAAGACATTCCAAAACAGCCTCATCACTTACCACAATTTCCTATACATTCACACAAACCTATCATATGTCCCTCCTCCCAATTAGGGCAAAGATCACTAAGAAATTAGTGCCCAAATTGCCGGGAAACTGGTACCTTCCTCGCCTGATACTCTCTGAGTATCACCCCCGAGAATATTCCAGGCTTGGAGCGTTGAACTTCAGTAGGATATTAGCAAACTCTACCAAAAACAACAGCTTACAATACCATTTCTTTAAACATGATCAAACTGGTTAATAGGAATTGCCGAGGGTTTCATTCCAAACGAAATGACATCCCCCTCCTTCTTAGTATGTGCGACATTTTAGCCCTCTCCGAGACCTTCCTCTCCCCCAGCTATAATTGAACGCCCGGATTCTAAAACCGCACTTGCGCTCGAGACCGTGCCCGAAAGTTTTCGAGACCGAGGGATTTTTAAACTCAACTTGCGATATCTCGGATGTTTATGGACCGATTGAGTTGATATGTTTTGTCCCCAATAGGTTTTGAGTTGCCGATACCAACAAGTCAAGAAAATCGCTGAAAACATGCAATAGTTTAATAGTTATTGATTATAAACTGACGCGGCACGGTTTTCGTGAATTGATACATTCAAATGAAAGAAGTATCGAGGGAATTTTCGACCCCATACAACTTGCCGCGACAAAGTTGTTCGGCATAGTATAAGGATGTTTTTGGCAAAGTTTGAGCAATAAATATTAAGAACTGCAAAAGTTAGAAGCATATTTCCAAACATGAAAATTCTCGAGCGGGCGGCGCTGTGCGCGGTCTCGAGCGCAAGTGCGGTTTTAGAATCCGGGCGTCCAATTACAAGATTGGCTTCAACAACTTTAACTATATCAGAAAAGACAGGCCCACCGGGCAGGGGGGAGGCCTCCTCACCTTTATAAAGAATGAAATACCATTCCTTCAACTTAACCAACACACCTGACAGAGTGAAAGATCTCTGCATATGTATTAAATTCAACAACATTAACTTAAACTTCATAAGTATTTACATTCCCCCTGGCGCCAAAGTACCTAGGGAAGACCTAAGCAGATATTTGCAAGAAATCAACTCCCTACCGAACACGTTGAGTGTAGATAAGTATAGAGGTGAAGCTAGGGCGAGGGGCTTGACCAACCTGAGACGGCAGGGAAAGAACGGTTTCGTAGCCGGCCACAAAGAGGCGCTACTAGGTATCTTGGAGGCTTGGATACGCGGATCCCATACGCACGAGTAACTTTGGCAGTGTGGGTGAGCTCGACCTGTGTAGGACTGTAAGTGTGATTCCGAGCGGCACGGTCCGAGTCGAGGGACTCGACGTACTTCGGAAGCGCTTCGAATCCGTTCGGCCCCGCGCACTGGAAATTCAAACTAATACTTTGCTACATCCAGTCATGGGTAAAGCCTGAGGAGCCGAAAAAAATAGATCAACGTTTCACCTGTACGCGGCGGTCAGGTGCTAGTCTCGTGTAACTGAGTTAACGACAAACGCACCAGTAGACTTTCACGTGTATCAGAATAATCGTGGAGAATCTGCGTGTTATTTAGAATAAATATCTTCATGGACGGCGGTAGATTATTAACTGATATCAGGACAATACGGTGTAACAGAAGTGAACGGCTACAAAGAATACTGTCAGTTTAAAATTAACTGCGTAATTATAGCGTATTAGCGTGAAATAGTGCAGACATAACCCATTGGTAATATAGTCCAGTCATGATAGACCGAATATGAAGGAAGTATTGCGTCGGCCGAACATAGGTTGAGCGATTTTTTCACAAGCTCATACCACCCCCACGAATACACCCCTAAGTTGTCTTTTAAAGTTAGGTCCGGGTTTGGCGGCAAAAAATTGTTAAACATTTGAAAACCCACTTTGAGCCATACATCTTTTGTGAAATGAGTTTTACAACAAAATGCTTCGAATAAAAGTTCTTCGTCTCGTTGCCTTCTAAAAAGTAAGTCCATATAACAATTTATGTATTTGCATTCATTTTGTCGCAAAATGAAAAAAACCGTGAGTTTTTTTTTTTGGTTTTTTGCAAGTTACTCTCCGAATTTTCAACCTACGATTTCAAGATTTAATCCACATCTTGTATGAACTTTCCCCCAAGAGGACCCGCAAACTTGACTGGGGTAGGTGTAATACTTTTGCAGTATTAACCGTTCTCCGAAAATCCGTAGATTCGCCACAACATTAAGGAATATAGGATTCCATGGTGCAAAAAAATCAGAGCCATAGTTCTTCATACCCCCTTTTCATATTCGATGAAAAAATATTTTCTTTTCTCCAAAATAGTACTTATTTCGGGAAAATGAAATTTTTGCTTATAAACAAATGGAACTAACTGCAACAATTTTGAATGTTGATGAAATATTCCGACGGATTCTGATCCGTATTTTTGAGACACACATTTTCCGGCCTAAAAAATTAAGATTCGTTGATTAGAACCGAAGATAGCGTTGCTCAACGTTTTTATCTTTCATTGCTCTTGTAATCAATAGTTTAATTTGAAAAAAAAAACTATGTATGCTACAAATCTTGAAGAATAAGCATAAATTTTTTAAAACACGTAGGGCCATTTTCGTTGTACTTACTAGTACTTACTCTTGGAATTGGTACCATCCGAAAAAAAGGAAACTCATGAAAGGGTCCACCGCAAAGTCCCGGACGGTAAATGTCCCGGACGACTTGACTTCTCGAACGTGCGCTGTCCCGACCCCTCGGGTTCCCGGATGATAAAAGTCAGGAACGCGTGCTGCCCCGAACGCGAAAAGTCCCGGCCATGCCTCGTCACGCTCAGGAAAAGTCTCGGCCGTACCTTGTCCCGGTTAAGAACAGTCCCGACCACACATTGTTTCGGACGAGAAAAGCCCCGGCCGCACCTTGTCTCGGACGGAAAAAGTCCCGGCCGCACCTTGTCTCGGACGGGAAAAGTCCCGGCCGCACCTTGTCTCGGACAGAAAAAGTCCCGGACGCACCTTGT
This sequence comes from Athalia circularis, assembly GCA_963978495.1. Lineage (NCBI taxonomy): Eukaryota > Metazoa > Arthropoda > Insecta > Hymenoptera > Athaliidae > Athalia > Athalia circularis. The sequence goes on along the minus strand of OZ021699.1, from coordinate 13,963,571 downwards.
CCCGGGACAATTATTATTTTTCAGCGCGCTGGCAACTCTGTTGGGTTCGAATATATTCTACGGTTCAGTTACTCTGGTGAAGTTGTCTATTCCTTCGAATGTTTAAAAATTTCGAGCGGAATTTTCGAGTAGAACTTTTCGTGGGTTTTTATCAAAAACTGTGGGTATTCATAGTTTTCTATAAAAAGAGAATTCGTAGCTTTTTATTAGAAAGTGCATTTCCGAAAAAAAAAACTAATTCACCATAATTTATAAGAGATTGTGTTTCCGTGGTCTTCCACTAAAAATCGTTACTTTGTCTATGAAACTACACGAAGTCGAAATTTCCCAAAACATTCTGAAAAGTACGGAAAAATTTTCCCACTACAATATAGCAAAAAAATTTTCATATTTCATTCAAGCTACAAACGTATTGTTATTGTGTGATATTTTTAAACAGCTCTCTGCTCTGGGGCTTCATTTACACAGAAGAGAAATAATAAATCAGTCGAACAAATATTCAGGTAAGTAAGTTCTCATAAGCAATCAGCCGAAGAATAATTGGAAAGAAGAATGTCATTCAATTATATTATTAACATATCATATATTTTGTAGAAAACTGTTAAAAAACACGATAATTATAACAAAAACGATATCAAGATACTTATATGTACAAAGCTTTGCCATAACTAGAAATTCAATGAAAAAAAAGTCACTGGAAAAATAAAGCGACAACAAAAAAAAATATCACATAAGTCACAACCATAAGTCCAGAGATATTAAGCCGCTCCCCATACAGGTCAGTCAAATTAGGCTCATTCTGTGAAAATAAAAAATAGAAATGCAAAGGCTTTGCAATTTGGTGGAGATGTTTATCTGGAGTTACTTTGGAACTGAAAAAAGTCCTCGCAAATTGAACCGGAGATAACGCCTGAATCTATACTGAAGCTATTAGACTGCACACTTTTTTAAAGATGGCGGCGTTATCTTCGGTTCAATTTGCGAGGACTTTTTTTGGTTTTAAAGTAACCCGAAATAAACAACTTCACCAAGTTACAAAAACTTTGCATGAATATTTTTGATTTTCCCCCATTTGACTGGCCCAATATCTGCGGCTAATTTAGGTATATCCTTCCTTCTCCATCTTCTTCCTCATGAATTTCGGGAGGTGGCCTATTGACCACATCTGGAAGAGTTATTTTGAGTAAGAATGGTGCAATATTGTACATGTGTATAATATGAAGGAATAAATCATTCTGAAGTTACCCGGTACAAATTGATGGACGAATCGCGGTACTGGATCCTCTTCCGGCTCTTCTACCGGGTTGTACTGAGGCAATTCGTCAACCATCGGTACGTTATGAGCTGTAGGAATCAATCGTTTTATCATGAACATGTTATCACCGCATCTTAACTATAACGTTCTGAATTGTTTAGTGTCTCAGAAACCTGGATCCTGATTTCCGAAATCATGCAGATCTCCTTCACCGTCTATTCTCATTCGAATTATCTCAATTGCGTTTTGCATGAAATGTGACGCATTTTCCAAAAATTCTTGCGGCAGTAGCCTACCAGCTGCCAATTTGCGCCATGACGCCTGTAGTCGCCGGTCATTAATTAGGTATTTTACCTTTGGAGATCTGGTTATTGGCTGACCCACACTTGCCGAGATCAAATCGGCGTGAGTATGGCTTTGCATACGGGTCAGTTCTACTGAGAAATGAAATTTAAATTGTGACACATTAAACTGACGGAATCATATATTGAACAGGTGTTTGCACCCCATTACGCTACAATCTTCCATAGATCACTCTCTGAACGTATGAAATTGTCGTGACAATCTTTTTCTTACTTGTGAATTTCCATACGGCAGGATGCATCCCCAACTTGTGAAAGAGAACCCTATTATATGATTCTACGCAGTTATTGGTGCGGCGTAGTAGTCCAAATACCGAGAATGAGGCTGGCGTGACCCGGTTTAGCCAATAATTTTGGTAATACGCGAAAAATGGCCGCATGATCTCTTCCACAGCTTCGACGCAATTTTCGCGTATGGTGTCGCAAGACGGCGCAATTAGTGGCTCTGGCAAAAGCGCAAGTGCCATCATTCTCCGTGCCACAGTTATTACATCCAGATTGTCCACAAGTTGCCGGGTTATCCCCAGAGCCTTCAGCTTTCTCTGCAGCGCCTAATTCGATGGAACATTTTCTCATCTGTTATTATTGTTAATTATGTAAGAAGACGTTAACGTTATTCAAGTGTTCAGGATCTATAAGTGTTTGTGTGAATTGGCCCACCGTATAATATGTGAGTGCAACACATATTTATTAATTCGAAAAATAAATTACCTGGCAGTAGTGGAGTAGGCAGCCGTGTATAGCAGTATCCGGATATACTACTCCTATAGCATTTTGAAGTGCCATTTCAAAATCCGTCATGGCCGAAGCGGGTCGCATGTCTGGCGCAATTTCAGCCCTTATGTGCTCCAGTACTGCTGTGTAGGCCGCCTGCGTTTTGCGCTCCATTAAGGCCCACGCAAACGGAAAAGCCTGCTAAACAATATGGGCTAATCATTTAATGACCATTTACGCATAATCTGTCATAGTTCAAAATCAGAAGTATAAAACCGTCCAATACTCACATGATCGTATTTTATAGCCATCATTGTAAAAAGCTGATAGCCTATACGAGGCACAACTTTATACGTTGCATCTGCGAAAATTTCGGTGGTGTTGGCAAGTAATGCGGCGTATTGACGGTTACCAAACACCACCGACATAGAGCCGTCAGCGTCGCAGATGCTTGATGCTTGCAGGCTACCCCGATTATACTCCAAATACAATCTCCGCCATTCCTCGTCTCTTAAAAGTTCACTTTATTCTCCAATAGTATGGGGTGTTGGTGGTTGCACTTGCCGTCTCCACTTCCGCATGCTGCTCTCAACAGATGTGTAAGTGACACGGACAGCTGCTTCGGGATGCCTAAATATTTCGAACTCGAAGTATTATTTTACGTGTTTGATAGTGTGTCATCGTGAGAACTAAAAAGATGCCTTCTACTTTGAAAGCGCGGATAATTGAATTTTTACCCGAAATTCACGACTTCGAATCGCATATACCATGTGTCCCAGCGTCTACACCGCAGTATGTCTGGTTGCCTGCTGTCAGTTACAGGCTTACGCTATAGGACAGTATAGGGGCTCCACGCTCCGTGGATGAATGTGGCGGCAGGCAACCAGACATACTGCGGTGTAAACGCTGGGACACGCGGTATACATTAATATCAACAGAAACAAAGACGAAATATCATAGAAAATCGTAATGATCGTGATTATTCAAAGAAACTATTTTGCGAAATTGTCGAAATGTTACTCACAGTATACGTAGATCGTCGTATCCATCCTTGAGATCATCTACTTGTTTTCTTGAATAATTTTTGAGCAGCCTTTTGAAAAGCTGAATTTTCTGCAACATCGGGTCTGCTGGATGATTATGCGCCTGAGTTATTGTAAGTTGTTGCCGTTCGTCCAATTTTGCGCGCCCCCAACAATAATTGCGTCGTGCGTCTTTACACACAAGATATCTGCAAAAATATGTTTTGAATTCAAGGTGTACCATACAAATCAAAGTTCAAAGTGTAAGCAATATTGTTTGCCATTTAGAATAGATACTACGGTGACCCCAAATTCACTTCTATTTTTTAATTTTTAGTTTTACCAAAGAATTTTATTGTTTATGGTCAGACAACGAAACTCGCAAAAACCGTAGCTTCACATAAATTAATTAAAGCTCGCTCAATAATTTAACAAAAATTTTGATTTTTTTACATTTATCAATATTCTCACTCATAAGTTTATACTATTGTTTGATGTCTAGTTTGTGAATAAAATTTTTGATAAAAATACTAACGTGGAATGGTCACTCAACAATTTTCAAGGAAAAAAAATGGTTAGGAGATTTTCGGACATTGTTGAGCGACCTTTGTATGATTTTCGTCAAGCCGCAGTTTCCGCGAGATTCATTGTCTGATAGTAGACAACGAAATTTTGTGGTGGGACTAAATATAAAAAAATAGACCTGAGTAAATTTTCGGGCCCCCTACAATACATACGTTTCCACTGTGATTTCAATATGTATTTTGTTGCCGAACTAATTGTTCGCCTATGAAATCTATAGCTATGAGAAGATGATAGATATTGATAGTACTTGTTGATAAAAATATCAGCATTATACATGGGGCATTTTATGTAAGTTGTACAAGTACCCTATATGTCAGTTATTCAATCAATATGAAAGCAAGTTGTATTCGACACGCGGATATTTTTTTTCTCTATGATTTGTGTAATATTGTGAAAACGATTCAGATTTGAAGGTAATCTATGAAAATTTGAAGAACGAAAGTTTTTGGAAACGTAAAAATCGAATCGATAGTACTGTGAGCACAACTCTAATTGTGCTACGCTTTGAACGGAGAAACGTTCAATTCGATTTTTAAAAACCATATTCGATAAATGTTGGCAAACAAGATATTCGGGTGTTTCATACTTCTTTTTCTATTTATTGAATGACAGTCTGATTTAAAAAATATTATATACACTTGACGTAAAATGCATCAATATCCACTAATCTCCTATAGCTATAGTTTTCTTGGCGTATGATTAAAGTTTCGCAATAAAACATATACTACAGTTATGGTAAAAAAGTATGTATTCCAAATAATAAAATTCGGTTGTCTTGCGAAAGGGTCTACAGTTAAGATAGCAAATGGTGGCTTGGAACAGATTTTGAAAATTTATTTGCCTCTGATTTCGGGGATGGTTCGATCAAAATTCGCCCAATGCTTTATTAACTACTATTCTAGCATACAAACACTACATAGAGTAAAGGGAAAAAACCAGATGGAATCAAAATAATTACTATTGAGATAGGAATTCAGAAAATTCGCCCATTTTTCCTGCAGTCTACCTAAGTATAACACCTCGAAATGAAAGACAAAAATAATGTTATGAGATTATAATACTTATTATGATATCAATATGATATTCCGAACACTAAGAATAAAAGCATGGCAGTACTTACGTTACACCGTTCTTTTGTTTTTCTGTCACATAAGAAAAACCATCGTGGATACGATTTTGGTGGCCTTCCCATCGATTTCTAGCTGCATCAGCCATGACTGAGATACTTATCACTGTTCACTCAACACTGTCGCGAAACCGGCCGGTCTTGATGTTTCTGACAATCACAGTTGACTGATTACAATGACCCGATGATGAATCGGATTACGTGAGTCTTGCTACCTGTATCTCTACACAGCTTAGTACAAGCGGCTACTGTGTTTGTATAGTGCGCCCTTGATGTACATACAATGACAACGTTATGTTATTTTCTTTCTTCAAAAACGTATTAAGCTTGAAACTTGAGTGTATACAATGCTACGGAATTTGGGATATCCCAAATTAAATTTTATTTCATAGATACGTTAATTATAAATTAATGTACAGGGTGGACATGCTCATAACGTACAGCTCATAACGTACCGATGGTTGACGAATTGCCTCAGTACAACCCGGTAGAAGAGCCGGAAGAGGATCCAGTACCGCGATTCGTCCATCAATTTGTACCGAGTAACTTCAGAATGATTTATTCCTTCATATTATACACATGTACAATATTGCACCATTCTTACTCAAAATAACTCTTCCAGATGAGAACTCTTCCGTTTGCGTGGGCCTTAATGGAGCGCAAAACGCAGGCGGCCTACACAGCAGTACTGGAGCACATAAGGGCTGAAATTGCGCCAGACATGCGACCCGCTTCGGCCATGACGGATTTTGAAATGGCACTTCAAAATGCTATAGGAGTAGTATATCCGGATACTGCTATACACGGCTGCCTACTCCACTACTGCCAGGTAATTTATTTTTCGAATTAATAAATATGTGTTGCACTCACATATTATACGGTGGGCCAATTCACACAAACACTTATAGATCCTGAACACTTGAATAACGTTAACGTCTTCTTACATAATTAACAATAATAACAGATGAGAAAATGTTCCATCGAATTAGGCGCTGCAGAGAAAGCTGAAGGCTCTGGGGATAACCCGGCAACTTGTGGACAATCTGGATGTAATAACTGTGGCACGGAGAATGATGGCACTTGCGCTTTTGCCAGAGCCACTAATTGCGCCGTCTTGCGACACCATACGCGAAAATTGCGTCGAAGCTGTGGAAGAGATCATGCGGCCATTTTTCGCGTATTACCAAAATTATTGGCTAAACCGGGTCACGCCAGCCTCATTCTCGGTATTTGGACTACTACGCCGCACCAATAACTGCGTAGAATCATATAATAGGGTTCTCTTTCACAAGTTGGGGATGCATCCTGCCGTATGGAAATTCACAAGTAAGAAAAAGATTGTCACGACAATTTCATACGTTCAGAGAGTGATCTATGGAAGATTGTAGCGTAATGGGGTGCAAACACCTGTTCAATATATGATTCCGTCAGTTTAATGTGTCACAATTTAAATTTCATTTCTCAGTAGAACTGACCCGTATGCAAAGCCATACTCACGCCGATTTGATCTCGGCAAGTGTGGGTCAGCCAATAACCAGATCTCCAAAGGTAAAATACCTAATTAATGACCGGCGACTACAGGCGTCATGGCGCAAATTGGCAGCTGGTAGGCTACTGCCGCAAGAATTTTTGGAAAATGCGTCACATTTCATGCAAAACGCAATTGAGATAATTCGAATGAGAATAGACGGTGAAGGAGATCTGCATGATTTCGGAAATCAGGATCCAGGTTTCTGAGACACTAAACAATTCAGAACGTTATAGTTAAGATGCGGTGATAACATGTTCATGATAAAACGATTGATTCCTACAGCTCATAACGTACCGATGGTTGACGAATTGCCTCAGTACAACCCGGTAGAAGAGCCGGAAGAGGATCCAGTACCGCGATTCGTCCATCAATTTGTACCGGGTAACTTCAGAATGATTTATTCCTTCATATTATACACATGTACAATATTGCACCATTCTTACTCAAAATAACTCTTCCAGATGTGGTCAATAGGCCACCTCCCGAAATTCATGAGGAAGAAGATGGAGAAGGAAGGATATACCTAAATTAGCCGCAGATATTGGGCCAGTCAAATGGGGGAAAATCAAAAATATTCATGCAAAGTTTTTGTAACTTGGTGAAGTTGTTTATTTCGGGTTACTTTAAAACCAAAAAAAGTCCTCGCAAATTGAACCGAAGATAACGCCGCCATCTTTAAAAAAGTGTGCAGTCTAATAGCTTCAGTATAGATTCAGGCGTTATCTCCGGTTCAATTTGCGAGGACTTTTTTCAGTTCCAAAGTAACTCCAGATAAACATCTCCACCAAATTGCAAAGCCTTTGCATTTCTATTTTTTATTTTCACAGAATGAGCCTAATTTGACTGACCTGTATGGGGAGCGGCTTAATATCTCTGGACTTATGGTTGTGACTTATGTGATATTTTTTTTTGTTGTCGCTTTATTTTTCCAGTGACTTTTTTTTCATTGAATTTCTAGTTATGGCAAAGCTTTGTACATATAAGTATCTTGATATCGTTTTTGTTATAATTATCGTGTTTTTTAACAGTTTTCTACAAAATATATGATATGTTAATAATATAATTGAATGACATTCTTCTTTCCAATTATTCTTCGGCTGATTGCTTATGAGAACTTACTTACCTGAATATTTGTTCGACTGATTTATTATTTCTCTTCTGTGTAAATGAAGCCCCAGAGCAGAGAGCTGTTTAAAAATATCACACAATAACAATACGTTTGTAGCTTGAATGAAATATGAAAATTTTTTTGCTATATTGTAGTGGGAAAATTTTTCCGTACTTTTCAGAATGTTTTGGGAAATTTCGACTTCGTGTAGTTTCATAGACAAAGTAACGATTTTTAGTGGAAGACCACGGAAACACAATCTCTTATAAATTATGGTGAATTAGTTTTTTTTTTCGGAAATGCACTTTCTAATAAAAAGCTACGAATTCTCTTTTTATAGAAAACTATGAATACCCACAGTTTTTGATAAAAACCCACGAAAAGTTCTACTCGAAAATTCCGCTCGAAATTTTTAAACATTCGAAGGAATAGACAACTTCACCAGAGTAACTGAACCGTAGAATATATTCGAACCCAACAGAGTTGCCAGCGCGCTGAAAAATAATAATTGTCCCGGGACAAGGTGCGTCCGGGACTTTTTCTGTCCGAGACAAGGTGCGGCCGGGACTTTTCCCGTCCGAGACAAGGTGCGGCCGGGACTTTTTCCGTCCGAGACAAGGTGCGGCCGGGGCTTTTCTCGTCCGAAACAATGTGTGGTCGGGACTGTTCTTAACCGGGACAAGGTACGGCCGAGACTTTTCCTGAGCGTGACGAGGCATGGCCGGGACTTTTCGCGTTCGGGGCAGCACGCGTTCCTGACTTTTATCATCCGGGAACCCGAGGGGTCGGGACAGCGCACGTTCGAGAAGTCAAGTCGTCCGGGACATTTACCGTCCGGGACTTTGCGGTGGACCCTTTCATGAGTTTCCTTTTTTTCGGATGGTACCAATTCCAAGAGTAAGTACTAGTAAGTACAACGAAAATGGCCCTACGTGTTTTAAAAAATTTATGCTTATTCTTCAAGATTTGTCGCATACATAGTTTTTTTTTTCAAATTAAACTATTGATTACAAGAGCAATGAAAGATAAAAACGTTGAGCAACGCTATCTTCGGTTCTAATCAACGAATCTTAATTTTTTAGGCCGGAAAATGTGTGTCTCAAAAATACGGATCAGAATCCGTCGGAATATTTCATCAACATTCAAAATTGTTGCAGTTAGTTCCATTTGTTTATAAGCAAAAATTTCATTTTCCCGAAATAAGTACTATTTTGGAGAAAAGAAAATATTTTTTCATCGAATATGAAAAGGGGGTATGAAGAACTATGGCTCTGATTTTTTTGCACCATGGAATCCTATATTCCTTAATGTTGTGGCGAATCTACGGATTTTCGGAGAACGGTTAATACTGCAAAAGTATTACACCTACCCCAGTCAAGTTTGCGGGTCCTCTTGGGGGAAAGTTCATACAAGATGTGGATTAAATCTTGAAATCGTAGGTTGAAAATTCGGAGAGTAACTTGCAAAAAACCAAAAAAAAAACTCACGGTTTTTTTCATTTTGCGACAAAATGAATGCAAATACATAAATTGTTATATGGACTTACTTTTTAGAAGGCAACGAGACGAAGAACTTTTATTCGAAGCATTTTGTTGTAAAACTCATTTCACAAAAGATGTATGGCTCAAAGTGGGTTTTCAAATGTTTAACAATTTTTTGCCGCCAAACCCGGACCTAACTTTAAAAGACAACTTAGGGGTGTATTCGTGGGGGTGGTATGAGCTTGTGAAAAAATCGCTCAACCTATGTTCGGCCGACGCAAAGCGAATTTCTAATATGACTGGACTAATATATACAGTCTTGTGCCACGTGCTGACAACAAAACGTAGCGAACAATATTGTGGAAACTACAGTTATGAATGAACATACAAGTGAAAACACGCCTTCGTTATATACCAATTTTGTCGAATTCCGTTTGGTTTGGAGAGTGGATTCGTTAGAGCACTGAACTCAATTTAAAAAAAAAAATTTGATTCATTCTTGACAAATTATATTGATGACTTATCAATAACATCTGAAAATTTCAAAGTACACATGAAACACATAAAATTAGTTTTTAAGGAATTGCAGAACAATAATATAACATTAAAACTATCAAAATCACTATTTTTCAAAACTGAAGTACCATTTCTCAGATTTGTATTGTCTAGCCAAGGTATTCGGCCTAATCCTAACAAGTTACAAATTATTCAAAGATTTGAAGACCCTAAAAATCTTAAACAATTACAACAATTCCTTGGATTATGCAATTATTATCGACAATTCAGCATCAAGCATTCTACGTTTATACATCCTTTTCAAGATTCACTTGGTGATAAAAAAACCATGGCTTTGGTCCGATAATCATTCTAAGGCTTTTAAAGAACTTAAAAATAATTTTGTAAACAGTATTACATTGAGTCATAATATTTCCGGTATCATGTAACCTCAGGTGCAAAAAACCTCGCCAAGTACATTAATTTTTCGAAATCAATCGCCACCAAAAAGTCGTTCCCCAAGAATAACCGCAAAATTAAATTCTGAAAAAAATAGATCCAAATCAATCATTGTGCCAAGTACATGTAACTGCACCATGCATAGGAGTACTAGAGAAGACTGAGATAAAAATACATCAAACCGAATTGCCAATTGGAAGAATATAAAGTTGGGGAAAAAATCAATGAAAAAAAAAAATTAAATTAAATTAAAAAAAAAATGAATAAAAAAAAAAAAATGGAGTACGTGGTCCTTGGCGGGCTAATGTCATTTTCCTATACAAGAATTCTGTATTTTTTTTCCAAAAAGCCCGCCAAGCCCCACTACCTCCAATTTTTTTTTTTTATTAATTTTTTTTTTAATTTAATTTAATTTTTTTTTTCATTGATTTTTTCCCTAACTTTATATTCTTCCAATTGACAATTCGGTTTGTTGTATTTTTATCTCAGTCTTCTCTAGTACTCCTATGCATGGTGCAGTTACATGTACTTGGCACAATGATTGATTTGGATCTATTTTTTTCAGAATTTAATTTTGCGGTTATTCTTGGGGAACGACTTTTTGGTGGCGATTGATTTCAGAAAATTAATGTACTTGGCGAGGTTTTTTGCATCTGAGGTGCTTTGTCGGGATTTTACAACTTTTTGAAAGAAAGTTTTTTGTTTTTAATTATTCGAATGCATAGAAGTAATTATGAAATATATCGAAACACGTGATGACTCAATGTAATTCATCTTTATTTATTACAAAATAATAGTAACTTTTATCATTGAACACATTTATTGCAAAACCACCTGATAAAGGTCAAGGTTCTGGTACTTTTCTAGTTAATGGTGATATAGTTGGCTAGCAGTTATAGTATTTCTGCCGGTCGATATTCTTTCTTGCTCGATAATAGATACCCCTGACGGGTGTAGATGAACCAAAGATCTCACTTACATATTGATCTGAATGACAACTTTATTGAAATATGCATAACTTAGTTGAGCCACATGACTATAGCTATGTGTACAAGAACTCACTCACAGAGACTCCTCAACTTGACATCAAGATACAAAGCCACATCATCTACCTAATCAACCAAATCTGAAGCCTAAACAGTGTCATCGTTAAAATGGAATGCACCCGTCGTCACTGAAATCACAGCTCGTCTCACTTTCAATGCCTATCTCATACCAGATACTAAGGAATGATTTTAATTTTTGTTACAATTTCTCTTCCACAACATAGCTGTAATGAGTGACTTTTGTAGGAACAACTGCACATACACCACCACTAGAGCGGGCTGCTTACAGATGTGAAATTCCAACTTCAAAGGACTGAACTGTTTTTCCTACTGATCAAATGATTATTATTAATTAAAACGCTTAACCCGATATTTTTTGGTCTGCACTGTACAAAGTAATAATGGATTTTCTCAGCAAGATTGCATTTCACTTCTTCGTTCAAATTTCTTTGACCAAACTCCATGTTGCACAATCCATGATCCATTCGATCAGAAATTGTCAATAACTTGAACATCGCTCCCGTATTATTCTTTAATCTGCACAGTGCCCTAAATAAAACAATTGATTTCTTCGAACCACTAACACGGATTATGTTTATCAGATTTTCTCAATTACAGTTACGTCAAATCAACAATCAACTTATTGTTAATAATATCGAATCTTCTGACGCTTTGATACTTTTCATCCGCATACATACGTATATTCGTCATATAAATCATACAGCGATAATTGCTACATCGTTGTTATAATAGTAGCTAGAAACTCAATTTATAGCATAACCTGATGTGGCTGTCACTGCGGAGCTATCGAGTCTAGTTCATAACATTTTAGCAAACGGATTCAGAAATTTGAATTCGTTGATGTCAATCACATTAAGGTGGGCAAACGCTTTGTACTGTTACAAGTTACCGAAAACTATCCATGTTTATATTATCCAAAAACCTGAACACCGTTTCCATAATGAACATTTATCGTATGCCGTCATCGAGTTTGGCCGGTAATTGTGATCGCAAGGAGGTGATCGTAAAGACATGCGGAATGACGACAGTACTCCAGTGGTACAGTAGAGACGACTACAGTCCCTAAAGAGTCCCTAGAAAATAACGAGACGACGAAAACGATGGTCACGCCCATGTGTCTGCAATTTGAACCTCAGCGAAAATCGAGTTTGCGTTATATACTGCACTCCATTTCCTAGCAATAGAGCTGAGGAGAAAAAGCGTCCGGAGACGACGACGGTGAAAAATATTTGATCATAAAACGGGCTCAAGCGTCGATAACTATCATGAGATCACATCTCTCCGAACATCAATGTTATTGAAATTAGACTGAAATGAACCCGACACCGCGATTTATATTGCGAAAGTTCATCCAAATTTCCCGAAAAGCTAATGATTTAGGGGATACCGAATAAAACAGTCGGCCGTACAGCGCTTTTCCTATCTCTTAACTGTATAGATACTCGGTTGCCGTCCGGTGCTCTTTTAATGTACTTGGCGCGAGACTCTACCGAGTCTCTCGATATAATTCAAACTGATGCTAGTGACAAGGGCATCAGTGGAATCCTATATCAAGTTCATGAAAACAATCACTATATAACATCTATCGTTAGTCGATGTCTTTTGGCACATGAAAAAAATTATACGACTACAGAGAAGGAACTTTTAGCAATAATTTACTCACTAATGAAATTCAAAATATACAAATTTGGCGCCCGAACAAAATATAATAGACCATTGTATAATTGGTGAATTAGCATGTGTAAGAATTGAATTTATTTTATATTTTATTATTTTAACGTATGTCCAGAATTAACAGAACACCTGTAAAAACGAGGTCGACAACTCAAGCCGTAAAAAGTAATATACCTGAGTCGACGGTTAGGAATTTGGAAATGGAAATGGAACTGGAGACAGTAAAAAAAAAGAAAGAGAAGAAATGTGGAGGGTTATTAAACAGCAACAAAACGATTCCGAACGAATGTTGGAAGAAATAAGAAATTTAGGAATTCAAAATCAGCCAATTACAGAACAGGGGGATCGAAAAGGACAGTTGGTGAGTAGGCTGGTTGATAAATTACAAAATTCAAATCATGAAATTCTGTTACCTGAATATGAATCAAATATAAAACTAATCCGGCAGAATATATTGAAAATATGGAGAGGTATTTTAGAGTAAAACAGATCCCTACAAGCACACAACCAACAATTATTGAAAATTCGATGAGAGGATATACTCAGATATGGTTTATATCTTATAGACGAAATTTCGACGACAAATTTGAAGTATTTAGAACAAAATGTTTAGAAAAATTTGATTCGGTTAACGCCAGAGCACAAGCGAGAAATCAATGGGCAAGTCGAATGTATGATTCACGTAAAGGCACGCTTGAAACGTACTTTTTAGAACAATTAAATGAATAATTATACATATATGTATTGTGACGTATCCAGCCAACTCAGCACCAGGTTGCCAAAAGATGCGCGAGCAGCAACGCCAACACGACTGCGTGGTGAATCATCACGTCACATACGGGTATAAGAGGCCAGCACACGATCGGTTTGACCTACTGACTCATAGCACGCTGGCTGTCCGTCTTGGGCAGTCCAGTGAATTTAGAATCAATTTCAAATAGAATATGCCTAAGGTTACTTAGATAAAATATAAAATATCATAGAGAATCTCTGCTATTAAGTCAGCTCAAATTTAGTTTATATTTAGTTTGTATTTAATTTTACGTTATTCTTGTCAGCAATATTGTCATTTGAGACCAAAAGTATTATTTTGAATTACACACCATTGTTACATTAAAATCTGTTAAACATTTTTTGACTATCTCTCTCAGCCATATGACTAGTGTAGGATAGAGATAGCTTCGGCGGAACAAACCCCTCTTGTGTATGGCTCTGATAGCGAAATATCTACCCGAGTCCAAGGACAGAGCGGCTAGTGAAACCCAAGTCTGGTTGACAGCGTCGGCAGATCAAACCCCTCTTGTGTATGGCTCTGATAGTGAAATATCTACCCGAGTCCAAGGACAGAGCGGCAAGTGAAACCCACGTCTGGAGCGTAGGTATCCCTTACTTTAGACTCAGGAGACGGCTCTGGCAGCGTAAAAACCTGTCCCGAGTCCGTAATAACAATTCAAATAGCAACTGCACCCTAACAATTAGCCTCAAAACTCCTAGAGAGCTCAAAATAAAATCATTTGAGTAAACGACTCACACTTACTTAACTTTCGAGACACTCACACTTCGAAAAAAGGAACAGTATAGATAAAACGCGTAACCCAACCGAAATTCATTATGATATCATTCAACAACTACCGATGTATTCTCAGGATTCATTAGCATCGGTAGAAGCAGAAGATGTAGAAAAAATTTTAAAAGTATTAAACAATCTAGATATCAACAAACAAAACAGAGAAAAATTTAGAAATTCAAACAACACTTTAAATTCGGCAATAAGGAGTTTGAACATAGTATATCACAATAATTACAGAAACCCATATCGAAATAATCGAAATACGTACAATTATAATAGATCTAAGCCAAATTTTATGCAACAGCAACATAATGGCAGTTTTCATTTAAACCAATATAACAGACACAATTTGAATAGCATGAACAAGTCAAATAGCATTCGAGGCATTGATACAAGTATACCGCCACCTAACATGCTTTATCAAAATACATATGATAATATACCATCTTCTAATTCTAATTCTTTAAACTAGTGAACGACGCGATCAAAACAGGTCCGACATCGCGTTGCAATTTCTACGATTATACCTATACCGGACCTAACTAACGGCGTAGATTCTAATGATGAAAATCTACACAAAATGCAAGAGTCAACGCAAACAGCGACGTTGCAATTAGGAATCAAAATCTTAAATGAAAACATCACAGCAGTAGTAGATTCCGAAGGTCAAATATCTTGTATTTCAGACAAATTTTTTCCACTTTTATCTAAAAATCGTATACTTAATACCTTACCCGTAAAAAACACCCCCCAAAAGGCACCTACGGTGCAAAAAGTTCGCCAAGTACATGAAATGTTCAAAAAATTCATTGTTAATAAGAAAAAAAGGATACAAATCAATTATTGTGCCAAGTACGTGTAACTTTGCATCATGTCAGAATATACAATTGGAAAGTGAATCAATGAGAACCAATTCAAAGAATCAAAAAAAAAATTAAATGAAATATAGAAAAAAACATTCGAAAAAATAAATTGGAGTACGTTGTTCTTGGCGGGCTGATGTTTCATCGCCACACGAAAATTCTGGATTTTTTTTCTGAAAAAGCCCGCCAAGTCCCACTACCTCCAATTTATTTTTTTGAATGTTTTTTTCTATATTTCATTTAATTTTTTTTTTGATTCTTTTTGATTCTTTGAATTGATTCTCATTGATTCACTTTCCAATTGTATATTCTGACATGATGCAAAGTTACACGTACTTGGCACAATAATTGATTTGTATCCTTTTTTTCTTATTAACAATGAATTTTTTGAACATTTCATGTACTTGGCGAACTTTTTTGCACCGTAGGTGCCTTTTGGGGGGATTTCATAACTTTTTGCATGTTGTTGGAGAATATTGTGGTATCGATCATGCTTTCTTCAGTATACTATTGTTGTAAGATGTTAGACGGGTTAGAAAAATTTTGTTACCATGACGATTTAGTTTAGCAGATGTCAAGAGATTTCGGTATAGTACTACGCGTTTGCAATCCAACGATTAATTACTTCGCAGGTCGGTTTCATATGCCTCAGACGATGTGTTCTATTGGATTTGAAGTCCACGGTTTTTTAGATCACAAGATATATTTGTGCAGTTTTATCACAAGTCACCAGATGCAGAGTATCCTCAGATCATCAGTTTGACGAAATGGATCTTAGGTTCGAAGCTACAGCTTATCAGTATTTAACAACATACTAGGAGAAAGATCGAACCTTTTCCTTTCTGGTAAGATGGAGGCAAGGGTCGAATCCTTTGGCATCAGTTTGCTTGGTTTGTGATGTTAAAACAGAAAATGATACTTCTTTCATTATCGATATGCTTGTGGGTGAAAGGAGTGTTAGTTATAATGAATCGGTTTAGTAGGTCTGAAATAGAAAGAAGGATTAAAGTTGACTCAAAACAACTGTTAAGCAGGTGACCAGGATGCAGTTTGACTGCAGTTAATAATAAAATGTAATGAAGAGAGACTTTCATTCAAAAAATTCTCACATTGGATTCGGCCGTAGCTTTCATCGATGAACAGGATCGGAGAGGAGCTTTCGGTTCATATTGTGCCAGAAAGAAAATTGAATTTTTTCAGGAAACATGAAAAGAAATGCTGAGCACTTCAACTTCTGCTTATTTTTTTGAGAGAGCAGGAACTTTTGGTTTGTGGCATTGGAACTAGAACTGATACTTCCTTCAATATCGGTATGCTTAAAAGAAAAAGGATAATGTCAGTCTCTATGAATCGGTATACTTGGTATGAAAAAAAGGCATGGATTCTAGTTGGCTCACAAATAATTGCTTGGTAGGTGACAAGGATATGATTTGGCTGCACTTCGTAGACTTTCTTTGTTTCAAAAACTTTCCCGCCATTTCAGTCGTTCGGAACTTTTGTCGGTGAGTAGGAATCAGAGAGGAGCTCTTCGTTCGTGATATACTGGGAGAAGGACTGAGTTTTTTCCCCAATTAACACAGGAGGATCCATAGAATTCGTTGACGTCAATTCATCTGTGGGAGTTGGATCCTTTGGTTCGTTGTATTGGAACAGAAACCGCTGCATTTTCTGATATCGGTATGCTTGTGGGACAAGGACAGATGTTAGTTATTTCAATTCGATACAGTAAGTACGTTAGAAATGCAAAGTTTATGATTGACTCACACCCATGCTGTTTGTTACTCTTGTGATTGCTTCGTGGATTCAACAAATTTGAACACCCTGCCTACCATTATTCAATACGCCTATATTGTGATAGATTAAAAACTTCATTACGCCATCACTACCGGTAACCATTACCGATGATTCGACGAGCTTTCTCCTCGTAACCTTACAAGTATGTAGTCAGCGAGCTGGCAAGTGAACACCCGACATCGTTATTATCGATAGGGCAAAAACACGTGTTGCGCTGGTCAGAGTTTTATTTACGATTATTCATGAAACTGAGAGGGCTGTCAAAAGGACATGTGTTATACAACCCACATTTTAGCAATGACAAGCCCGCCACTTTCATGGTGCCTTTGCCATGTTAGACTTGTCAACAGACCAGGCAGCGGACGATGACATTTTTAAATCTCTCAAGCAGCCAGTGCGGCGAACGGCAGTCAATGAGAGCGCCGCTTTTCTAGCGCCCAATGAAAAGCAATCGCTGTGTGGTGGCGAACTTGGTAAGAAATGAGACAGGCTACACTGACGCGACTTGCTAGGTGGACGGGAACTACAACCTTTTTCCTACTTGATAGAAATATCGAGCGAGCTACGGCAATAACCACACTGCGGCTTCCCTTCTCCACAATTCATGTTGGAATGGTTTTGGTTTCCAGATGACACATAGCTAGCGTACGACGCCGACGACAATGGCGGTGCTCAATCGTGGAACGGGCCTACCAGTGATCAGAGATTATCATACCTCAGCTCTCCTACCACTGATGTTATTGAAATTACGCTCGAATGAACCCGCTACAGTGATTTACATCGCAAAAGTGCATCCAAATTTTCCGAAACGCTCATGATTTCGGAGATACTCGATAGAACAGTTGGTCCTACAGCGCTTTCTTGCTCCCCTAGCAGTAAAGATACTCGGTCGTCCGCCCGTTCTTTTGAATGTACTTGGCGCGAGACTCTACCGAGTCTCTTGATCCCACCAAAGAAGAAAGCAGACAGGAAGGAAGCAACTACAGCACTCCTACAGGGTCCAAGATCCATCATCCTCCGGGAAATTGTCTGCTGCTTGGTCCACTCTCAGGGAAGAAAATAAGGGGGATTAAAAAAAAAATAAAAATAAAAATAAAAATAACGAAGAAAAAAAAATAAATAAATAAAAATAACGAAGAAAAAAAAATAACTATAACTCTAAAAATAATTATAATCATATCAAACTAATAAATAACAATTACTTCAAACATAAACCCAGCCATACCTAAACAAAATACAATATAACAAACCTCCATACATCCGCATAACCTCATAAGAGATCAATTAAAAACAAATAATAACAAACTTAACAAAATAAAAATAAAGAAATTACTAGTTCATTGAGAACATGACTCAGTAGAGTTATACCTTGGGAAAAAAAAACAAAAAAAACATCAATCTACCATTCGGCTATAATACTATTCTATACAACACATAAAAATCTATTATTAGTTTTCTAATAAACCCACTAAACTTTGATTCATCTACTAAACTAACTACCGGCTAAATCATCCACCTCAACATCTACTACACCACGTGCTGCAGTAATTGGCCTCTGACTACAATCCACGTTCTGAACAACACTTCACAGAAGGAAATCTCATTTCCTTACCGGGAAGAAGTAACTTCAACTACACTTCAGGTATAGTTTCCTTACCCCTTCACTCTGTAATTCTCACCTATGTTATATTAACTCCCAGAATAGGGCAGCCTAACCGCGACTTACCACTATTTAGCAACGAATTCAGACTTACATAGAAGAACAGGGGCATAATAGGCGGCTTTGAAGCTCAATTCGCGTGGTACCCCGAGATAGTAGGGTACCCCGACCGGCAGCTGGCACTGCGGTAGCTCCGTGTCCGTGTGCACCCATACGTAAGCACAATCACGCACACAGATTTACAATTCGATGTCGGTGTCTGAATGCTCAAAGCCCCGCCTGCTGTTTGATATCTTTGTTTCACTCATTCATAGCATATGCTCGGGGTACTCGCGCTGTCTCTGTTCCTCTCACAGCATTCATCCGTAAGCACCATTATACCTACTCCAATGATCTATCCTTCTTTCACTTAGGAATCTCAGATCCTCGGGGTACTGAGGCTTTCTCTCTCATACTCACTAACAGCTCGTGGCGCTTCTTGTAAACAGTCTTTCGCTAGGCACGTGCTCGCCGCAAATTCAAATCGCTCGTGGTTTTTTCAAAGCATAAGGAGTTATTGGTTTATTGTTAGCATAAAGTATTTTGAGTATTGGGTGGTTGCGTATTGTTTTCCGAAGTTTAACAGGGTTCAGATCGGTTTGTTTTCATCGTTTGGTATTTTGAGTTGTGGGAGGCTTCAATCGCGGAGGGTTCTTTAAAATTTAAAGGGCTAAGTTTTCGTTTTTTTTTCCGGTATCGTTGGGGGAGGGGGGGGGGGGGGGTAAGCATCATGCCTGCGAAAAATCTTTGCGTATACAAGGGCTGTGCAAACAACAAAAAGAAAAATCCCAACCTATCCTTCAACCGTTTTCCCACAAATACGACGACGTGAGTATTATTTACACAATATAGTTTTCAAATTGTATATTACCCATATTTCATCAGGTGAAACATGGTATAACTGATTCAGATTTCGTAGATTCTTTGGTATGTATAGAGCGCCGCTCAATATATCATTGCACCTTCATTATATGTATATTGTTACTTTTTTCGAAGTGTGAGTGTCTCGAAAGTTAAGTAAGTGTGAGTCGTTTACTCAAATGATTCTATTTTGAGCTCTCTAGGAGTTTTGAGGCTAATTGTTAGGGTGCAGTTGCTATCTGAATTGTTATTACGGACTCGGGACAGGTTTTTACGCTGCCAGAGCCGTCTCCTGAGTCTAAAGTAAGGGATGACTATGCTCCAGACGTGGGTTTCACTTGCCGCTCTGTCCTTGGACTCGGGTAGATATTTCACTATCAGAGCCATACACAAGAGGGGTTTGATCTGCCGACGCTGTCAATCAGACTTGGGTTTCACTAGCCGCTCAGTCCTTGGACTCGGATAGATATTTCGCTATCAGAGCCATACACTAGAGGGGTTTGTTCCGCCGAAGCTGTCTCTATCCTACACTAGTCATATGGAGGAGAGAGATATTGAACAAATGTCTACAGGTTTTCATGTAACAATGGTGTTTAATTCAAAATAATACTTTTGGTCTCAAATGACAATATTGCTGACAAGGATAACGTAAAATTAAATACCAACTAAATACAAACTAAACTTGAGCTGACTTAATAGCAGCGATTCTCTATTATATTTTATATTTTACTTTTAGGCGTATTCTATTTGAAATTGATTCTAAGTTCACTGGTCTACCCAAGACGGATAGCCAATGTTAACAATACACGGTACTGGCGCTTTGTCTAAGCTACATTGATTGCTTTTGATTTATATGATTTTGTGGTTAGTAGGCCCCTATGGCACAACTACCTAGCTTTTGAGTATATGCTTCTAAATTCACTGGACTGCCCAAGACGGACAGCCAGCGTGAAATGAGTCAGTAGGCGCTCTGCCAAATACTGCTGTCAATCCGATCGTGTGCTGGTCTTATATACCGTATGTGACGTCATGATTCACCGCGCAGTCGCGTTGGTGTTACTGCTCGCGCATCTTTCGGCAGCCTGGTGCCGAGTTGGCTTGATACGTCACAATATAGGTAATACCGCAGATAAATTTCCTTTGCTGCTAATATTCTTCAGAGATGGCCCATAGTTGAAAGTTCATTTCAATTTACTCCACGCATGAATTCAAGATGCCTTAAATTGACTGTAAACTCGAAATTCTATCCAGGTGACTCGAATTACTTGATCTAATATCCCACTTTTTCTGTTGCGTAACTGCGTCGTTACATTGTGAGTGCCCGCATGTTATTGCATGGTGTAGTCCGTACCACCTCGGACTAATGTAACTATTCACTCCTCAGCATCAATGTTGTTAATAAATACATACTCCAATATGTGAAAATGTTTTTCTGTTGCCCTTTAAAAAAGAGATGTGACGTTGCAATGAATATATTCTCCACAGATAATAGCTTGTCAAACTTCGTCATATACTACTACCACAAAAGGTTGAATGCATTTTGACGTAACCGCGTTTCATTTCAAGTCATCAGTTGTTTGCGCATTTCAATTTACAGTCAGCTGGAATGGATCATGCGATCTGGGAATTCAGATTTTGCGGAACTTGCAACAGAAGTGTTGCACGATAAGCGGTTGTGCTCCGAACATTCTGAACTTAGTAGTTTTGACTCCACCCGCCCAGGTAGGCGAATTTTGAAAAGCATTGCGGTTCCGTTTGATTGTGATTTTAGCAACGATAAAAAAGCCGGTAATAATAATAAAGTAGAGTGGGAAAATTCAAATGTAGAGTCACCTCCTAGTTCAATTTGTCAGGTGCCAGCACCAGCCATTGATCTTCCTGGATTTTCGGACAACGCTACAGTGACGTACGATATTGCTACATTGCTGAACAAACCGAAATCAAGAGACTCGGTAGAGTCTCGCGCCAAGTACATTAAAAGAGCACCGGACGGCAACCGAGTCTCTATACAGTTAAGAGATAGGAAAAGCGCTGTACGGCCGACTGTTTTATTCATCATCCCCTTAATCATTAGCTTTTCGGGAAATTTGGATGCACTTTCGCAATATAAATCGCAGTGTCGGGTTCATTTGAGCCTAATTTTAATAACATTGATGTTCGGAGAGATGTGATCTCATGATAGTTATCGACGCTCGAGCCCGTTCTACGATCAGAATTTTCAACGTCATCGTCGTTTTCGGATCACTTTTCTCCTTAGCTCTATTGCTATGAAATGTAGTGCAGTATATAACGCAAACTCGATTTTCGCTGAGGTTCAAACTGCAGACGCATGGGCGTGACCGTCGCTTTCGTCGTCTCGTTATTTTCTAGGGACTCTTTCGGGACTCTAGTCGTCTCTACTGTACCACTAGAGTCCTGTCGTAATTCCGCATGTCTTTACGATCACCTCGTTGCGATCACAATCACCGGCCAAACTCGATGAAGGCATACGATAAATGTTTATTATGGAAACGGTGTTAAGGATTTTGAATAATATAAAATGGATAGTTTTCGGTCAACTTGTAACAGTACGAAGCGTTTGCCCACCTTAATATGATTGACATCACCGAATTCAAATTTCTGAATCCGTTTGCTAAAATGTTATGAACTAGACTCGATAGCTCCGCAGTGACAGCCACATGAGGTTATGCTATAAATGAAGTTTCAAGCTACTATTATAACAACGATGTAGCAATTATCGCTGTATGATTTATATGACGAATATACGTATGTATGCGGATGAAAAGTATCAAAGCGTCAGAAGATTCGATATTATTAACAATAAGTTGATTGTTGATTTGACGTAACTGTAATTGAGAAAATCTGATAAACATAATCCGTGTTAGTGGTTCGAAGAAATCAATTGTTTTATTTAGGGCACTGTGCAGATCAAAGAATAATACGGGAGCGATGTTCAAGTTATTGACAATTTCTGATCGAATGGATCATGGATTGTGCAACATGGAGTTTGGTCAAAGAAATTTGAACGAAGAAGTGAAATGCAATCTTGCTGAGAAAATCCATTATTACTTTGTACAGTGCAGACCAAAAAATATCGGGTTAAGCGTTTTAATTAATAATAATCATTTGATCAGTAGGAAAAACAGTTCAGTCCTTTGAAGTTGGAATTTTACATCTGTAAACAGCCCGCTCCAGTGGTGGTGTATGTACAGTTGTTCCTACAAAAGTCACTCATTACAGCTATGTTGTGGAAAAGAAATTGTAACAAAAATTAAAATCATTCGTTAGTATCTGGTATGAGATAGGCATTGAGAGTGAGACTAGCTGTGATTCCAGTGACGACAGGTCTATTCCATTTTAACGATGACACTGTTGAGGCATCAGATTTGGTTGATTGGGTAGATGATGTGGCTTTGTATCTTGATGTCAAGTTTAGGAGTCTCTGTGAGTGAGTTCTTGTACACATAGCTATAGTCATGTGTCTTAACTAACTTATGCATATTTCAATAAAGTTGTCATTCAGATCAATGTGTGACTGAGATCTTCGGTTCATCTACACCCATCAGTGGTATCTGTTATCGAGCAAGAAAGAATATCGACCGGCAGAAATACTATAACTACTAGCCAACTTTATCACCATTAACTAAAAAAGTACCAGAACATTGACCTTTATCAGGTGGTTTTGCAATGAATGTATTCAAGGATAAAAGTTACTATTATTTTGTAATAAATAAAGATGAATTACATTGAGTCATCACGTGTTTCGATATATTTCATAAGATTTCCTTCTATGCATTCGAATAATGAGAAATAGAAAACTTTCTTTCAAAAAGTAGTGAAATCCCGACAAAGCACCTCAGGTGTAAAAAACCTCGCCAAGTACAATAATTTCTGAAAATCAATCGCCACCAAAAAGTTGTTCCCCAAGAATAACCCTGAAATTAAATTCTAAAAAAAATAGATCCAAATCAATCATTGTGCCAAGTACATGTTACGGCACCATGCATAGGACTACTAGAGAAGACTGGGATAAAAATACAACAAATCGAATCGCCAATTGGAAGAATATAAAGTTGGGGAAAAAAATCAATGGAAAAAAAGAAATTAAATTAAATGAAAAAAAATGAATAAAAAAAAAAATTGGAGGTAGTGGGATTTGGCGGGCCTTTTGGAAGAAAATCTGGAATTCTTGTATAGCAAAATGACATTAGCCCGCCAAGGACCACGTACTACAATTTTTTTTTTTCATTCATCTTTTTCATTTAATTTAATTTCTTTTTTTTCATCGATTTTTTTCCCTAACTTTATATTCTTCCAATTGGCAATTCGATTTGTTGTATTTTTATCCCAGTCTTCTCTAGTACTCCTATGCATGGTGCAATTACATTTACTTGGCACAGTGATTGATTTGGATCTATTTTTTTTAGAATTCAATTTTGGGGTTATTCTTGGGGAACAACTTTTTGGTGGCGATTGATTTTAAAAAAGTAATGTACTTGGCGAGGTTTTTTGCACCTGAGGTGCTTTGTCGGGTTAGATTCTACAGGTAATAATTGTAACAAGTATACTAGGGAGAGAGATAGGAAGAAAGGGAGAGAGAGAGAAGGAAAGGAGAAGAAGAAAGGAGGGGAAGAAAAGACGGATGATTCAGTGCGATTTGATGTGTTGATTAGAGAGGTCGAGCTCGCTCCTCAACAGATGTATTATCATAACGCCGAAATTACAATTAAAAACTATAAAACACAAAGGAAAACATTTTAAATCAGTGTACACAATTTATCAACACAAAATGAACATTTGACAATCTTCGACACTAAAGCAACATTTTATCCACACGGCACATTTAAAACAAATTCAACACCAACACATCATCCATCGACACACGCGTCACAACCTCACGGCCACATCAAATCCTTCACCACATTCAGCACACAGGTACACCAAAAAAATCTCTCTCTCTACAACATTCAACATACAGAAACATTTTTGGACATATTTTCGAACGATAATTAAAATTTTAAATAGAATAATTAATCGTATATTTATTACTGTATGTTCCCTTATTGTTCTGTCCATGTCTAAATTTTATAATAACGGACACAGACTAGTTTAAGTCTAAGATAAGATCAACACATTTGGCGCCCGAACTTAAAAAAAAAGTAATATATATATATGTTTATGTTTAAATTTAGTGTATGCACATTTTAGATAATTTATGTCCAAATTGAATAGAACACCTGTAAAAAATAGATCTACAACTCAATCTGTACAAAGCAGCACACCTAAACAAGATAGTAAAAAATCTAAAATGGAAAAAGAATTAGAAGCATTAAAGAGAGAAAGGGAAGAAATGTGGGATATAATTAAAAAACCAAAAAATGATCAGGACAGAATGTTCAGTGAAATTCGAAATTTGAAAGAATTACAAAGGCAGCCTAGTTAAGTACAGGGGGATATAGAAGGTCAGTTATTGAGTAAATTAGTGGACAGATTACAAAATGTAAATATTGATTTGTCCTTACCTGAATTCGAGTCGAATAATAAAGTTAATCCGTTAGAATATATTGAAAACTTAGAAAGGTATTTTAAAGTTAAAAATCTATCTACAGATATAAGCCTAACAATTGTAGAGAATTCTTTACAAGGATGCGCCAAAATATGGTTTGAAACTTATAGGCAAACTTTTAATAATAGATTCGAAATCTGCAAAATAAAATTTTTAGAAAGATTTAATTCTATTAATGCTAGAGCTCAAGCAAGAAATCAATGGTCAGCTCGTCAATATGACTCTAAAGAAGGTACACTCGAAGCATATTTTTTGGAACAAATACATAAGTCATATCAAGAGACTCGGTAGAGTCTCGCGCCAAGTACATTCAAAGTAACGGGCGGACTACCGAGTATCTTTACTGCTAGGGGAGCGAGAAAGCGCTGTAGGACCAACTGTTTTATCAAGTATCTCCGAAATCATAAGCGTTTCGGGAAATTTGGATGCACTTTAGCGATGTAAATCACTGTAGCGGGTTCATTTGAGCGTAATTTCAATAACATCAGTGGTCGGAGAGCTGAGGTATGATAATCTCCGATCACCGGTAGGCCCGTTTCACGATTAAGGGTGTCCCAGCGCCGAGCCCGAACTCCGAAACGAGTTTCGAAACGATCGCAGCACACCTGGTGTTCACCACGCGAACCACGTTGATTTCAGAGCAGTCGGTATGCCCAATATTCAATGGGTAATAGTATCACTGGCGCTCATTCCATTCATATACCAAATATTTTTCGTCATGATCCAAAACTGGATGAAAATACGGAATATTACTTTGTTGAATCTTTGATTCTGGAACAAGTAAAAAATTTTAATGCTACTAATCAATGAATCGATTGCATCCGACAAATGTTGAGGGTGGTAGAATCCAAATTTCTGTATGGGGCTTTCCACGTCAGGCGGGCCACTCATCCCAAAATATTTTTTGAACCTGATCAAACTTTTTAGACGTCTTGAGAGGTCTCAGACCATTTATTAACGCCAAAATTCAAAATTTCCAAAAGCTACGATTTATGGTAAAAATTGCGAATTTTGACGTTTCCACTATTTGCGGAATTTCGGAGCCGGTAAAGCCGAAAAAAAAAATTGGTAAAATTACGTATCTGATAGGATTTTTTACGTACTTTTACGCGAGGTTATCCATTTTGTTATAAATTAAATGAACGACCACGAAAAAACGTGATGAAAAATTCAATTTCATTTTTCGCAAAACTCTCCCTTTCTAAATTTTTTTTCAAATTCATAAAAGTTAGTTTATTCCCTCTACTTTGACCCCTGTGAATTTCAAAATGGGCCGAAAATCCGTGGTAGGTCAAAAACTATTTGTTATTTCAAAATATGACGAAAAAACCACCAAATTTTTGGCCAAATTGTTTGTTATTGATCCGGTTGATATTGTATTTGTATTATTTAGTTATCTCCGGGCGCTCAGTCCTCGAGGACCATTGTGCCCGAGCCCATACGGGCAACCTACGCTATGGGAAAGGTAGTTAGGTTGGCAGCCCTGGCAAAGAGCAGGAGCCTACCTACTCCTATTCCCTCTATACCCACTTCGCCGGTGAAGTTAGGTCCGAAGGCCTCCGTACGGGGGCCCACTAGACCCCTACATCGCACTATGAGGTGTTGAGGTGTTTCCGCTTCTTCGCCACACCTGGGACAGCTCGCCTCTTCCCTGAGTCCAAGGTGGACGAGGTGTTTGCCTGTGTACCAGTGGCCCGTGATAAGCCCTGTTACACTTCTCAGTTCGGTTCTGCTCAGTTTGATCAGCTCCTCACCGAGCCCGCTCGAGGGTCCTTTAAACAGGCCCCTCGTGTGTAGCATGCCCGGTGCATTGCCCCAAAGCTCTGCGAACTTATCCCTAGCAATCCTCTTTGCTAGTTTTTTGACATGTTCCGTAGGGACGCCGATTAGGCAGCCCCTGTCTGGGCCATGTCGTGAAGCTCCTCTCTTGGCTAGACGGTCTGCTTCGATGTTACCCTCGATGCCTTTGTGTGCCGGCACCCAGAGCAGTTTCACGCGGTTGGTTCGCGCTAGCTGCCTCAGCAGAGTTGTGCATTCCTGCACCAGCTTAGATCTCACCACGCATGCGTCGATCGATCTAAGTGCTGCTCTGCTGTCACTGCAGATGTATATGTGCTTGCTCCTGTATCCCAGCGTCAGAATTTTCCTGGCGCAGGAGAGTATAGCGAACACCTCTGCCTGAAATACTGTAGCGGTGTTCCCTAGTGCCAGCGACATGCTTAGCCTGGGTCCTCCGGACCAGATTCCAGTTCCCGCTCCTCCTCTTTTCTTTGACCCGTCAGTGAACCAGACGAGCCCTTTTGGGTGAAGGAGCGTAAGTTTATCCTCCTCCCAGGATATGTCTTCTTTGATCTGTACCTCGTAGGGCCTTTCAAATTGGTAGAGATGGGGGCGCCTATCTCCTCCCCCTGGGGGAGGGGGTCCCACCGACTCCTCCATCTGTCGGAGTATAGTCGTGTGCCCCCTGCCCGAGCCTCGCCATAACCCGGAGAATCTGAGTCGAAGGGCCGCCCTCCATGCCTCCGTCTCCACCGCTATGTGTGGAGGCGTCAAGTTAAGGAGAGCCCCCATGGCGAGTGTAGGGGTGGTTCTCATGGCACCCGTTATCCCCAAGGTCGCTAGTCTGTAGACCCTTTCCAGAGCCTTACGGTTGTTGGCCCTGCTCGTGGCAGGCCACCAAATCACGGCAGCGTATGTGATCTGTGGAAGTAAGATTGCCGTGTAAATCCACTTCACCGTTCTCGGCTTCAGCCCCCATGTCTGGCCTATCATCCTTTTGCAGGCCCAGAATGTGGCTGTGGCCTTCTGGGCCTGTTTCAGGACGTGAGCCTTCCATGTCAATTTGCTATCCAGGGTCACCCCTAAGTAACGTACCTCCGTGGAACGAGTCAGTTCCGCTCCGAAGATCCTGATCGGTCCTAGGTCGAAACGTCGTTTCCTTGTGAACAGTACCATCTCGGTCTTGCCCGGGTTGATCCTGAGCGACTGCAATGTGCACCAATCTTGTACGAGGTCGAGTGCTTTTTGCATCCTATTCGTCATACGTTGTGGGTGATCGCCTGTGACGACCAGAGCTATATCGTCAGCATAGCCCACTGCCGTCACTCCGATCTCGTTGAGCCCCGTCAGAAGCCCGTCCACGACCAGGGTCCACAGAAGGGGGGAGAGTACTCCCCCCTGCGGGCAGCCCCTGTCGACCTGAGCTCTAACTTCGGTCCCACCGAGACTGGCAGTGACCGTCCTTGTCTGCAGCATGTTCCTGATCCACTCAACAACCATGTTGTTGATTTTGAACCTGGATGCTGCTTCACATATAGCGTTGGAGGATGTGTTATCGAAAGCTCCCTCCACGTCCATGAACACACATAAGGCTGCTGCTCTTTTCTGGGAGAGTGGCCCCTCCAGCTCCCTTATGAGGGAGTGAAGAGCCGTCTCCGTGGATCTGCCTGCTTGATATGCGTGCTGTGTATGTGCGATTGGTCTTTCTACCAGTGCCCCGTCTCTTATGTATCTATCCACCAGCCTCTCCAGCGTTTTGAGTAGGAAAGACGTTAGGCTGATTGGTCTCCAGGACTTGGCTATGTCGTAGTGTCCCTTTCCCGGCTTGGGGATGAAGACTACCTTGACGTCCCGCCACGCCGTGGGGACGTATCTCATTGCTAGACAGGACCTGAAGATGATGCTCAGCCTGATGGCTAGGTCCTTCCCACCCTCCTGTAAGAGTGCAGGAAAGATCCCGTCAGCTCCTGGACTTTTGAACTTATCGAAGGTATCGATCGCCCATTTGGTTCTGTCTGGTGTCACAATCTCCGCAGCTGTTTTCCAGTCCATCGTTCCGTGCCCGGCACGGGTTGGGCCCGCCCTTTTGGGCAGTCCCCCGCCGGCCGGCAACGACCCGGGGAAGTGGGTTTCCAGCATGTGGGTTAGGATTTCTGTCTGGTTCTCGGCTGTTCTGCCGTTAGGCAGGGTGAGCCCGTCCAGCTTGATTGGCGGGCCGGAGGTGAATACCTTGCGAAGCCTAGCTACCAGCGACAGGTCCTCGGTCTCGCTGCAGAAATCCCTCCAGCCCTCCTCCTTCGACTTTTTGATCTTTTTCTTGTACGTCTTCTGAGTAGCTTTGTAAGCTTCCCAGTCCGAGTCTATACCTGTCTTAAGGGCCCTGTTAAGTAGTTTACGAGATCTGGTCCTTAGTTGGCCCAGATCCTTATTCCACCAGGTCACCTTTTTGCTGCATTTCCGCTGCTTTGCTGGGCACGCTGCTTCGTAAGCCTGGTTGATGGCAGTCTGTAGGGTACCTACTGCGCCCTCAACCATGCCTATCGTTCTTAATTTGCAGCAGGGGCCCCTGAGTCCCTTTGCTAGCTCCTCTCTGTAGGAGGTCCAGTCGGTTGCCCTCGGGTTCCTGTACATTACCGTCGGTTCCCATGCCGCGTCCCCGTCTATATAGAAGGAGATTCGTCTATGGTCGGAAAGAGTGTCCTCTTCCCTTACCCTCCAGTTTTTGGTCATGTGTACCACCTTGCTGGTGCACAGAGTTAGGTCAATCACCTCCCTCCTAAGGGAGTTGACGAAAGTGGGCTTCGATCCCCTATTGAGGATTTCCAGCCGCTCCAGGGTGAGGTACTCCAGTAGAGCCACTCCCCTCCTGTTTGTGTTGGAGCTGCCCCATACCGTGTGGTGCGAGTTTGCGTCGCACCCCACCAGCAGTTCGAGCCCTTTGCTTGCGCAGTACCTTACCAGCGCCTTGAGTTCCCCCGTAGGTGGTGGATCCTTCGAGTCGTAGGGTAGGTATGCTGATGCGACCACCATGTCGGTGGTCCCTCCCCGGGCAAGCTTTAGTTTCACTAATGCTGCCACCAGGTCTCTGTTGCAGAACTGGTTCAATTTAAGTGCCTGGTGTCTATTATTAATATAAATAGCCGCCCTGGGGCCCGGATCTTCTGGTCCCCCTATTTTGCACAGAATTGCCCCGTTCCTTAATTCCAACCCCCTTACAAGCCCCTTGTGTACCCATGGTTCTTGTATGAGTGATATGCCTGTGTGCTCCACTGCAAGGTCCCTGCTATGTACAGCTGAGGCCGCTTTGCAGTGTTGCAAGTTGATCTGCGCGAAGTTGATCCTGCCTGCGGTCATAGGACTGCCTGCCATTCGGATATACTTTCGCTGTGGGTGGGGGAGAAGGTGAGTCCCTGTTTACAGAGCCCCGCCTGCCCCCCCGGTGCCCTGGGCCCCCGCGTCAGGTGTTACCCCGGGTAGTGTTACTGCAGGGCCTACTGCTGCGACAGCAATGGTCTTTTGGACCCCTGCTGCCACGTCAGCCTGCCCTGCCCTGCCTATCTCGCAGGCCCTTGTCGGGCGCCCCCTAGGCCTGCTCGATCCCCCCTCTACTTTTTTGTAGGGTAGTACCCCTCGGCTCGTGTGCCCTGGTCTGAGGACCTGAGTCCACGAGCTTTTGAGGTCCTTCCCTCCCCCGCTACTTGTTTTTGCGGCGGTTGTAGCCTCGCCCCCGGGGTTCCTAGCCGCCGATGTCGACGGGCTTGGTCCCCCGGTCTGCGTGACCCCAGCCGCCACAGCTCCCTGGCCAGTGGGTGCCGAGGCCCCCTGTCCCTCGCCGGTGCTCGGTCGGGTTTCCTTGAAGGTCACCCTTCCGAGTCCGTAGTGGGCCATGAGGCCAGCCCCCCTCAGCCAGTCCCTAGACTTTGCGTCCACGCCCAGCACCAGAAGGACGGATTTTGGTCCCTCCTTCCTGTCCCAGACCCGCCAGAGGTGAGTCTGAAGACCGGTGTTGAGGCGCTTCAGCCTGGTCAGGATGACTTCAGTCTTATCCGGCAAGCCGGGTATGACTGTCGTCATCTTGCTTAGCCTTGGGAGTTGTCCCCTCTCCAGAAGCTGGAGTGAGGCCCCCTCCCAGGGCTTTATTGTGGGCACCACCCGCCTGAGCCATACCACAGCCCCTTCGTTGGAGCCGGTGATCCAGAGCATCCCTTGGTCGCACCGGTACTCGTCGAAGCGAGGAATCTCCTCCCCTTCCGGGATGGAGTCCATCGCCCCGCAGAGCGCCTGCGCCACCAGGTCAGCCTCGCCTGAGCTCAGGGTGGCAGCAGGGTAGTCCGTGGGTGTAATCGCCACCCGCCTACCGCCCTTGGCTGCCTCCCCATAGCTCTTCGGCTTAAGGACTTCCCTGCCCCTCTTGGGAGCCGAGTAGGCCTCAGGCGGAGTGCTGTCAAGAGGCCTTGGCCAGAGGCCTTGGCCTCTTGTTCTGTCGCACTCCGTTTCCAGGTTGCCCACTTGCTGAGCCTCCCTTGGCGGAGTGCGCTGGTAGGGATGTAGCTGTACTCGCAGTCTGAGCGGCGTCCGAAGAGGTCACGGCGGCCAGCCTGGCCCTGCGCGCCCTCTTCTTCGCCGCCCCCGATCTGTTTTTGGGCTTCTCCCTTTTTCCTAGGTTGCTCGCGGCGGTCCCAACCGAGGTCGGGCCCTCCACTGCACCCTGCTGGTCCGAAACCGTGAGGCAGGTGTGGGCTCTCGAGGCTAGTGCCTCGATTTCCCCCACCACGCCAGCAGTTTCCTCCTCCAAGGTCCTCGAGTCCCCCTGAGTGGCAGCCTCTCCGGTCCTTGGTAGCTCCGACACCGAATCTGCGAACAGACTATCGCTGCTGGAGCTATTAGTACCTTTTGCTATTGTTGGTTCCATAATTGTTCCCACGAGTAAGCAGGAAGGGGTGGTCCACCCCTGCAGAGCCTGCATTGCAGGGGTAAGGCTAGATACAATGGGGGGGCGCCTGGTACCCCAAGGGCATCGTTTGTGACACTGTACCCCAGTGCCATTCAGCCCTCGGCACGATAGCTCCCACCTTGGCTTGGGGAGTTGGTCCGCGGTCGGGGCCTTGGTCCCCCTGGGCTGGTTTTTACTCCGGCCGGGTTTCCTATAGCCGCCGACTAACCAGGTCATCCACAGTTCTGCTGTCCCGCGTTCCAGTTGCCTTCCGGCACCCTGGTTCCCGAGACCACGCATCCCTGCTTTTGGCCTGGCCGTTCTCCTATCCGCCACCCGGAGACGCGCTCGGTTGGCGCTCAACCGCGTCCCCGCCCTCCCTGTGGAGCTCAGGGCTCAGAGTCTCCTTGCCCCTTCCGGAGCTTGGCGACCCCCAGCTCCTTGCCCCTCAGGAGTTCGGAGACCCGAGCCGGTTAATATTACTAGGGAAAAACATATTTTTATGAATTACTTGGTTTTCTTTTTTTTTCAATTTTTGAGAAAATTAAAAAAATTAAAGAAATTGCAAATTTACAAAATAAATTTTGAGTTACAAAAAAAAATTTATTCGAATAATTCTTAAAAAATATGTTTATCCCTAGTAATATTAGCCGGATCAATAACAAACAATTTGGGCAAAAATTTTTTTTTTTTCATCACATTTTGGAATAACAAATAGATTTTGACATAGAATGGATTTTTGGCTCATTTTGAAATTTACAGGGGTCAAAATAGAGGGAATGAGCTAACTTTTAAGAATTTAAAAAAAAATTTAAAAAGGGAAAGTTTTGAGAAAAATCAAATTGAAATTTTCAACACGTGTTTTCGTGGTCGTTCATTTTGTTCATAACAAAATGAATAACTTCACGTAAAAGTATGGAAAAAATCCTATCGGATACGTAATTTTACCAATTTTTATTTTCGGCTTCGCCGGCTCCGAAATTTCGCAAATAGTGGAAACGTCGAAATTCGCAATTTTTACCATAAATCGTAACTTTTGGAAATTTTGAATTTTGGCGTTAATAAGTGGTCTGAGACCCCTCAAGACGTCAAAAAAGTTTCATCAAGTTCAAAAAATATTTTGGCAAAAGTGGCCCGCCTGACGTGGAAAGCCCCGTATGTGCATAGTGCTCCAATTGTTACGGTTATTATCATTATAGGGGAACGCGGGGCAATATGGGGTAGCGGGGCAGAATGGAGTAACCGAAAAATTTTGTAAAAATTGTTTTCGAAATGATCGATAAGGACTTCAAACATCATTCTGGATTCGAAGTTTTTTTTTTCTCATGGTTCCCTCGAGTACCCCATTTTGCCCCGCCTTTCCCTAATTATCATATTTTCCTCCGGTAACACACCAAAATTATGCACCCAACTGAAACTTTCTACTACCATCGGTCGTGCAGGCCCATGTTTTCTATTGCTCTAATTACAATCCACTACCAAAGTCGGTATTTACAAAATATCCCATCTTCTCATGTTAAAATCCTACATGAACTAAATGCTGACATCTCTGTACTAAAAAATTGGAAAATTTCAATCACTACGAGCGGCTATGCGTTTCAAAACCCACGGTTCTGATACGAAGCAATGATAAGTTTATTCGGGGGAAAAAATCGAAGAACACGGTCTCATCGAAACGAGCATTTTTCACTCTGAGGATTATCTGAGAAATATCACATGAAATCGCAAACAGAAATTTCGTCTGGAATGACAACCTATATGATCGCGAAAAAAATTTCACATTCAGATGAGAGGTACACAGAGATTGGAATAACTCGCACCCTTTTCGTAAGGATGTAATTTTTGTGTGATGTTTGTCAGCTTGTGATGAGGTGTTGCGAAAATTGCGTATCAAAGAGCAATTTCTTTCTAACAAGTTATGAAAATAGCTCACGCCATGCTGTCACCCGCACAGCGAGTAATTTCGGGGTCACAGAGATTTAGTGTTTAGTGATTCCCGCTTTGGTCGATACCATTGTTACGTACATAAGAAATTGTGCTACATTACTGCCCAACTACATTCAAAATGCAACTGCAACGAAAATATATTTTTCGACTCGTGTTCGAATCAACATGCGGAAACCAAAGGAAGAATGAAGCAGGTTAAGTTTCGTCAATCAAGCAAGTAAGATTTTAGACGAAATTGATGAGTAAAAAGATAACTTGAGAAACTGTAAATAGTATTTAATTGACGCATGAGAATCAGAAAATTTTGGCAAATAATATTGAAGGAACTAATTTATTATGTGCAAATGATAATGAGAGTGCACTATCAGTACCTGCACTCTCAGGGCGCGATTTTCAACGCCCGCGTGCAAGTAACGTGAAAAGTGAACATCACATACATGATTATATTACACTTTCAGTACCTGCACGTTCAGGGCGCGATTTCAACGCCTGCGTGCAGGTAACGTGAAAAGTGAACATGATGTACATGATTTATATTACACTTTCAGTACCTGCACTTTCAGGGCGCAATTTTCAACGCCCGCGTGCAGGTAACGTGAAAGGTGACGTCATACTCAAATTAAGTGAGAATCAATTTCACGTGACTCTAACCGTTGATTTTTCGCAATCACTTTCGCAGCTTTGACTCGCTTTTGCCGAGCTGCAAGCTCCTGCGCCTTGAGTATGTGTTCGGGTTCCCTGATTTCCATGCTCCTAAGATAGCAGCTATCGACTATTTCAGGTAACAAACAGGTTTCGTGAAACAGGGTTAGGTGAGGTTTCATTTTTTCATCAAAAAATTTATCATCTCTGATGACCTTCACAATTTTGGAGCCTTTGGGCGTCCACAGCATAAAAAGACAATAATTTCGTCGAGTTATGTGTAATTGCCCCTGCACCTGATAATAGTACTCGTGTTTTTCGTTCATCTCGGAACACTCGGCTGATTTGAATACCCGACTCACGGCACTGATCTTTGCAGCGATTGCTTCGTCTGGAGTAAGATCACGGGCCGAGTACGGACATTTTATTTCGACTATTCCGTCGTCACCGATAAGGCCGTCAGGTGAAGCACCTAGACCGAGTATTTCCGGGTCCACGAATAAACCACATTTCACCACCTGAACA
Organism: Athalia circularis; assembly: GCA_963978495.1. Lineage (NCBI taxonomy): Eukaryota > Metazoa > Arthropoda > Insecta > Hymenoptera > Athaliidae > Athalia > Athalia circularis. The sequence goes on along the minus strand of OZ021699.1, from coordinate 13,928,513 downwards.
TTTGCTTTGTCTTCCAGTTCGAGGCGTGCGGTTTCTTCGTGATTGCGTCCATATTCCAAAGCGGGAATATTTTGCGAATTATTCGCAAACAATATCGACTGAACAAGCGATCGACAGAACGTTGTCTTTCGCATCAGACATACTTTGCCAAATTTGGACGCGGTGAGCAGCTGTTTCCTCGTGGACAGCCACAGCAGGCTATCCGACTGGTCGACGGTGTTTCTTTCTAAATTTTTCAAATCCCTCTGAAACTCCTTCAACCTCGTCAAATGCCGGTCAAGTTCTGCCGCGTAGTCTTCCGGACTCAAACCTGGTTGCTGAGCGCGAGGGCCATAGTCTTTGTCGACCGTTTGGCGTCTCGGTGTCCACTGTCGGGGAACGTTGTTCTCTTTGGACTGATCCAATCGTATTTTTCGCAACTTTCCCTTTTTTTCGCTCTTATTCTCGACTTCAGTTGCTACTTCAGACGCTATCTTATTATTCACGTCTCTGTAGACTGTCAAGACCTTCTTACTATTATATTGCACGGCCGTACCGAGGGCGCGAGCATTGTAAGAGTTTCTTTTACCGTAGTGGATGCGTTTTGCACCAATGAATTTAGCCACTACGCCGTTGAACGATTCCACAGTATTGTTATTCACATTGCGGATCAAGCTCTTGGCGTTGCGGCCGAGGCGAGCCACCGAGTCTTCGATTTCTCTCATGAGCCCCAGATTCCTCAGTTGCGGTACAAAGTTCTGCTCATTCGGTTTCGGTCTTCCATCGCAAAAATACGCAATAGATGCGCATTTCGCATGCTCTCCGAAAACGTGGCTTGGAATATTTGAGATATCCATTTGGAGAAGCCTGATTTTTTCAGAATCCGATACTTCTTGATTTTTTCGGTGCCGTATCGCTGTTCGGATTCCGGCGTTGAACCTAGGTACGCTATTCTTTATAAGGTTGCGTATTGTTCCAGGAACTCCTCTTTTTCTCTCAAACTCTTTCAGTTTGGTTCCCACGTTTCTTATGAGATGGTTAGCGCATTCTATTTTCTCTACATGCACGCCGTGTGCTCGATACGGCTCATAGTCCGTAATCTTTTTGTACACGCTACTATCCCCGTCCGCTATTAGAGTGGAGTAGATCAGTCCATGCTGTTCGACGCTGCTTTTGAATCCTTCTAGGATCGCATCGGATTCCATACCAGTTGAACTGTCGTTTCTACCCCAATTTTTATAGCACGTGTGTTCTCTAGGAGCTTCGCCTTTCTGAAATGCTGGATCGCATATCGCGCACGACTTATTGCGGGTTCCGACATACAGTACCTTCTGCGTGTGAAGTCCGACGATCGCTCCCAAGCCAGAGGATGAATTGTACTTTCCTAATTTATACGATCTCTTCATCCAACTGCCATCGGTCACCACAGGTATGTGGGGAATGCCGTTGATCACATCGCCCCTTTCGATGGCCAGTCTCCGTTCTTCCTCGCCAGCTTGTTTCATTTCCGACTCCGCGGCTTTCATCAAACCGACGTAAACGGAATCATGATGTCGTTGAAATGTGGTTTCGGCCATACATTTCAAGTCCATCGCACCTAGCATCTGCTGTAGCTGAGCGTATCCTATTCCAGAACATATACTGCCTAATACAGCCGATTCGTTGATGTCTAAGATGCGGTCACCTTCCGGCTCGCTCGATATTTCCTTTTCAAAATGACACATCGAACAGCGGAAGCGCAGCACCGTTTCGAGGCCAGATGATCTACATTCGATGAAACGAAGATTTCGGAACGAACATTCGACTCCCTTTCCATGTTCATCGAACGCATCATGCAGTTCCGTCCACACATGCTCGAAAGAGTAAATTCCTCTTGCCGTTGGGACACCATCCTGCAATTCTTCGTCTGACTCACGGTGACTCTCCACCAGTTTGTGTTCTTCAACGAGTCGTTCTTCTTCGACTATGTTGTCAATTTTGTCGTCGAACTCGCCTCCGTCGAGTGGTTGTTCCGTGCTATGCTCTTCCCTGAGATGAATCTTCGGGGGCACGCATGTCGACGTTTCAGCCTGGTCGAGTTGATCATCGAGTTCCTCGATCGTGTCTCTGGAAGGCTGTTCGTCCTCGCACCGGCGGATCACTTCAATTGCGGTCAAATCGTACTGATTACCGTAAGGATCGTCCAGTCTACCAGGCGGGATGTTCTTCATGAGCAGGTCACAAAGTGATTCCGCATCCGGAAAGTTTGTCAAGCACGCCCTACCATCAGGTGCGACATGTCCTGTCGAACTTGTACTATGGGAATCGAACATCCACACACTACTTTCCGTTCTGAATACGGCCACGGATATGAGATTACTGGTGAGGATTCCCAATTTCTCTTCAGACAAAAACTGCACCAATCGGGTTCTCAAATCCGGAAAGCCATCTTCGGAAAAGTCCTGATGCAAATGTCCACAGAGCCAAGACTCGGAAACCTGTATGAGGCGATCTTCCCCACTTACTTCGATCTCCGTACACAGCTCCGTAGCTGTCAAGAAGTCTGTATTCCTTTCTTTTGGATTCACATCGTTTCGGGCCTCCATGCTTTTAGCGTAAAGATCATCTCCGATCGTGAGAACCGCATCCACATCCGCGGAATCCCACAAACGTGGATCTTTCACATTGCACATAGCTAGTGCGGCTGCTGCATTCGCAGTGCATTGTTTCCCCCGAGTGCCTTGCGAAAATCTGAGATCCCCTTGATGAATCGTACCTCTGACGATCTTTGGGAGCTCTCTTTTGATTCCCGCAGTATCCTCTCTGCGGACGTCCGTTCTCGCTCCTTGGCAACTCTCGTCGCAGAGCGGGTTGATGGCGACTTCTCCATCGTCCATCTCCAGACCCTGTTGGACCTCACTATCTGCCAACTTTGTGGCCTGCCCGTCGACCTCTGTCATTCTCCGCCGTCTGCAGAAATCACCCCAATAAATAAACTGTCAATGACTTGAGACCTCCTCAGTATGATAAAAACTAAGAATATCGTGAATCCCCTTACCTAAAATGATGAGAAAAGTTTTAAAAGTTTTATCAAGTATCACAATTGAACCGAGATCGATTAATTAAGTTTCAGATTCAAGTGTTAGTATTTTACTGAAAACATAAAATAAATAATCATTTATTGTCTACCGACTTCGTATTCAAGTTCCCACATCATAATATTTGAAGGTAATTCTATTATTTTCAAAACGATTTCAATAATTTTTAATTCTTTTTTCATATGATTAATATCTCCTCCGCTTTCATTATCAGCATAATGAATAAAAACTTGAATCCACGCCCCCCAACTCGATATGCCTTTTACCCTTTCCAATTTGGTTTCAACCCATCTTCGTTTCTTACTGCGGCCGATTCCAGACAAAACATGTTGACATTTTTTCGAATACCGAGATTGAATCGCGCATTCCTTTGAAAAGCCACTCTTTTGCATGCAAAATTTGATACTAGTTCAATTTGTACGCCGTAAGCCCATGCATAGACTTTTGACTGCATCCCTAATGCATTTTTTCACTGTATTTCTGAGATTTTTGCGAAGTTGTTTGTCATAACAAAATTGAATTTTTGTCGCGGTATGCCATTTTTCATGAAAAACCAATATTGTAAAGTTTTCTCCTATTTTTTCAAATTTTGTAAAATCGCTTACCTATGTTCCAATACAAACTGTACCGATTTTATTTCTCAGAGAAGGTGTTTCGAAGCGCTCAATGTTGTTTAAATCATTTTTTAGAAAACCTCGACACGTCGCTAAGTATACCATTTTTATCAATTTTAGATAAATTATTTAGAAATGTGGTCTCGAAAATTGTTTTTATTTCCGCTACACGTCAATATCGATTCCCCGCGATGTTCACTGTTTTTGAAATTGTCGATAATATTCCACAAATATGTTGTCACCAACATAGAAATTTTTATAGACTCTTTTAATCATAGACCGAATTTTATCCAGTTTTCGAGAGATGTTCTGATTTTGAAATGTTTTCTGAAATACAAATTCCATCTAGGAATGGCAAAAATCTGACACATAATCGGAGATACCTCACAATATTTATATCAAACAGAAGACGTCGACAAATTTATTTAAAATGTTCGTAAATGGCGAACTTTGCAGAAAATGTATTTTTTTTTATGTGAAATTCGAAACAAGTTCTCCGGAAAATTAGGTGAAAATCGGTGAAATTTGCATTACAAAAGTCCGGTCCAAGAAAAACAAATTGACTCAGGTTCGGAATGAGATTTCACCGGTAGGTCTTGGATTTGGCCCCCGATGAAATTTAGATGTGATCTGAGGCCGAATCGTTGGTAAGAAAATTGAACAAAAAACTCGAAACTCTGCAAAAAACTTGAACATTTCGACCCACAATTCGTATGATCTGAAACATTCTACATTCGAAAAAAGATGTCATGGGAAGCTTCTTAAAATCTTCGAAATGGTGTACGATGCCAAAAACGAAATTGATCCGTCATATGTAACAAATGACTTCGAAAAGTTCGCTAATTATGGTTGAAAAAAAAAAACGAAACGAACAAATTAATTGCTGTTTCTTGGTACATTGAAGTCAAATTTGAGCATATCGGAAAGGACGTTATACATAACCCCCCAAAAGGCACCTACGGTGCAAAAAAGTTCGCCAAGTACATTAAATGTTCAAAAAATTCATTGTGAATAAGAAAAAAAAGAAACAGATCAATTATTGTGCCAAGTACGTGGAACTTTGCATCATGTCAGAATATACAATTGGGAAGTGAATCAATGAGAATCAATTTAAAGAATCAAAAAGAATCAAAAAAATAAATTAAATGAAATATAGAAAAAAACATTCAAAAAAATAAATTGGAGTACGTGGTTCTTGGCGGGCTGATGTTTCATCGCCACACGAAAATTCTGGATTTTTTTTCCGAAAAAGCCCGCCAAGTCCTACTACCTCCAATTAATTTTTTTGAATGTTTTTTTCTATATTTCATTTAATTTATTTTTTTGATTCTTTTTGATTCTTTAAATTGATTCTCATTGATTCACTTTCCAATTGTATATTCTGACATGATGCAAAGTTCCACGTACTTGACACAATATTTGATCTGTATCTTTTTTTTCTCATTAACAATGAATTTTTTGAACATTTAATGTACTTGGCGAACTTTTTTGCACCGTAGGTGCCTTTTGGGGGGATTTCATAACTTTTTGCATGTTGTTGGAGAATATTGTGGTATCGATTATGCTTTCTTCAGTATACTATTGTTGTAAGATGTTAGACGGGTTAGAAAAATTTTGTTACTATGACGATTTAGTTTAGCAGATATCAAGAGATTTCGGTATAGTACTACGCGTTTGCAATCCAACGATTAATTACTTCGCAGGTCGGTTTCATATGCCTCAGACGATGTGTTCTATTGGAATGAGAAAGCTCGGTAGCTGCTGAATTGCGATTTGAAGTCCACGGTTTTTTAGTTCACAAGATATATTTGTGCAGTTTTATCACAAGTCACCAGATGCAGAGTATCCTCAGATCATTAGTTTGACGAAATGGATCTTAGGTTCGAAGCTACAGCTTATCAGTATTTAACAACATACTAGGAGAAAGATCGGTTCCTTTTCCTTTCTGGTAAGATGGAGGCAAGGGTCGAATCCTTTGGCATCAGTTTGCTTGGTTTGTGATATTAAAACAGAAAATGATACTTCTTCCATTAACGATATGCTTGTAGGTGAAAGGAGCGTTAGTTATAATGAATCAGTTCAGTAGGTCTGAAATAAAAAGAAGGATTAAAGTTGACTCATGAACAACTGTTAGGCAGGTGGCCAGGATGCAGTTTGACTGCAGTTAATAATAAAATGTAACGAAGAAAGACTTACATTCAAAAAATTCTCACATTGGATCCGGCCGTAGCTCTCATTGATGAATAGGATTCGAGAGGAGCTCTTGGTTTATATTGTGCCAGGAAGAAAATTAAATTTTTTCAGGAAACATGAAAGGAAATGCTGAGCACTCCAACTTCTGCTTATTTTTTTGAGGGAGCAGGAACTTTTGGTTTGTGGCATTGCAACTAGAACTGATACTTTCGTCAATGTGAGTATGCTTAGAAGAAAAAGGATAATGTTAGTGTCTATGAATCGGTATACTTGGTATGGAAAAGAGGCATGGATTGTAGTTGGCTCACAAATAATTGCTTGGTAGGTGACAAGGATATGATTTGGCTGCACTTCGTAGAGTTTCTTCTTTTTAAGAACTCTTCTGCTATTCCAGTCATTCGGAACTTTGGTCGGTAAGTAGGAATCAGAGAGGAGCTCTTCGTTCGAGATATACTGGAAGAAGGACTGAGTTTCTTCATGAATTAACACAGGCGGATCCAAAGAATTTGTTGACGTCAATTCATCTGTGGGAGTACGATCCTTTGGTTCGTCGTATTGGAACAGAAACCGCTGCATTCTTTGATATCGGTATACTTGTGGTACAGGGACAGATGCTAGTTATTTTAATTCGATACAGTAAGTACGTTAGAAATGCAAAGTTTATGATTGACTCACACCCATGCTGTTTGTTACTCTTGTGATTGCTTTGTGGATTCAACAAATTTGAACACCCTGCCTACCATTATTGAATACACCTATATTGTGATATATGAAAAACTTCATTACGCTATCACTGCCGGTAACGATTACCGATGATTCGACGAGCTTTCTCCTCGTAACCTTACAAGTAGTCAGCGAGCTGGCGAGTGAACACTCGACGTCGTTATTATCGATAGAGTAGAAACACGTGTCGCGCTGGTCAGAGTTTTATCTTGTTCATTCACGGAACTGAGAGGGCTGTCAAGAGGACATGTATTATACAACCCACATTCCAGCAATGACAAGCCCGCCACTTTTATAGAGGTTCTTCAAGTTAGCACCCCGATTTGAGATAGTCATTCGAAACTAGGACGAAACGCTTGCGCGTCGCTCTATTATAAAGAATCTATCAACAATTCGTTTGCGCGTTTTTCTCTCCACGAGAAAAATGAAAGTAAAAGTGGGGTGCTGAATCTGAGCACCCTACCTTTGAATACGATTTTAGACGATTGAATATGAAAATTAAAAAAAATCGGGTGCTGCCAAATTGTTTGCGCGTCATTCGCGCAATCAAAACCCGTGCCCAGATCCAATGAAATTTGAAGTGCACTGTGAAAAAAAATTATTCATCGAAATGGACAGGGTATCTAAAGATGAGAGGCCATTATTGCGCATGCGCGACCATCGGTTTGATTCCACCTATTCCGAGATCAAACTTTTGATGATTTCGATTCAGGTGCTGATTGCGCGTATGTCGCACAAATGATACGTATTATGGGACGTAAAGCAGATGCTGGAATTCAGCGGCCGCGGTATTATTTCGATTTTTCCAAAAAAATGCGCCATTGCGCAAACAAGGTTCAGGGGGGTTCTCATTCTGGAAATAACGCGCAAACGATGTACTAGTCCCTGGCCTCTCCGATTTTCACATCCAATCGCTCAAAAGCTCATTCAATAATCGGGTGCTCTGAAATCCGGCACCCTCAGTCGAAATTCAATTTTCTAGAATCTTGGAATAGGTGGAATCAAACCGATGGTCGCGCATGCGTAATAATGGCCTCTCATCTTCAGATACCCTGTCCATTTCGTTAAATAATTTTTTTTCACAGTGCACTTCAAATTTCATTGGATCTGGGCACGGGTTCTGATTGCGCGAATGACGCGCAAACAATTTGGCAGTACCCGATTTTTTTAATTTTCATATTTAATCGTCTAAAGTCGTATTCAAAGGTAGGGTGCTCAGATTCAGCACCCCACTTTCACTTTCATTTTTCTCGTGAAGAGAAAAACGCGCAAACGAATTGTTGATAGATTCTTTATATTTGAGCGACGCGCAATCGTTTCGTCCTAGTTTCGGATGACCATCTCGAATCAGGGTGCTAACTTATAGAACCTCTTTTATAGTGCCTCTGCCATGTTAGACTTGTCAACAGACCAGGCAGCGGACGACGGACATTTTTAAATTCCTCACGCAGCGAGCGCGGCGAACGGTAGCCAATGAGAGCGCCGTTTTTCTGGGGCCCAATGAAAGGAAATCGCTGTGCGGTGGCGAACTCGGTAAGAAATGAGACAGACTACACTGACGCGACCTGCTAGGCGGACGGGAACTCCGACCTTTTTCCTACTTGACAGAAATATCGCGCGAGCCACGGCAATAACCACACCGCGGCTTACCTTCTACACAATTTATGTTGGAATGGTTCTGAATTCTGATCGTGTACGACGATGACCACGGCGGTGCTTAATCGTTCAACGAGCCCACCGGTGATCAGAGATCATCATACCTCAGCTCTCCGACCACTGATGTTATTGAAACTACGCTTAAATGAAGGATCGTCCCCGATTTATATAATGAAAGTGATTTCACATTTGCTATAATATTTTTAGTATGAGAGCTATTTGATGAAACGGAACCCAAACTCCTCTTTTCTGCTCCCCTGGCGGTATAGATACTCGGTAGTCCGCCCGTTCTTTTAAACGTACTTGGCGCGAGACTCTACCGAGTCTCTTGATAAACTACGATCGAATCCCAGGAATAGTACATTGGGCAACACGGGGAAGAGGGGGGTTGAGCCATTTCTCGCGAGGGTTAGATGATGGTGTAAAAGTCACAGTCGAAGGTGCCGAAGGTTTCCGAGACTCACGCGAGTGCACCATCATCTCACCCGAGCTAGAATCCCCCCCCCGCCCACCCCGAACACCGCGCTTTTTTTAACAAGTGCAGGTAGAGGCCTTTTTGGAAATATGGAAAAAGAGTTAATTACCTCCCTAGGGGAGTATATAATATTCACTTTTGCGCTGGGGAGGTAATGAAGTCCACGCTAGAAATTACCAATTTTCCATCCACTTTACGTGCGAGAAAAAGGATCGATTCCATGCAAGTGTTGAAAAAAAATTGTTTCCATGTCATTATGTACGTCGTGATTGACGAAGTTTTCATTATTCTCCTCTTATAGTTGGTGAGCGCGTTTTTGAATTATCGATAAAGGATTGCCTGATGTCACCTCCCAATACCTTCTTATCCATGTCGAGAGATTTCCAAATTTCAAACAATGTTCAGAATTTCAGTCTAAAATTTGAGATTTTGAAAATTTTCAAAATTTCTTAGATTTAAAATTCTCGCTCTTCAAAATTTCCAGAAACGTTCGCCTATACCTGCACTTGTTGAAAAAAGCACCACGGTGTACAACAAGGGGGGGGGGGGCAATTTCTCCCCCATTTTCCACAACTCGTTGTACAATGTACTATTTTCTATCTTGAGTGGGAACTATGATGAGCGGGAGTGACGACTCAAATGTCATCACACGTGGGACAAAATATCAGTTAAAAAAAGTTTTTCCCTCCATTATTTGTATATTTTGCCCGTATTTTTGGAAGAAAGTCATGGTGGAAGAATCTTGCAAAAAAATTATGAAAATCATTTTCAAAAATTGACCGGGTCCATTACTGAGTCCAAAGAAGGATTGTAGATTTTTTTTCCAAATTTTCCAAATTCCAAAAATTGTGCCATGTTAAAAAAAAAATATTTAGATGAAACCAATTTTTCGCGCAAGGATTTCATTAAACTATGTAGCCCCTCATTCGTTATAGCTTTTATAATCGGTCTAGCCGATCCTGAGAATAAATTTTTGTTCAAGTTTTTCACATATTTTTGTTTTCTCGAAAAGGAATCGAGCTACTGATCTGTAACTTTCCGTATCTTCGTACTTTCTTAGTACCTACATACATATTCTCCAATCATCATTATAACGATTCTTCAGTGCCGATCCACTGTGCTTGTACCCCTGGGGCCTTTGCAATAAAATCCTCAACTGTAGTGGACGAATTCTAATTGAGGAACGCTAAACGCTTATGACGCTAAAGTTCGTAATATTTGTATCTCCGATTTTCTGAGGCTAGATTTGGTTCGGATCAAATTTTTTATGGCAGCATTTTTCCGGAATGGACTTCGATTGGGCTACTTGAGCATCGATTTCATTAACCAGTTGAAAATTATGCATCGGAAATATGTCAAAATAATATCAAACGTTATAATCCGCATTCTGCCGAGTGTAGCCATATAATCCTCGATTCAGATATTTCGCAGCTAGGTTGTGTAGGTCGGATTTTTTGCCCGTAATGAATATCGCGAACTGATAGGGCTACGTTTTTGTTCGGTTTGGTAAAATTCCGGCATTGCGGCATGCCTGGCATTGCATTAAAATTCTTGTTCTAGAAGTGGATGATCTAACATTCAACAATTGAAAAGAACTGCTGGACCTAAGATTATATTAAATCTGTACCTGTTGCGTGCAGATTGCGCTTGCGAAAGTCGGCGGTAGCTGAGACGACGCTTCTTCGTAATCGGCTGATCATTTTTCACCTGCTGTCTATTCATTATTATCACGTTTGAATACGACCCAACACAAAAATGGTAACGTGAAAAAATGAATTACGAAGCTCAAGCAAATGTGAACTTTATATTTGTTGACAGCTACACTGTTTACGGCGTAGCGAACCAAGAAACAAATAATCGATCATGCCTCGACTCTCGCTGGATCGACTTCGCGAATTCTATTTCATGCTCAAAAACATTGAATACATCGATTGATTGTTCGTATCGGCGCTTAGTGTGGTGGTGCTGCGATGTTTTTGGGACGGTACGCTCGAACAGCACGCATATGTGGCGGACTCGCTGCCGCGATTTTTGAGGGTGCGAGAAAGAGCTTTTCTCCGCTAGGTAACGCAATGCTGCGCGCGCATGCGATTCCACGCTGCAGCGGCTCGTACGAGTCATTCAAAGCTCAGAGCTCGACGGAGAAGGAGCTAATATATAAAAAAAAAAAAATAAAAAAAAAAAAAAAAATCATGTCTGGTGAGTAAATAATACTGTTTTTTAATTTTATTACGCAATTACAATTCGTATTTGTTTTTTTCTTATTGTATCTCAGATATAATGTTTAGCGTTTATCAGAATCTTACCTACAATGTATCCGCTTTTCTAGCGGTTTCTTTTGCATATACTGAACAGACGATTTGTAACAAGTCATGTCCCAAATTCATAGAATTTGCTCATACGAACAGGATATGATTTTCTCGATGTTGCGAATCATTTTTTCAGTGCGTGCATGTCAATGCGGTTACATCAGAATCTTACCCACAATGTATCTGCTTTTCTAGCGGTCTTCTTTTGCATATACTGAACAGATGATTTGTAACAAGTCATGTCCCAAATTCATAGAATTTGCTCATACGAACAAGATATGATTTTCTGGATGTTGCGAATCATTTTTTTTCCTATCGCGGTGTTACCTTGGACATGCCGAAACTCGTAAAATTTCTCGTGTACAATAGTACCTATTTCCAAGCTGCAGAAAACGAAATTTCTTGAAATAATATCGGAACGTGATGACGTGAAAAGAAAGAGAAGAAATATAATGTCGCAAATCCACTGAATTTTCATGGAATATTACGTACAACTTTATGTAACAAATCGGCGGGTTTTCAAATTTTTGCAATAATATTTCAATGAGGTTTCCGATGAGCGTCGGTATTCGTTTAGCATGATTTGCCTTAGTTCGATTTTTCACAATTATTGGTTCCAAATCTGAAGGTGATGCTATCGCAGAATCTTTGATTATGGTATGAAATTACAGACATCCAAACCGAACCGGCGGCCGGGACCAGCGGCACCGCGGAGCCCGGTCGTGGCGGTGGACGCGGGAAGGGCGGCCGCGGTGGCGGAGAGCGAGGGAGCCCCGGCACAACTGTGAGTTTATAAAAATAATGAAGTATAACATATACGGGGTTCTGCGTGAAATTGACCAGTGATTTTTTCTCGCCAATTTTGATCAGGAAGAGAAATTTGTTTCACGATCGTTCTTACTCTCAAAAGTGGATTGGAATCCTTTCAACCTATTTCAAAAATCCGTTGATTATTTATATGTTATTAATATACCTGGAGAATTCCAGCTCAACTCAACCATGCTCGGAACCTCATGGTCTTCGATTTTTTTTAACATTTTTTTTCGTAAGTAGTACTACTTCAAGTAACCAAAACCAATTTTTTAAGATTTTTTTGGAAAAATCTGTCGTTGTTATGACCTCCGTAATTTTCATGTCACTCAAAATTGAGATTTTTTCTAACGACAATATCTTTACAACCGACCATCGTATGAAAAAATATTATCAGATGAAATTTACGTATTTTTAAATGAAATTTAGCAAAAAATTTATTACGAAATTTTTAACCCCCAATAATAACAGGAAACTACCCCTGGAAAGTGAAAAATCTGGCTAACAGGTCTTTGGACCCAATTGATTTTTTTGAAAAAAATTCACAAAATACTTTGAAAAAAGACGAAAATTTTGAGACCTTTTAGAAAGTGGGCCGGTTTTGCGGTACAATTATAGAAGTGGTGGTAGATTTGTTAGCAATGATGTAGATCATACGGGAATCAACCTAGCCTGGTCGAAATATATCATCTCGGCTCGATGAAGAGATCGATGAAAATTTTCCAGATTGTCATTGAGTAAAATAATCGACAGAACCAAACTTTATTCTCAAAAGGGTGATTATATTTTATGATTCTTTCATCATCGATCATAGAATATAGACAAATCCACATTTTTGGATTTTTATTTATTTTTTAAATTGTTCATTGTCACGGTAGATTGATGGAAAAAAAGCGACCACGAAAAGTAAAGATTGCAATTACTTTTTGTCATTTTGGAGCACGGACAAATAATAATTTTTATGAACTTTGAATAGTATTCATGAACTCAATTTCATGGATATGATTATTACTATCGAGTTAATATATGTTATGATTTATAATATCATAAATTTATGAAAATATTTGATTTAATTCACTCTATTGTTTAAATTTTTTTACATTTCAACACTACACTTGTTACTAAAATAAAATTGTTACTGAAATAGTTTTATAACTGAAGCAATGGATCATTTTTGAACTGACTTTTTTTTTTAATTACTCTATTTTTTATGTACTTCGGAATCACTTTCACAGAAATGAGAACGAGAGATTTTCTATCAAAAATAAGTTCTTTGCTATTTAAAAATTGAAAAAAATATTTGAAATATATTGTTTGGAATTTTTATTTTTTTTTCATCAATCCGCCGTAAAAATAAACAATTTGAAAAAAATAAAATAAAAAAATATGAATTTTTCAATTTTCTCTGACTGAAAGTAGGGTGGACCCCACTTCCAAACAATTACCGAGAGTATACTTGAGCTTTTTTCTCGTAAAAATCAAAAATGCCCACCTGTTCGACAATTTAGAAATGCATCAATATACAACAGTTTGAAACGATTTTTGAAATAGTGTGACGAGTATCATGAAAAAATTTATAAACCCGATCGATAATGGTGAAGGGAGATCATTGCCAGAGTTCGAGTGAAACCCGTCATATACTCCTTGATAACGATACTTGGAACGTGATCGCTCTGATTATTGCGTGGATTTCGAAACTACATATTTCAAATTTAACTGCTACTATCAATGTTTTATGCTGAGACGATTTTGTTTGTTTTTATAGGAGTCTAACGGTGGGTCTGTCGCCGCCCGAGGGCTGGGGCCACGGCGCAGCCGAAGCGGCGGTATGGCGGGAAAGAAGGCCCGCCGCCAAGCCTACCGCCGCGAGCTGGCTGCGCTCGTGGCCACCGGTCAGACAGCGGCAGCAGCGGCAGCAGCAACAACAACAACAACAACAGCAGCAACAACAGCAGCAGCACCAACAACAACAACAGCAGTAACAACAACAACAGCAACAACAACAACAACAGCAACAACAACAGCCGCGCGGGGGCAGAGGGGGGGCCGGGCCAGGGGTGGCCAGGCCAGAGGTGGCCAGGCCAGGGGGGGCCGTGGCGGGGCCCAACCCGGGTCAAGCGGGGGCCGCCCCCCGCGAAGCACGGGAGTAACCGTATACGGTCGGCACGTGACCGTATACAATTATCAATATAGCGAGTAGACGGTCACGTGTCGGCCGTATACGGTCTTAGTTTATAAGTTTTTTTCATAATAACTTTATAAATAAATTATAATAAATTAATTATATCTAAATGATGAACAATATTTTATTCATTTTTGTAACTCGTCCACGTGAGCTCGACATGGCTACAAACCTCAGCATCTTCCATTCGATTTTTAATTTTATATGTCATCATCGCATCTCTGGACAACCTCTTAATTTTTTTCTGATTTTCCAAATCAACCGGAGCTATGAATTTTTTCAACCAAAAGGACCTTTTTTAACATTCTGAAAGAAATTAAAAACATTCTGTAGATGATATAAAACAACCCCCCCTCACTTTTAGAATAGTGGCCGGAATTTGAAGATCAGAATGGTGCAAGTTCGAAAGAATTTCGGTAGCACATATGTTATTCGAAAAGCATTTTTCAAAAGACAATTTTTTTGATTTAACATTTGGAGGTTCTCCAGAGATAGGCTGATAATATACAGAATTGAAAATCAAATCGGAGATGTCGAGGTCTGGAGCTGCCTCGAGTTGACGTGGGCAGCCCCATATACCGTGTGTCCGCGAGCTCGCGCCGCAGTAACCCCGGTTACCCACTGTAAGGCGCTCACGCTAAGATGACGCACCCTGGCTTCGGCGAAGGGGGTGAGGCAGGGCAGAGCTCGCTAGTTGACAGTTGAGTTGGAGATTTGTGGCAGATAGCCGTATTAACCAAAGTGTACAAAGCGAATATAGCCAATAAGGAAAAAGAAGGAAAGAAGGAAAGAGTTGGAGATTTAACGTTGCGTTAGGTTAATGATACACGACCGTAGGTTAATGTGACACTTCTACTAGACGAATAAATCGGATTATTTACGATATTTTGGTTAACTGACGTTGATGGAAAGCAATCAGTAGTGGAGTTAGCCAATCGTGGGAAGTAGTGAACGGATACACATAATCAGCAGGTAGGTGACAACAAGTATTGCAGATTCAATTTTATCAACACACAATTAACATTACAGCTGCTATATTTATTCAGTCACAGGATTTCAATTGAATGTGAGTCACACTCCACCCTGGTCTTTCTACGCATATTCCATATGTCTACAGTGCCTGGGTTGGAACCCTGTCTACAACATCACCATGGTCAAGACCAGCTTCCAACGCAGCTACCTTTGGGTGGGCGTCTTTCACAACGTCCCGGTCAAACTACTCTCCAACTGATGCTCCGGTGGGACTTTGCCTACCACGACACCTTTGTCGAGACCAGCTTCCTAGTTAGCTACCTTTTGATGTACATGTCGGACAGTATCCCAATCGAACTGCCTCCCAACAACTACCTTTTTGTTTGAAACTTGAATGTTATTCACAAAGAAAATGTTTTATCAATAATTAATCCAGAATTCCTACTTTTTCAGGTGACAAACTTCATCTGCAACGACACTCTGGTTGAGACTAACTGTCTAGCTTCCTCTGACTGTATGAAATCCTATAAATGGATAAATAAAGTAGCTCTCATGTCAATTGAGTGCTAATAAAATTCTATCTGCAATACTTGTTGTCACCTACCTGCTGATTATGTGTATCCGTTCACTACTTTCCACGATTGGCTAACTTCACTACTGATTGCTTTCCATCAACGTCAGTTAACCAAAATATCGTGAATAATCCGATTTATTCGTCTAGTAGAAGTGTCACATTAACCTACGGTCGTGTATCATTAACCTAACGCAACGTTAAATCTCCAACTCTTTGCTTCTTCCCTTCGTTTTCCTTATTGGCTATATTTGCTTTGTACACTTTGGTTAATACGGCTATCTGCCACAAATCTCCAACTCAACTGTCAACGAGCGAGATCTGCCCTGCCTCACCCCCTTCGCCGAAGCCAGGGTGCGTCATCTTAGCTTGAGCGCCTTACGGTGGGTAACCGGGGTTACTGCGGCGCGAGCTCGCGGACGTACGGTATAATAGTTATGTGCCGGTAAGGATGGGATTCGGTTCGCGAAACACGCTTGGCGGGCGAGAAATTTTATTTGAGCACCGCTGCCGCTCAGCCCGACTGTGTAGCGTTGACGGCGCTCAAAACGTTGCGGCAAAGTCGTGAACTGTTCCTACGCGGCTTTCAGTGACGCAGGATAGAAAAACATGACCGCGCTCACGATTTGTGTTTCGGCTCCCATATTCGGTTTTATGTCGCCAAATGGCAATAATCTGCGTTGTGATTTTTCCAAACGGTCGATAGGATTAGCGTGCAGGGGGCTCTGGTCGGTTATTCGGTACCTTTTCCGTAAATTGTGCGTTTTTCGTGTAATTGTGGTTCGCGTCCGTGTGCTTCAAGTTGTTATAAGTGACAGCTGATCCGCAGCCTCGCAGAAATAAATCAATTACTAATTCAAACTGATCTTGTTCGTTCGTACCTGACCAGAGCCCCCTTCACCACAATTCGATGAGTTGTCCCGAGCAGTTTCGGAGTGATCTGTTGTTTTACCGAGGAGTAATTTGAAATATGCGATTGCGTTCACACGAACGCCACACAACCATGAAAAAATACGCGGTGGTGGGGGTCGCTGGGACAGCCTTAAGCACCGCCGTTGTCGTCGTCGTACGCTAGCTATATGTCATCTGGAAACCAAAACCATTCCAACATAAATTGTGTAGAAGGGAAGCCGCGGTGTGGTTATTGCCGTGGCTCGCGCGATATTTCTGTCAAGTAGGAAAAAGGTCGTAGTTCCCGTCCACCTAGCAGGTCGCGTCAGTGTAGCCTGTCTCATTTCTTACCGGGTTCGCCACCGCCCAGCGATTTCTTTTCATTGGGCGCTAGAAAAGCGGTGCTCTCATTGGCTACCCACGGAGGAATAGTATATCCTCGATGGGCTACCGTTTGTCGCCCTGGCTGCGTGAGGAATTTGAAAATGTCCGTCGTCCGCTGCCTGGTCTGTTGACAAGTCTAACATGGCAGAGGCACCATAAAAGTGGCGGGCTTGTCATTGCTGGAATGTGGGTTGTATAATACATGTCCTTTTGACAGCCCTCTCAGTTTCGTGAATGAACACAAATAATCGTAGATAAAACTCTGACCAGCGCAACACGTGTTTCTACCCTATCGATAATAACGACGTCGAGTGTTCACTCGTCAGCTCGCTGACTACTTGTAAGGTTACGAGAAGAAAGCTCGTCGAATGAGCGGTAATCGTTACCGGCAGTGATAGCGTGATAAAGTTTTTAATATATCACAATATAGGTGTATTCAATAATGGTAGGCAGGGTGTTCAAATTTGTTGAATCCACGAAGCAATCACATGAGTAACAAACAGCATGAGTGTGAGTCAATCATAAACTTTGCATTTCTAACGTACTTACTGTATCGAATTGAAATAACTAGCATCTGTCCCTGTCCCACAAGTATACCGATATCAAAGAATGCAGCGGTTTCTGTTCCAATACCACAAACCAAAGGATCGTACTCCCACAGATGAATAAACGTCAACAAATTCTTTGGACCCGCCTGTGTTAATTCATGGAAAAACTCAGTCCTTCTCCCAGTATATCACGAACGAAGAGCTCCTCTCTGATTCCTACTCACCGACAAAAGTTCCGAATGATTGGAATAGCGGGAGAGTTTTTGAAAAGAAGAAAGTCTACGAAGTGCAGCCAAATCACATCCTTGTCACCTACCAAGCAATTATTTGTGAGCCAACTACAATCTATGCCTCTTTTTCATACCAAGTATACCGATTCATAGACACTAACATTATCCTTTTTCTTTTGAGCATAATCACATTGACGGAAGTATCAGTTCTAGTTCCAATGCCACAAACCAGAAGTTCCTGCTCCCTCAAAAAAATAAGCAGAAGTTGAAGTGCTCAGCATTTCCTTTCATGTTTCCTGAGAAAATTTAATTTTCTTCCTGGCACAATATAAACCAAGAGCTCCTCTCCAATCCTATTCATCAATGAGAGCTACGGCCGAATCCAATGTGAGAATTTTTTGAATGAAAGTCTCTCTTCGTTACATTTTATTATTAACTGCAGTCAAACTGCATCCTGGCCACCTGCTTAACAGTTTTTCATAAGTCAACTATAATCCTTCTTTTTATTTCAGACCTACTGAACTGATTCATTATAACTAACGCTCCTTTCACCTACAAGCATATCGTTAATGAAAGAAGTATCATTTCTGTTTTAATATCACAAACCAAGCAAACTGATGCCAAAGGATTCGACCCTTGCCTCCATCTTACCAGAAAGGAAAAGGAACCGATCTTCCTCCTAGTATGTTGTTAAATACTGATAAGCTGTAGCTTCGAACCTAAGATCCATTTCGTCAAACTAATGATCTGAGGATACTCTGCATCTGGTGACTTGTGATAAAACTGCACAAATATATCTTGTGAACTAAAAAACCGTGGACTTCAAATCGCAATTCAGCAGCTACCGAGCTTTCTCATTCCAATAGAACACATCGTCTGAGGCATATGAAACCGACCTGCGAAGTAATTAATCGTTGGATTGCAAACGCGTAGTACTATACCGAAATCTCTTGATATCTGCTAAACTAAATCGTCATAGTAACAAAATTTTTCTAACCCGTCTAACATCTTACAACAATAGTATACTGAAGAAAGCATAATCGATACCACAATATTCTCCAACAACATGCAAAAAGTTATGAAATCCCCCCAAAAGGCACCTACGGTGCAAAAAAGTTCGCCAAGTACATTAAATGTTCAAAAAATTCATTGTTAATAAGAAAAAAAGGATACAAATCAATTATTGTGTCAAGTACGTGTAACTTTGCATCATGTAAGAATATACAATTGGAAAGTGAATAATGAGAATCAATTTAAAGAATCAAAAAGAATCAAAAAAATAAATTAAACGAAATATAGAAAAAAACATTCAAAAAAATAAATTGGAGGTAGTGGGACTTGGCGGGCTTTTTCGGAAAAAAAATCCAGAATTTTCGTGTGGCGATGAAACATCAGCCCGCCAAGAACCACGTACTCCAATTTATTTTTTTGAATGTTTTTTTCTATATTTCATTTAATTTATTTTTTTGATTCTTTTTGATTCTTTAAAGTGATTCTCATTGATTCACTTTCCAATTGTATATTCTGACATGATGCAAAGTTCCACGTACTTGGCACAATAATTGATCTGTATCTTTTTTTTCTTATTAACAATGAATTTTTTGAACATTTAATGTACTTGGCGAACTTTTTTGCACCGTAGGTGCCTTTTGGGGGGTATTGATTCAATCTCTCTTCATAAACACTCCAATCTTCTCCGATTTGAAATTCAGCCAAAGACCCAATAACAGAACAAAAACTCACACTTGGTACTTGAGGACTGTTTATACTGGATATTTGAACTGCTTCTCTTTCCTTTATCAACCGCCGCTCCTCTTCAAACCGTTGCGGTTGCAAATTCAATTGTTCCTGTTGAGCTGCCAGTTGTTGTTGCTGTTGTTGCATCTGCATCTGTCTTTGATGCAGCTTTGATTTTGAATTATCCTGCTCCTGGCGTCTTAGTTCTAATAATTTCTGTTGTTCAATTAACTTTTCTTTCTCCACTTCTAATTTCCTTTTGAATTGCTCATCCTCCATCCTTACTCACTTTATAATAATAATTATAGTAGTGATAATAATGCACCTTGCATTCACTTTAACAATTACAATTTCCTCGTCGCCAATTATGTAATGTCTTGCGGTGAATATTAGTATCCCATTATAAGAGTACAACTATCTTTATCAGACGTCTAACATCCAAGAGGTACGGAATACAACTGGTCAATTCTTAAGCCCAATCCATACATTACACTAAATAACAGATTTAACCAATAAAGCAGATTCACAGCGATAATGTCAAATAAGCGATAATACCAGATAGAATACCATAGGAAAAATAATACATCAAACCAAGATTCTAGCTCTCAATAAGCGGCATGCAATTTCAACCGAATAAGCGAAAAAGTCAGATAAACAAAGGTAAGCGTAGAGAAGCTACGTGAGATAGGCAGTCATGAAGTCCCTCTTCTGAATCGAACAAATTAATGGTGCAGCACTATGGCCGCACCGCACACAAAATAATCAAAGATAATTTCTTCCTAGAGACTTCGTCATATATTTTGACATAGATCAGCAGACCTTACCTTATTCTAGGTCGTAAGACTCGAACCTCAGCGATAATATTCTGATGCACAATACTAAGTGCGATAACTATGGTGGTAAGGACTTAGCGGTGCATCTAGCGAGAATTACTGAAGCGGTACGGCGAAATGCGGGAATCACGTCTCGACGGTTTCGTAGTTGAACGTAGAAGAAGGAGCCGGTGGTCGTCCTTAGTTTCGACGATTCCGTTCGATATCGTCCTCTTGGAAGAGGGATCCATCAGGTGACATGATTGGTTATTCGTCACGTGTGATCTTCGGCCATCCCTTTGTCGCGATCTCTCGTCAGCCATCGCGACGCTGGGCGTCGAAGGAGATATGGCGGGAGGATCTCTTGAACTCTCTGTACTGTTGATGGCGTGAGGGGGAGGCTTTGATTACATGACGGCATTAGGAGCGGTATGTGAGGTTTCTCTAGCGCGGGATCATCTCTGCTAGTCAGCGGTCTGGGAAAAACTCCACAGCTGTAGATTCACTAGAAACCTTCAATCGGCTGGGACTCTGAGAGGTCGGAGGATGCACTTCTTACAGCCTGTTCCTTGTTTCGAGCGTCGCGGGGTGCTATACTCACTCACTCTCACGGCGGTCTTTCCTTTCGGGCAACGATACTGCCGTAAGCCTTTCTCGGGCCAATACGGCGTCGATAATAACCAGCGAAAATGATAGATGGTTCGTCGATGGGCTTCAGGGAGAAAAGTACGTCTTCCCTCAGCTGTTTCCTTGAAACGGGGCTTTGTTGCACTTGGCGATAGGCCCTTGAACTTCGTTGCAGCGGGATGGTCGACTTGCGGTATAGGCGAATGTCAATAGTGGTAGGTCCTGAGCAGATCCTAGCACGACGGTTGACTTTTCCTCCATTGCTCATCTCCCTCGCATAATTGCAGTGATGCTACCCTCGGAGTTCCCTCCAGTGGAATTCGTCAAGACGGCACCTCAGTAAAGCGGTAGGTCATATTGGTAATGCGTCATTGGTAATGCGGTAAGCGAAGATATGGTACTGAGTTCGGCGTGAGGTGTTGATGTTGATGCGTCGTGCTGTTGTTGTCGTGATGTCAGCTCCAGGTGCGAGACGTGTTCCTCGTGTGCCGTATTAACAGATGTATGCAAAAGAAAATATAAATTTATTTTTATAGCTAGGCAACAAGTGCTTTTTTGATCAACATTTTTCAGCAGCCGCAGAAGAATATAAACCAGGTGTCATTCGATTCGGGACAGCATGTAAAAGTTTTTTGAAAAAAATCAAGTTCCGCTCGCAAAAATTGCAATAGTTGTAAACAATTTAGTGAAAAACAATGGGGGTTTGGTTTTTTGCGAATATCTCAAAAACTAATCCAGATTTTTAAAATTTTTGGAAAGATTCGAAAAGAGGAGGAAATTTCCCTAAAAAAAGTCCCGACTCCCGGAACTATAGGAACATTATTTATGATTTTCCCAGAGGGGCGAAAATACGGCCGAAAACTGGTAGTCCGGCTTGTGCGCGTCACGCCTACTCCGGACAGTCGGACAATAAAAATCATGAAAAGTTATTAAATATGAAAATGAAGGAATTAAATAATTCTGGTACTTACTGAATACATGAGAGAACAATGATCTGCCGACGAAAAATTTTTATCGTGATTTTCAGATTAGTTATCCGTTAATTAATTAACAATTTTCGGCTGCTCGAACGTGAACATTGCAAGTGCCATAATTGTTAAACAATGAATCTGAGATTTTTTTCCTTCCTCGGAGCTATTCTTGAAAGCCTTCAGAGTAGATTCCCGTTTGAAAAATTTGTAAATGTTCATTTTTCACTTTTTCATTAACAATTTACGCGGTTGAAAATTGAAAACTCCAATTAACCATATAAAAAAAGTTTTTTTTACAAATATTTCGATTGATCCATTTTTTTATCATCGAAAGCTACATGAGAATGATTTTTTCCAATTTTTATCTTCTATTGTTTGAAAAATTGTTATAAACAAATGCGTTGTTAATGAGATAAATGATTTTTTTTTTTTTAACACAATCTGTGATGCAAATGATGATTCTTAGAAGAAAAATTGTCTCTTAAAAAAAATTTGTTTTTGCTTGAAAACGGATTTGTTAATTAACCATTTTTTCATATCACTTATAAATAATATTAAGGGACCGTTTTTTTTTTTTTCAATCATGATTCCCCTTGATTCCCAATTTTTTTTTTTTTATTTTTCTACTAAACAAAACAAAACAACTGTCCTTTTTCTTTTAACTTTTTTTTGCACTTTTTTTCTTAATTTTCTAAATTCCGTTCTCCTTTACTCCATACTTATCACCTGCGTTTTTATCTTTCAAATTATTATAACTTAAAAACTAATGGACATACGATTAAAACACCTAAGACTTATTTATTCTACATTAATTAGTGGACACATTGAGCTCAAAACTAAAGTTCTTATTCAATTATTCATATAATTTGTTGCAATTTTTTATAATAAAAAGTTTGAGAATTTTTTTTTTTCATGCTTGAATGTTTAAATATCTCAAAAACTATTGTCTCGACATTGTATGTGACGAAACACATTTCATTCATGCATAGTTTGAAAAAAAAACAAATCATTTTCTTAGAAGAAAATAGGTACGGCAATAATTATTTTGCGATGAAAAGAATAGAAACCGCAACAAAATTAATCGAATTATCTTTCAAAGCTATTATACTTTGTATGAAAACGAACACGCGCCGCTAAAATTATGATTGGTAGTGTGAAAATAATCTGGATTGAATATTTCTTGGACTCATAAGAATAACCAACTTCATCATAATAAAGAAATTTCTTAAGAAAATATGAAAATATACGCTATTTTTACTTTTATAAGAAAAACATTTCTGACTTTCACGTGATTACACCGGCACACACAAAAAAAAAACGGTTGTTGCCTTTGACTAGATCCACCAAGCCTCATGGTTTTCGGTGCACGGAAACCGAATCTATCGGGCATTTAGCCCCATCACCCTCCAGTTTTGAGTAAATTGCAAAAAATGCTAAAAATTGATGAAAATCGCGAAAAAATTGCAATTATTGGAGCGTAAATTTTTTTTTTGGACTTGACAGTTAAACAGTTCTACACTTATATCGAACCCTTTCTGCGGCCGACAAAACTAAAGGAGACGTGCGAAAACTTCCATTCGAAAGATGGATGAAAAGTTTGTGGCGATCTAAAGATTGCAGCACTATTTTTAGGCCAACAATCGGGATCCATGAAATATCCTTGTTTTTTGTTGATAGGATAGCAGTGTAGCAAAATCACTGGGTTTTACCGAATAAAAAAGACACCGACCTCCTTGTTTCCGATCTCTTTTATTACCCCCATCGTCCATACAATCTAGCCAACTTTTCTTTTTTCTTGGTAGGGCGTTCATACCCTGAGGTTGGCAACCTTGCTTCGGGTGGCGCGTTTACAGTTCGTCTTATCCTGACTTATATGTTTGTCCCAGACATATCGTACAATGACGCAGGTAAGTACATATCACATTATGAGGATAATTATTATTATTTTTTTTTCTCTTTTTTTAGCGATACTCTTAAATTTAAGGTTCACAGGAAAGGTAAGTATACATAACGAATACATAGGGTAACCATGAGGTAAGTGATGGTAGCATAATTAATTATAGTTAATAGTATTGTTACGTTGGATTGATTCAACGTATAAAAACAAAGGGTCCCTGAGATAGTTAAACGCGGAAAGTAAGTCTAATAAATAAATAGGCAAAATATGGGCTTTGTGCAAAAGATGCGTTCACTTTAATGTCTTGAACTGGACTGTTTTTACAATAATTCGGTTGACGCAGCAACCGATCGTTCTTTTATTATCTATCATCTTTTATCTATCAGGACTACTAGACTGGTGTGTGATAAACTACTAAGGTACAAATCATCCCTCGTAACAGTATCAATGTATATTTTTTTTCTTTTTCAGTTACAACCATGGACGCATATTGGAAGCCTCCCAGGTGCCTAAATATTGCCGCTGGGTGTTTTGGAATCCCTGTTTATCGGAGACGATGTATCTATCATTCCGAAGGGCCTTTGTGATCTCGTATGGACCCATAAACCTAGGTATTAGTTTTTTAGAGATACCCGGCGTACTCTCAAAATTTTTAATCATTACCATATCACCAACTTTATAAATGTGTGGTGCTTTATGTTTTTTGTCGTAGGCTCGTTTTTGACCGGCTTGGGATTGTTTGATGGCTTCGGCAGCTCTGGTGCGATTTGCTTCCAAAGAACGGGGAATACCGGGGGTTTCCGGCTGGACTACATCTCTTAAACTGTCAGGTGGGGAACCACGCTGTTCGAGGCCGAACAATAGCTGGCTAAGTGAGTAACCCGTAGACCTATTTTTTGTATTATTTATCGCATATTCAACCTTATCTAGCACTTTATACCATTGTTTTCCTTCGGCATTATCTGTAAGCTTGGCAAGCATCGGGGCCAGATCACGGTTTATACGCTCAACCTGACCGTTGGCTTTCGGGGAACCCGTCGCGATTTTAATGTGATTAATATCGAAATCTTTTAGGAATGTCTCGAATTCGGTTGAGGTGAATGCACTTCCTCGGTCGAAAATGATTACTTGAGGGCGGCTATAGCTCTGGAAATATTGTTTCAAACAGTCAATGGCTTCCTTAGAGCACGTAGTTTTTGTCGCATACAATCGTACGAATTTAGTAAAGGCGTCGATCACTAGGAAGATATATTTCTTAGCAGCTACGCGATGATCTACTGGTCCGAGATGATCTATGTGTAGCGTATTGAAGGGTTTATCGCCCTTTGGTATTGGCTTTAGGTAGCCTTCCAATTTTCCCGTCGAAGGGGAGAAAGCTATGCATTTGAGACAGTTTCGGATATGATCCTCACATTTTGATCGCAATTTTGGAATCCAATACGTACGTCCGATTATCTCAGCCATCTTGTTGGCACCTACATGCCCCATCTCGTTATGATAATGGAATAAAACATGACTAATCATCTGCTCTGGAACCACGTTTGTGTTTTTTGTAGACCAACCCGTCGCGCATCTCGTATTGAGGGTCGTCTGATGTGCTTAGCTTCTGTATTATTTCCTTAATCTAGGGATCTCTACTCTGTGACACAATAAGATTCCATTCGAATGGATTCTTATATACTCTGTTGGAATTCCATCGATAATATAGTCGACGATCTCATCACTCGATATCGGTACTTTATTGGCAAGTATGATTTTGTTGTGACAATAATCACTGAAACTTTAACTTCTTCGCCATTCTCTAGCTTCGAATTGTTTCCTCAGCTGCAGTCGATCCGGGCGCTGGTCGAACATAGATCCCATTTAGTCCAGCAGCTCGTCTACCCTCAAAGTCAGGTGCTCGACTTTTAAGTGATACCAATTAAATGCCCTGCTTCTTAGTTTTGACCCTATCATAATGTTGGCTGCGTTATCATCGAGACTATAAGTTTGTATAAGAAGGTTCACCTGAGCCCGCCATCGCTCGAAATCCTCACCCGACCCGTTATATTCACTCAGTAACTCACTGACATTCTTGATGCTAAACGATGTCCTAGATGAGTTTGAGGTGGTACTCGGTACCGGCGACGCTCGTAACATGGCGTTCTCTCGCCTTAGCAGTTCGAGTTCTCGTTGTATAAGACTTACTTCCACTTGTCTTATCCTGGCTTCTCGTTCATCCAGACGCTGGGGGTGGTTTTCTATTATGGGTACGCGTTCTTCGTTTGTAACCTGGGCATCCTCCTGTGGATCCCGTTCTTCGTCCTCTTGGCCGGCCCGTCTTGCTTCTTCCACCCAGTTACCTGGCGGATCAGCTTCACTCATCCGCAAGATCAGCTCATTTTTACGTCCTGCGGTGGGCGAACCTCGTCTTTCAAGAGCGGATCTGATTTGAGTTACTCTCAGTTGTTGGTTTTCCATGACGCGCTGTCACTTTCACTTTCACTGTGAACAAACTGTCAAGCGGGCGCGCGATCTCGTGTTCGTGTTTACCACATTGCACTTTACCAATACTTGAAGCCCGCACCGATCTTGTCACTCGAGTCGTTACCGACCGCGTAATACTACTTTATCCTCTAGGCCCAACGTCGGCGTCCCCACGCTACGCGTTCTAACGGCTTTGTTTTGTTGTTTTTTTTTCCTCAGGTCTTCGTCTTGGGCACACAGCTCACTTACTTTTACCTTTTTTCTTGTTTCAGGTTTTTTCCGGCACACAGCTCACCTGGTTTTCTTTTCTTCTGTTTCAGGTTTGTTCGGCACACAGCTCACCCGATTGTTCTCCGTCGAAGCACCCAGCGTACGACGCTCGTCCTCTCGGAAAACCGTCCTCGCTTCACACAGCACAACGACCCGACGTTTCGTTTTTCTTAGGAGCAACCAGCTTCCCTACTCACAGATAGAACTTCTCTGTAGGCGCTGTCCCACTTCTGATTTTGTAGCGAAATCACTGGGTTTTGCTGAATAAAAAAGAAACCGACCTCCTTGTTTCAGATCTCTTTTATTACCTCCATCGTCTAAAGAATCTAGCCAACTTTTCTTTTTTTCCCTGGTAGGGCGTTCATACCCTGAGGTTGGCAACCTTGCTTCGGGTGGCGTGTTTACACGAAATAATTCGTGGGACACTTTTTTCACGTGTTTCGACCTGAGCAACACGAATCCATTAAGGAAATGAGGCTACGAATGAATCCTATTCGAATATTTTCATTTTTTCACTTTTCACAGCACAAAATTAGGAATAACTCAATGAAGTTATTAGATAGATCAATTCAGCTTGCAGAATCGTGATTCTCGGGTCGAAACACTTTAGAAAAATGTCCTTCGAACGATTTTGAGAATCCATCATTTTTGGGTGAGGAGTTGCGATAATCCAAAGAGCCAGACCTGTCAAATTTGAACGATTTTGGAGTCGAGAAAAAAGTTTCATCGAAATAATTCGTAGAAAGCTGTTTTTACGTGTTTTGACGTAAGGGGAACGAATATATCAAGCAAATGGAGCTACAAATGAATCCTCTTGAAATATCTTCATTTTTTGACTTTTTACAGCGAAAAATCAAAGATAACTCGAATATTTTCATAGATACATCAATTCAGCTTGCAGAATCGTGTTCCTGGGGTCAAAACACTCCAAAAAAGTGTCCCACGAACCATTTCGAGAATCCATTATTTTCGCGTGAGTGATCGCGATAATCCAAAGGGCCAGACCTTCAAATTTGGACGATTTTGCAGTAAAAAAAAAAGTTCCAACGAGATAATTCGTGGGGAGCTTTTTTTACGTGTTTTGACGTGAGGGACACGAATTTATCAAGCAAATTGAGCTACGAATGAATCCTCTTGAAATATCTTCATTTTTTCACTTTTCACAGCGAAAAATCAAGGATAACGCGAATATTTTCACAGATAAATCAGTTCAGCTTGCAGAATCGTGTTCCTGGGGTCAAAACACTTCGGAAAAGTGTCCTTCGAACGATTTCGAGAATCCATCATTTTTGAGTGAGAAGTCGCGATGATCCAAGGGGCCAGACCTGTCGAATTCAGACGATTTTGGAGTCGAAAAAGAAGTTTCACCGAAATGCCTTGTGGGACACTTTTTTCACTTGTTTTGACGTGAGGGACACGAATCCATTAAGCAAATTGAGCTATGACTGAATCCTCTCGAAATATCTCTATTTTTTCACTCTTCACAGCGAAAAATCAAGGATAACTCGGATATTTTCATAGATAGATAAATTCAGCTTGCAGAATTGTGTTCCTTGGGTCAAAACACTTTAGAAAAGTGTCCGACGAACGATTTCAAGAATCCATCATTTTTGGATGAGAAATCGCGATATTCCAAAGGGCCAGACCTGTCGAATTTGGACGATTTTGGAGTCGAAAAAAAGTTTCACCGAAATAATTCATGGGACACTTCTTCACGTGTTTTGACGTGAGGGACACGAATCCATCAAACAAATTGAGCTACGACTGAATCCTCTCGGAATATCTTCATTTTTTTTACTTTTCACAGCGATAAATCAAGGATAACTCGAATATTCTCATAGATAAATCAGTTCAGCTTGCAGAATCGTGTTCCTGGGGTCAAAACACTTCAGAAAAGTGTCATTCCAACGATTTCGAAAATCCATTATTTTTGGGTAAGAAATCGCGATAATCCAAAGGGCCAGACCTGTCGAATTTGGACGATTTTGGAGTCGAAAAAACAGTTCCACCGAAATAATTTGTAGGATACTTTTCTTCACGTATTTTGACGCGAAGAACACGAATCTATTGAGCAAATTTAACTACGAATAAATTCAAATGAAATATCTCCATTTTTTCACTTTTCACAGCACAAATTCAGGAATAACTCAATGAATTTATTCGATAGATGAATTTAGCTTGCAGAATCGTGTTCCTGGGGTCAGAACACTTCAGAAAAGTGGTCTACGAACGATTTCGAGAATCCATCATTTTTGGGTGAGAAATCGCGATAATCCAAAGGGCCAGACCTGTCAAATTTGAACAATTTCGGAGTCGAAAAAAAAGTTTTACCGAAATAATTCGTGGGACACTTTTTTGACGTGTTTTGACGTGAGGGACACGAATCCTTCAAGCAATTCGAGCTACGACTGAATCCTCTTGAAATATCTTCATTTTTTCACTTTTTACAGCGAAAAATTGGGAATAACTCAAATATTTTCATAGATAGATCAATTCAGCTTGCAGAATCGTGTTTCTGGGGTCAAAACATTTCTAAATAGTGTCCTACGAACGATTTCAAAAATCCATCATTTTTGGATGAGAAATCGCGATAATCCAAAGGTCCAGACCTGTCGAATTTGGACGACTTTGGAGTCGGAAAAAAGTTTCATGGAAATAATTCGTGGGACACTTATTTGACGTGTTTTGACCTGGGGAACACGAATTTATCAAACAAATTGAGCTACGAATCAATTCCAATGGAATATTTTTATTTTTTCACTTTTCACAGCACAAAATTAGTGTGACGTGAGGGGCGAGCCGAGCGGTGCTACTGTTTCGGTTCACGCCAATTATATGATAAATTTGTCCTGTTAGGCTTAATGTTATTCCTGCTTGCACACTTGCAGCTGGGTGAGTTCGCTCTGGTCTGACCCAAACTGGGTCGCCGCCTTCCTGATCTGGATACTGGGAAGGGGGATAAAAAAAAAAAATGAAATAAAAGAAAGAGAATTGAAAGGGATGGGTTTCAAATGATCGAGTCCGATTAATATCTGGCGGAGCTATGGTATATTCTTCCCAAAAGCAAATAAGAAATAATTTGATGACAGATGATAACGATTTCACAAATTCTATATTACCACTACGAGGGAAACAGGAGGGCCCGTGCCCATGACTTCTGGCTAGCTATATGTAAATATATATCTATATATGATAGGTATATGTATGTTCATCCAATAACCGCTCGAAGTTCGCTCATTCTCATACACGACGAAAGAAAATATACTTCTGTTTAACAATTTGGAGAACAATATAGGGTTGTGATAATAGATCGTAAAATCTAGGTCCCGTACATTACTCTGTGTTGATGTTTCTCTCAAGGATGCTTCACTTGCCTTTTATTTAAAAACTCCTCACTGAAATCTATTTAAGTTATGTCCTAAAGTCTATCCGCGATAGTGCGGAGCAACTGTATATTTTATTCTGAATTTTCGTGTCTCTTAATCACCGCACGCAACCAGAACTGGTAGTCCTTTGTCACTAACCGAACGTTTGATCACGGTTAGGCACTGAGTCTTTAGAAAAACTTTAGAATCACTTCACCAATGCTCACTATCTAATGTCACGGTCACCTTCTCCACGCGCTATGCGACTTGACGGAGACGTGCCATGAGATTGAATTGTCACGAGAAATCTGAGACCTTTGGGCAAAACTTTGAGACTACAGCCACCCTTGCTCTTTCTTACATTTTCTCGGACACCGTTCACGCTCTTTGCGATTTGACGACCGAATGCCGCAATGAAGGTGTCTTGCTCCGCGAAGTGTTAATTGCAAGCTTGCAAATTTGAATGCGCCTCCCAGTTTCTTGCCGCGATACAGCGATTTGAGTTCTAGGGCTAGGTTTCTATGCGTCCTGCGGTGGTGCAACGGCATCGTGCAGCACCGCTCTGCGCGGTGGAATACATCTTTTCTGTTAGAGTCAGCAAAACATTATCGCGTATTCTAAGTATTAGGTACCCTCGTACTGGTAACATATCATAAGACCATTCTGATATGTATATTAATCTAAGTGGAAACGCCGCGATCCCGAGGAGGGTTATAGTTCATGGGATTTGATATAATAAAAATGATATAACAAAACAAGTTACGGTAAGTCATCTACCGGGCCGTAACAATCGCGATTTCTCACCCAAAAACGATGGATTCTTAAAATCGTTCGTAGGACACTTTTCTGGAGTGTTTCGACTCCAGGAACACGATTCTGCAAGCTGAATTGATCTCTCCACCAAAATATTCGAGTTAACTTTGACTTTTCGCTGTGAAAAGTAGAAAAAAAAAGATATTTCGAAAGGATTCATTCGGAGCTCAATTTGCTTGATATATTCGTGTCATCTACGTCAAAGCACGTTGAAGAAGCTTATCACGAATTATTCCGGTAAAACTTTCTTCTCGACTCCGAAATCGTCCATATTCGACAGGTCTGGCCCTCTGGATCATCGCGATTTCTGACCCACAAATGATGGATTCTCAAATCCGTTCGTAAGACACTTTTCTGAAGTGTTTTGACCCCAGGAACACGATTCTGCAAGCTGAATTGATCTATTCATGAAAATATTCGACTTATCCTTGACGTTTCGCTGTAAAACTTGAAAAAATGAAGATATTTCGAGAGGATTGAGTCGTAGCTCAGATTGCTCAATGGATTCGTGTCCCTCACGTCAAAAGACGTAGAAAAAGTGTCCTACGAATCATTTCGGTAGAACTTTTTTTCCGATTCCAAAATCGTCCAAATTCGACAGGTCTAGCCCTTTGGATTATCGCGATTTCCAACCCAAAAATGATGGATTCTCGAAATCGTTCGTAGGACACTTTTCTGAATTGTTTTGACCCTAGGAACACGATTCTGCAAGCTGAATTAATCTTTCTATGGAAATATTCGAGTTATTCTTGATTTTTCGCTGAAAAAAGTGAAAAAATGAAGATAGTTCAGGCGGATTCAGTCGTAGCTTAATTTGCTTGATGGATTCGTATTCCTTACGTCGAAACACATGAGAAAATTGTCCTACGAATTATTTTGGTAGAACTTTTTTCTCGATTCCAAAATCGTCCTAATTCGACGGGTCTGGCCCTTTGGATTATCGCGATTGAACACCCCAAAACGACGGATTTTTGAAATCGTTCGTAGGAAACTTTTTAAAGTGTTTCGACCCCAGGAACACGATTCTGCGAGCTGAATTGATCTATCTATGAAAATATTCGAATTATCCTCGACTTTTCGCTGCGAAAGTAAAAAAATGAAGATATTTCAGAAGGATTCATTCGTAACTCAATTTGCTCGATGGATTCGTTTTTCTCACGTGAAAACACGTAAAAGAAGTGTCCTACGAATTATTTTGGTAAAACTTTTTTTCCACTCCAAAATCGTCCAAATTCGACAGGTCTGGCCCTTCGGATTATCGCGATTCCTCACAAAAAAGATGAATTCTCGAACCCGTTCGTAGGACACTTTTCTGAAGAGTTTCGACTCCAGGAACACGATTCTCCGAGCTGAATTGATCTATCTATGAAAATATTCTAATTATCCTTGACTTTTCGCTGTGAAAAGTAAAAACATGAAGATATTTCAGAAGGATTCATTCGTAACTCAATTTGCTTGATATATTCGTGTTTCTTACGTCAGAACACGTGAGAGAAGTCTCCTTCAAATTATTTTGGCGAAACTTTTTTTCTATTCTAAAATCGTCCAAATTCGACAGGTCTGGCCCTTCGGATTAACGCGATTGAACACCCAAAAATGATGGATTTTTGAAATCGTTCGTAAGAGACTTTTCGAAGTGTTTCGACTTCAGGAACACGATTCTGCAAGAAGAATTGATCTATCTTTGAAAATATTCGAGTTATCCTTCATTTTCCGCTGTAAAAAGTGGAAAAATGGAGATATTTCAAGAGGATCTAGTCGTAGCTTGATTCGCTCAATGGATTCGTGTTCCTCACGTCAAAACACAGAGAAAAATTGTCCTACGAATTATTTCGGTAGAACTTTTTCTTCGATTCTAGAATCGTCCAAATTCGACAGGTCTGGCCTTTTGGATTATCGCGGATTTTCACCTCAAAATTATGAATTCTCGAATCCGTTCGGAGGACCCTTTTCAAAGTGTTTCGACCCCAGGGACACGATTCTGCGAAATGAATTGATCTATCTATGAAAATATTCGAGTTATCCTTGATTTTCCGCTGTAAAAAGTGGAAAAATGAAGATATTCCGAGATGATTCAGTCGTAGCTTAATTTGCTTGATGGATTCGTATTCCTTACGTCGAAACACATGAGAAAATTGTCCTACGAATTATTTTGGTAGAACTTTTTTCTCGATTCCAAAATCGTCCTAATTCGACGGGTCTGGCCCTTTGGATTATCGCGATTGAACACCCCAAAACGACGGATTTTTGAAATCGTTCGTAGGACACTTTTTAAAGTGTTTCGACCCCAGGAACACGATTCTGCGAGCTGAATTGATCTATCTATGAAAATATTCGAATTATCCTCGACTTTTCGCTGCGAAAGTAAAAAAATGAAGATATTTCAGAAGGATTCATTCGTAACTCAATTTGCTCGATGGATTCGTTTTTCTCACGTGAAAACACGTAAAAGAAGTGTCCTACGAATTATTTTGGTAAAACTTTTTTTCCACTCCAAAATCGTCCAAATTCGACAGGTCTGGCCCTTCGGATTATCGCGATTCCTCACAAAAAAGATGAATTCTCGAACCCGTTCGTAGGACACTTTTCTGAAGAGTTTCGACTCCAGGAACACGATTCTCCGAGCTGAATTGATCTATCTATGAAAATATTCTAATTATCCTTGACTTTTCGCTGTGAAAAGTAAAAACATGAAGATATTTCAGAAGGATTCATTCGTAACTCAATTTGCTTGATATATTCGTGTTTCTCACGTCAGAACACGTGAAAGAAGTGTCCTACAAATTATTTTGGTGAAACTTTTTCTCTATTCTTAAATCGTCCAAATTCGACAGGTCTGGCCCTTCGGATTATCGCGATTGAACACCCAAAAATGATGGATTTTCGAAATCGTTCGTAGGACACTTTTCAGAGTGTTTCGACTTCAGGGACACGATTTTGCCAAAAGAATTGATCTATCTATGAAAATATTCGAGTTATCCTTGATTTTCCGCTGTAAAAAGTGAAAAAATCAAGATATTTCAGAAGGATTCATTTGTACCTCAATTTGCCCAATGGATTCGTGTTCCTCACGTCAAAACACGTGAAAAAAGTGTCCTACCAATTATTTCGGTGAAACTTTTTTTTCGACTCTGAAATCGTCCAAATTCGACAGGTCTGGCTCTCTGGATTATCGCGATTTTCAACCCAAAAATGATGGATTCTCGAAATCGTTCGAAGAACACTGTTCCGAAGTGTTTTGACCCCAGAAACACGATTCTGCGTGCTGAAATTGATCTATCTATGAAAATATTCGAGTTATCCTTGATTTTTCGCTGTAAGAAGTGAAAAAATGAAAATAATTCGAGAGGATTCAGTCGTAGCTCAAATTACTTGATGGATTCGTGCCCCTTACGTCGAAACACGTGAAAAAAGTTTCCAACGAATTATTTCGGTAAAACTTCTTTTTTGACTTCAAAATCGTCGAAATTTGACAGGTCTGGTTCTTCGGATTATCGCGATTTCTAACCCAAAAATGGTGGATTCTCGAAATCGTTCGTAGGACACTTTTCTGAAATGTTTCGACCTTAGAAACACGATTCTGCGAGCTGAATTGATCTATCCATGAAAATACTCAAGTTATCCTTGATTTTTCGCTGCAAAGAGTGAAAAAATGAAGATATTTTAAGAGGATTCAGTCGTAGTTTAAATTACCTGATGGATTCGTGTCCCTCACGTCAAAACACGTGAAAGAAGCGTCCCACGAATTATTTCGGTGAAACTTTTTTTTCACTCTAAAATCGTTCAAATTTGACAGATCTGGCCCTTCGGATCACGCGATTTCGGACCTAAAAATGATGGATTTTCGAAATCGTTCGTAGGACACTTTTCTGAAGTGTTTCGACCCCAGGAACACGATTCTGCAAGCTGAATTGATCTATCTATGAAAACCATTCGAGTTATCTTCGACTTTTCGCTGTAAAAAGTAAAAAAAAGAAAGATATTCCAAGAGGATTCATCCGTAGTTCAATTTGCTTGATGGATTCGTGTGTCTCACGCCAAAACACGAAAAAAAAAGTGTCCTACGAATTATTTTAGTGAAGCTTTTTTTTTCGACTTCAAAATCGTCCAAATTTGTCAGGTCTGGTTCTTTGGATCATTGCGATTTCTCACTCAAAAATGATGGAATCTCGAAATCGTTCGTCAGACACTTTTCTAGAGTGTTTTAACCCCAAAAACACGATTCTGCGAGCTGAATTAATCTATCTATGGAGATATTCCAGTTATCCTTGCCTTTTTGCTGTGAAAAGTGAAAAAATGAAGATATTTCAAGAGGATTCATTTGTACCTTAATTTGCCTAATGGATTCTTTCCCTCACGTCAAAACACGTGAAAAAAGTGTCTTACGAATTATTTCGGGTGTAGTGTATTAGAGTATGTGTGCGCTGCGACGCAATGTGTGTGAGTGCGCACGAGCGAGCGTGAGTGAGTCAGTTTTGCGAGCACGGCGTGGCTTGGCGCTACACGGAGTTATAGACTTTTTAATATTAACAATGTAAAACCACTTCCAGTTATATTCAATAAATATAAGTTAAATCAAATAATATAAATGCTTATTGGCAACCTAAATAGCAAAACACCTCAATGGCGACGAGGATTAAAAGGATTAAAGTTGATTAAAAGAGGGTAGCGCAAAGGTTAGATTACGACCACGTGTAGACACGGCGATAGGAAGGTATCGTTGGTGTATAATCGGCGACGATTAGTGAGTGGGAAGGCACTGCACTGTTAAAAGCAGAGGGAGTTATCAAAGTGAATGAAACGTACTAAAATTTTGAAAAGTGTAAATGTAAAAGTGAACGCGCCGTAAGTAACGAATGAACTGTGAAAAAGTATTTTCGTGAATGTCGGCCGAAAATAAAACGCTGAGTTGGGCACATTCGTTAAATAAAGAGGATTCAAAAAAAGAATTACGTGAACGCGGAATAGATGTAGATGATACCGAAAGACACGAAACTTTACGTGAAAAATTAAAAGAAATTATAAGGGAAGAAACAGAAAAGAGCGACGCAAAACGAAACGAAAGAAAAGTAGAAAACGCGAAAGAGATACATAAACAAGACTCCGACTCGAACGTATCGGAAGAAGAGAGCGAGACAGAAGACGAGGACATGGCAGACAATGTCAAGCTCGAATATCGTCTGCACGATGGTGACTGGGAGACTTTTACGGAGCAAATGGAGATGTTTTTCATAGCAAAAGGTATCAACGAAAATAAGAAAGCTGCTAATTTGTTAGTCAGGATTGATTCAAAAGCCTTCCAGTTACTCAAACAACTGATATCACCGGATAAAGTAAAAGACAAGAGTTACGATGACATAGTTAAGGTTATGACAAACCACCTGAAGCCAAAACCGTCGGAGCTAATGGAACGCTGTATTTTCAGAAAAGCTAAACAAGAGAAAGACGAAACAGTGGCAGAGTTTGCAGCGAAATTAAGAGGGCTAGCTGTACATTGTAATTTCAAAAATTTGGATGACTCACTACGAGATAATTTTGTGGTTGGACTTGAATGCCACGACACCAAGGTGGAGTTGTTTAAAAAAGAGAAACTGACGTTTGATGAAGTATATAAAATAGCTCTTGCGCACGAGACGGCAAATAAGAACGCGAATAAAGTTCTAACCCAAGAGTCAAAAACAGATGTAAATTCAAATGATATTTTTGCAATCAGACATGGAAATAGCAAATACTACAAAAATAATCCTGGAGAAGTACAAACATCATCGCCAAGAGATTTTTCAAAAGTAAAGTGTTACTGTTGTGGAAAAACAGGACACACAAAGGTTATCTGTAGGTATAAAGATTTCACATGTCGGAAATGTCATAAAAAAGGACATCTTGAAAAGATTTGCAACAGCAATAGTGACAACAAAGAAGAACGAAATTATTCTCGGAAGAACCAGAGGCAGGTACAACACATGCAAGGTCAAGAGTACACGGCAGGAGAAGCAGACGACAGCAGCAGCACGTGTAGCAGTCATCAGAGCAATTTCCACTGCATTAGAAGCACAGCGAATAGTGTTGTGAATTATAAAGCAGAGCGAAAGGGTGACAGTGAGTGCATAGGAAAACCAATGTTCGAAAAAGTCATTGTAAACGGGAAATCAATTGAAATGGAAATAGACACAGGTACTTATGTAACGGTAATATCGGAAAGATTGTATAAAAAATTTTTGAAAGATTGCACAATTGTAAAAACGGATAAAATTTTGAAAACGTATGACGAAAATAATTTGTGTCCAATAGGTAAACTTGTAAATTTATCAGTAAAACGCAAAAATTAAATTCGTAAGTTAGAGTGTTTTGTATTACCAGGTACAGGGCCAGCGTTACTGGGTAGGGAATGGTTGGCAGCATTCGGATTATGGCCTTTAAGTTTAGGTAATTCAAAACAAAGTGAAATAAAAAAATTAAAATTGATAACTTGATTGATGTACTAAGTCAAAAATACACCGAGTTGTTTAGCAATACACCTGGGTTATATAATAAAAGTTTATCAAAAATATATGTAACAAAAAATGTAAAGCCTATTGCTATGAAATGTAGACAACCAGCGAGAGCGTTAATTCCATTGATTGAAAATGAATTAGACAGATTGTTAAAGTTAGGACATTTAAAGGAAGTTGAAGTAAGTGAATGGGCAACACCCGTAGTACCTGTTTTTAAGAGCAATGATAAGATAAAAATTTGCGGGGATTTCAAAGTGACTTTAAATAAGCATATTATTATCGATAAATACCCGTTACACACCATAGATGATATTTTTGCTAAATTACAAGGGGGAAATTCATTTTCAGAGTTGGATTTAACGCACGCTTACATGCAATTCCCGGTTGACGAGGAAAGTTCAAAATTACTTACTATTGTAACTCATGAAGGATTGTTCAGATATACAAAGGTACCAGAAGGGGTGTCTGCCGCACCCGCAGACATTCAAGAGAAAATGGATGAATGTTTGAATGGTATTGATGGTGCAATTGCATATCTGGACAATGTATATGTCACTGGAAAGACAGATGAAGAACATCTGATTAATTTAAATAAAGTGTGTGAGCGGTTACAAAATTGTGGATTAAGAGTGAATAAGAATAAATGTTCTTTCATGAAAGATAGGTTTGAAGTATTAGGATTTGTTATTGACAAAAACGGGTTGCATAAGGCTAAATCAAAAGTTAAGGTAATGATAGAAGCGCCACAACCAAAAAACAAAAAAGAATTAGAATCTTTTTTAGGGTTAATTAATTTTTATTCAAGATTTCTCGAAAATAGATCTGTAAAATTAAAGCCATTGTATGATGCCGCGCATAGCGAACATTTCTATTGGAATGATGAATGCTCAAAAGCATTTGAAAGAGTTAAGCAAGAATTAATATCACCTAGGGTCTTAGTAAACTATAATCCAAATGAACAAATAGTACGCCCAGTTAGGTTGATTGTGAACCCCTCAGCGGCCACGCGCGTCGAGTTGAATTGGACAAGCTTTTGCTGTCGCCGAGTCGGCTCGATCGCCGGCTACAAGCTGCTTACCATCTCGAGTCCTCCATAGCCCGAGCCCCGTGATCGCTAAGTCGTCTGCTACCGCGGTCTGCTCGCTGCGTTCAGATGTTTGACAGCTCTGAATTCGTTGTTGCTTTCGATCTGTTTCGATCGGCGATGCAATGACTGCAACGATTACTATTTATTTACAGTACCGAGCGATGTAATTTTAAGGAACAATACGAGTTGTTTCTTCTTCTGGGACTTGAGCAACGCTAAACGCGAGTTATTTCTTTCTCTGGTATATTAGGAATAATATGAAAAATATTGGGCACCATCGCAGTAGTAACCTCGAAAAATTTTACGGTAAAATGTGCGATTTTATCACATGTGAAACCGGAACTTTTTCGTGGATCATTGACATATCGCAGGAGAATGCCAGGAGTTTAGATGAATCAAACGGAAGCGATGCGAAACATAGGGGCCGACGAATGAAAATAAAGATTTCGAGTATGTGTTAACCGGTTGTCCACGTATCATACGCGGGATATTTACGCACGACACCCAGAGCAGTGATTTTGAGGCACAATATGAGGCGTTCTCTCTTCTAGGATATCGACAACACTGTGAAAAATACGAAACACTATTGGAGGAGATACTATGGGAAAATTGACGGTAAGTTCTTTGATGCATTATTCTACTCAACAACAAACAACAACGAGAGAACAAAATTCTTTGTGGATTATTGATATGTTGCAGACGAGAGCCAGAAGCTGGGATAAATCAAAGGAGAGCGGTGCAAATCATATTCACAAATTCATGATAATAACACTTCAACGACAGGGAGTTGCTCAAATAATGACACATCGTAATGGTTGGAACATTATTATAATTCATACTCGGATGTAATATTCATAGAATTTTTGTATTAAATTTATATACACATGTCGATTCAGGATATATCTTAGTTTATAGAATTGCACACTCGATAGAGACAGAAGAAACATGTAAGTGGAGAATAAAGCTTGGAACTGCTGAATCTGATTGAAGGTGCAAAATCATGTTGGTCAATTTTATTTCTAATCGTAATGGTAGGAGTAAATGATGAATATTTATTTTTCAAAGAATACTAAAGTTTTTATTTGCAGATCATCTTGTATATCCCACATTCATAACTCAGTAGCTATTTTGGTTTTTCTCTGTTTTTAACAAATTCTGTCTCATCAAATGTAATTTATGCTTCGTTTTTGCTCAGAATCAATACAAGCAACATTTCGATGTGTCATTATTTGAGCAACTCCCTGTCGTTGAAGTGTTATTATCATGAATTTGTGAATAAAATCCCACAACACATACCCGGAATCTTTATTTTCAGTCGTCAGCTCGTATGATTTGCACCGCTCTCCTTTGATTTATCCCAGCTTCTGGCTCTCGTCTGCAACATATCAATAATCCACAAAGAATTTTGTTCTCTCGTTGTTGTTTGTTGTTGAGTAGAATAATGCATCAAAGAACTTACCGTCAATTTTCCCATAGTATCTCCTCCAATAGTGTTTCGTATTTTTCACAGTGTTGTCGATATCCTAGAAGAGAGAACGCCTCATATTGTGCCTCAAAATCACTGCTCTGGGTGTCGTGCGTAAATATCCCGCGTATGATACGTGGACAACCGGTTAACACATACTCGAAATCTTTATTTTCATTCGTCGGCCCCTATGTTTCGCATCGCTTCCGTTTGATTCATCTAAACTCCTGGCATTCTCCTGCGATATGTCAATGATCCACGAAAAAGTTTCGGTTTCACATGTGATAAAATCGCACATTTTACCGTAAAATTTTTCGAGGTTACTACTGCGATGGTGCCCAATATTTTTCATATTATTCCTAATATACCAGAGAAAGAAATAACTCGCGTTGAGCGTTGCTCATGTCCCAGAAGAAGAAACAGCTCGTATTGTTCCTTAAAATTACATCGCTCGGTACTGTAAATAAATAGTAATCGTTGCAGTCATTGCATCGCCGATCGAAACAGATCGAAAGCAACAACGAATTCAGAGCTGTCAAACATTTGAACGCAGCGAGCAGACCGCGGTAGCAGACGATTTATCGTTAGCCATCACGGCGAGCCTGCAATGTGGCTAGTCGCTGGCGACCGAACTGCTCTGAGTCAGCCCAAAGTCCGTGGCCGCTGAGGGGTTCACAATCAACCTAACTGGGCGTACTAGGTACTGACGCATGTCCCTATGGTGTGTCAGCGATTTTGTCCCACAGATACAAAAACGGTCAAGAGAGACCAATTGCGTATGCGTCAAAAAAGTTGAGTGAAAGCGAATTACATAGGACAATACTAGACAAAGAAGCAATGGCAATAATTTTTGGTTTTAAAAAATTTTTTCCATTTATTTTTGGGAAAAAAATTATACTAAGAACGGATAATAAGGCTTTAGAATGGATTTTAGGTCCACGTAAAGGTATTCCCCAGACTACAGACTACAGGTTGCAAAGAGGTGCAGTTTACTTATCAGGTTTTAAATATGAGATAGAACATGTTAAATCAAAAG
This sequence comes from Athalia circularis, assembly GCA_963978495.1. Lineage (NCBI taxonomy): Eukaryota > Metazoa > Arthropoda > Insecta > Hymenoptera > Athaliidae > Athalia > Athalia circularis. The sequence continues at coordinate 13,887,862 of OZ021699.1, read as the reverse complement.
AAGACGCAAACTGTGATGCACTCTCGAGATTACCTATACGTGATGACACGGAAATAGAGGATACTAAGTTTTCATACGTTCATTTTTTTGAAGGAGGTATCATGACTTATAATTATAAAACCTTAGCTGCAGAAAGTAAAAAAGATAAATTAATTTCCACCGCAATAAAATACACAACAAGTAATTGGCCAAAACAAGACGAAAATATGTCAACAGATATGAAAAGTATTTTGAATAAGCGTTTAGAATTGTCACTTGAAAAGGGATGTCTTTTTTGGGGGTTGAGGGCGATCATTCCGGATCGTATGAAAAAATTGATTTTAAGTGAACTTCATGCCACACATTTAAGAATAGTCAAAATTAAAATGTTTGCAAGGTCATATGTCTGGTGGCCCGGAATTGATAAAGACATTGAAAAAATGGTTAATGATTGTAAAATTTGTTTAATCGAAAGAAAAAAACCACCTCAAACGCCATTAACGACATGGCCATATCCAAATAAAGCATGGCAAAGAATTCATTGTGACTTTGCAGAACTGTTTGGTAAAATGTACTTATTGATTATAGACGCACATTCCAAATGGCCGGAAATAATTTGCTTCAATAACAACACAAAAGCTTGTAGACTAATAGAAGAATTTAAAAAATTGTTTGCAAGGCATGGTTTTCCGCTACACTGTGTGACAGATGGAGGTCCCCAGTTTAGAAGCGATGAATTTCGCAATTTTTTAACGAATAATGGAGTAAAGCACTCATTTAGTCCACCTTACCATCCGGCAACAAACGGTGTCGCGGAAAACTTAGTACAAACATTCAAAGATAAAGTAAAAAAAATTGTAAAGGGGGGAGAGTCTATAGAAAATGCGATAAGCATGTTTTTGTTTGATTATAGGAGCGTAGAACACTGTACAACGGGCAGAAGCCCAGCATTTTTATTGTACAAGCGCGAGTTACGCACGAGGTTTGATAGACTGCGTCCAGACGTAAATGACATCGTGGAGAAGAATCAGAGAGCGCAAATTGTCGCGGCAAAGGGCAGTAGAAATATTGATTTAGAGGTAGGAGATAAGGTGTACGTAGATAACCACGGGGTGCGATCAGAAAAAAGAATCGAAGCCGTAATTATCCGGAAAAACACTCCATCGTCATTTGTAGTAAAAGACAAAAATGCGAATCTTCAAAAGAGACACGCGGATCAAATTATCCCTAACGAACCAGTTGTCTTGAGACGCTCTCTCCGCCTACAAAAACAATTATTATAATGAGGGGGGAGAGTTGTAGTGTATTAGAGTATGTGTGCGCTGCGATGCAATGTGTGTGAGTGCGCACGAGCGAGCGTGAGTGAGTCAGTTTTGCGAGCACGGCGTGGCTTGGCGCTACACGGAGTTATAGACTTTCTAATATTAACAATGTAAAACCACTTCCAGTTATATTCAATAAATATAAGTTAAATCAAATAATATAAACGCTTATTGGGAACCTAAATAGCGAAACGCCTCATCGGGAAAACCTTTTTCTCGACTTCAAAATCGTTCAAATTTGACAGGTCTAGCTCTTTGGATTATCTTGATTTCTCACTTAAGAATGATGAATTCTCGAAATTGTTCGTCGGACACTTTTCTAGAGTGTTTTGACCCCAGAAACACGATTCTGCAAGCGGGATTGATCTATCCATGAAGATATTCGAGTTATCCTTGACTTTTCGCTGTGAAAAGTGAAAAAATGAAGATTTTTCGAAAGGATTTATTTGTAGCTCAATTTGCTCAATGAATTCGTGTTTTTCACGCCAAAACACGTAGAAAAAGTGTTCTACAAATTATTTTGAATAACCTTTTTTTTTCAACTCAGAAAATCGTCTAAATTCGACAAGTCTGGCCCTTTGGATTTCCGCGATTTCTCACCCAAAAATGTTGGATTCTCGAAATCGTTCGTAGGACACTTTTCTGAAGTGTTTTGACCTCACGAACACGATTCTGCAAGCTGAATTGATCTGTCTATCAAAATATTCGAGTTATCCTCGGATTTTCGCTGTTAAAAGTGGAAAAATGAAGATACTTCATTGGAATTCATTCTTAGCCTAATTCGCTCAATAGATTCGTGTTCCTTACGTCAAAACACGTAAAAAAAGTGTTCTACGAATTATTTCAGTAGAACTCTTTCCTCGACTCCAAAATCGTCCAAATTCGACGGGTCTAGCCCTTTGGATTATCGCGATTTCGAACCCAAAAATGATGGATTCTCGAAATCGTTCGTAGGACACTTTTCTGAATTGTTTTGACCCCAGCAACACGATTCTGCAAGCTGAATTAATCTTTCTATGGAAATATTCGAGTTATTCTTGATTTTTCGCTGTAAAGAGTGAAAAAATGAAGATATTCCAAGAGGATTCAGTCGTAGCTCAAATTGCTGGATGGATTCGTGTCCCTCACGTCAAAACACGTAGAAAGAGTGTCCCACGAATTATTTCGGTAAAACTTTTTTTTCGACCCCAAAATCGTTCAAATTCGACAGGTCTGGCCCTTCGGATTATCGCGATTTCGGACCTAAAAATGATGGATTTTCAAAATCGTTCGTAGGACACTTTTCTGAAGTGTTTTGACCTCAGGAACACGATTCCGCAAGCTGAATTGATCTATTTATGAAAATATTTGAGTTATCTTTGACTTTTCGCTGTAAAAAGTAAAAAAAAAGAAGATATTCCGAAAGGATTTATTCGTAGCTCAATTTGCTTGTTGTATTCGTGTTTCTCACGTCAAAACACGTAGAAAAAGTGTTCTACAAATTATTTCGGTGAAACTTTTTTTTCGACTCTGAAATCGTCCAAATTCGACAGGTCTGGCCCTCGGAATTATCGCGAAATCTAACCCAAAAATGATGGATTCTCAAAATCGTTTGAAGGACACTGTTCTGAAGTGTTTTGACCCCAGAAACACGATTCTGCGAGCTGAAATTGATCTATCCATGAATATATTCGAGTTATCCTTGATTTTTCGCTGTAAAAAGTGAAAAAATGAAAATAATTCAAGGGGATTCAGTCGTGGCTCAAATTGCTTGATGAATTCGTGCCCCTCACGTCGAAACACGTGAAAAAAGTTTCCCACGAATTATTTCGGTAAAACTTCTTTTTTGACTTCAAAATCGTCGAAATTCGACAGGTCTGGCCCTTTGGATTATCGCGATTTCCAACCCAAAAATGATGGATTCTCGGAATCGTTCGAAGGACACTGTTCCGAAGTGTTTTGACCCCGGGAACACGATTCTGCAAGCTTAATTGATCTATTTATGGAAATATCTGAATTATCCTTGATTTTTCGCTGAAAAAAGTGAAACAATGAAGATAGTTAGAGCGGACTCAGTCGTAGCTCAAATTGCTCAATAGATTCGTGTCCCTTACGTCGAAACACGTGAAAAAATTTCACACGAACTATTTCGGTAAAACTTTTTTTTCGACTCCAAAATCGTTTGAATTTGACAGGTCCGGCTCTTTATATTATCGCGATTCCTCACCCAAAAATGATGAATTCTTGAAATCGTTCGTAGGAAACTTTCCTGGAGTGTTTTGACCCCAGGAACACGATTCTGCGAGCTGAATTGATCTATCTATGAAAATATTCGAGTTATCTTCGACTTTTCGCCGTGAAAAGTGAAAAAATGAAGATATTCCAAGAGGATTCAATCGTAGCTCAAATTGCTTGATGGATTTGTGCCCCTCACGTCGAAACACGTAAAACGAGAGTCCCACGAATTATTCCGATAGAACTTTTTTTTCGACTCTAAAATCGTTCGAATTTGACAGGTCTGGCCCTTCGGATTATTGCGATTTGACACCGGAAAATGATCGATTCTCGAAATCGTTCGTAGGACACTTTTCTGAAGTGTTTTGACCCCAGGAACATGATTCTGCGAGCTGAATTGATCTATCTATGAAAATATTCGAGTTATCCTCGATTTTCCGCTGTAAGAAGTGAAAAAATGACAATATTTCAAGAGGATTCAGTCGTAGCTCAAATTGCCCAATGGATGCGTGCCCCTCACGTCGAAACACGTCAAAAAAGTGTCCCACGAACTATTTCGGTGGAACTTTTCCTTTGACTTCAAAATCGTCCAAATTTGACAGGTCTGGTTCTTTGGATTATCGCAATTTCTTACCCAAAAAGGGTGGATTCTCGAAATCGTTCGTAGGACACTTTTCAGAAAGGTTTCGACCTTAGAAACACGATTCTGCAAGCTGAATTGATCTATCTATGAAAATACTCAGATTATCCTTGATTTTTCGCTGTAAAAAGTGAAAAAATGAAGATATTTCAGGAGGATTCATTCGTAACTCAATTTGCTTAATGGATTCGTGTCCCTCACGTCAAAACACGTGAAAGAAGTGTCCTACAAATTATTTTGGTGAAACTTTTTTTCTATTCTAAAATCGTCCAAATTCGACAGGTCTGGCCCTTCGGATTATCGCGATTGAACACCCAAAAATGATGGATTTTTGAAATCGTTCGTAGGACACTTTTCGAAATGTTTCGACTTCAGGGACACGATTCTGCAAAAAGAATTGATCTATCTTTAAAAATATTCGAGTTATCCTTGATTTTCAGCTGTAAAAAGTGAAAAAATGAAGATATTTCAAGAGGATCTAGTCGTAGCTCGATTTGCTCAATGGATTCGTGTTCCTCACGTCAAAACACATAGAAAAATTGTCCTACGAATTATTTCGGTAGAACTTTTCCTTCGATCCTGAAATCGTCCAAATTCGACAGGTCTGGCCTTTTGGATTATCGCGGATTTTCACCCAAAAATTATGAATTCTCGAAATCGTTCGTAGGACATTTTTCTGGAGTGTTCCGACCCCAGGAACACGATTCTGCGAGCTGAATTGATCTATCTATGTAGATATTCGAGTTATCCTTGATTTTTCGCATTAAAACGGGAAAAAATGAAGATATTTCGAGAGGTTTCAGTCGTGACTCAATTTGCTCAATAGATTCGTGTTCCTCACGTCAAAACACTTGAAAAAAGTGTTCCACGAATGCTCTCGGTGAAACTTCTTTTTCGACTCCAAAATCGTTCAAATTCGACAGGTCTAGCTCTTTGGATTATCGCGATTTTTAACCCAAAAATGATGGATTCTCGAAATCGTTGAAAGGACGCTTTTCTGAAGTGTTTTGACCCCAGAAACACGATTCTGCGAGCTAAATTGATCTATCTATTAAAATATTCGAGTTATCCTTGATTATTCGCTGTCAAAAGTGAAAAACTGAAGATATTCCGAAAGAATTCATTCGTAGCTCAATTTGCTTGATATATCCGTGTTCCTCACGTCAGAACAAGTGAAAGAAAGTGTTCGACGAATTATTTCGGTAAAACTTCTTTTTCGACTCTAAAATCGACCAAATTCGACAGGTCCGGCCCTTTGGATTATCGCGATTTCTGACCCAAAAATGATAGATTCTCGAAATCAGTCGTAGGACACTTTTCTGAAGTGTTTTGACCCCAGAAACACGATTCTGCGAGCTGAATTGATCTATCTATGGAAATATCTAAGTTATCCTCGATTTTTCGCGTGAAGAGTGAAAAAACGAAGATATTTCGTTGGTATTTATTCGTAGCCTAATTTGCTTAATAGATTCGTGTTTCTCACGTCAAAACACGTAAAAAAAGTGTCCTACAAATTATTTCGGGAAAACTTTTTTTTCGACTCCAGAATCGTTCAAATTCGACATGTCCGGCCCTTTGGATTATCGCGATTCCTAACCCAAAAATGCTCGATTCCCGAAATCGTTCGAAGGACACTTTTCTGAAGTGTTTCGACCCCAGGAACACGATTCTGCAAGCTGAATCGATCTATCTATGAAAATATTCGAGTTATCCTTGACTTTTTGCTGTTAAAAGTGAAAAGAAAAAAATACTCCGAAAGAATTCATTTGTAGCTCAATTTGCTTGATATATTTGTGTCCCTTACGTCAAAACACGTGAAAAAAGCGCTCCACGAATTATTCCGGTGGAACTTTTTTTTCGACTCCAAAATCGTCCAAATTCGACAGGTCTGGCCCTTTGGATTATCGCGATTTCTAACCCGAAAATGATAGATTCTCGAAATCGTTTGTAGAACACTCTTCTATAGTATTTCGACCCCAGGAACACGATTCTGCAAGCTGAAGTGATCCATGTATGAAAATTTTCGAGTTATCCTTGATTTTTCGCTGTGAAAAGTCGAAAAATGAATAGATTTTAGCAGGATTCATTCGTAGCTCAATTTGCTTGATATATTTCTGTCATCTACGTCCAAAAACGTAAAAAAAGCTTACTACGAATTATTTTGGTGAAACTTTTCTTTCGACTCGAAAATCGTCCGGATTTGACAGGTCTGGCCCTTTGGATTATCGCGATTTCTAACTCAAAAATGATGAATTCTCGAAATCGTTCAAAGGACGCTTTTCTGAAGTGTTTTGACCCCAGAAACACAATTCTGCGAGCTGAATTGATCTATCTATGAAAATATTCGAGTTATCCTTGATTTTTCGCTGTAAATAATGCAAAAAAAAAGATATTTTAAGAGGATTCAGTCGTAGCTCAAATTGCTCGATGAATTCGTGTCCCTTACGTCAAAACACGTGAAAAAAGTGTCCCACGAATTATTTCAGTGAAATTTTTTTTCGGTTTCAAAATCGTTGAATTTGATAGGTTCGGCCCTCTGGATCATCGCGATTTCTCACCCAAAAATGATGGATTCTCGAAATCGTCCGAAGAACACTTTTCTGAAGTGTTTTGACCCCAGGAACACGATTCAACGAGCTGAATATATTTATCCACGAAAATATTCGAGTTATCCTTGACTTTTCGCTGCGAAAAGTGGAAAAATGAAAATATTCTGGAAGGATTCATTCGTAGCTCAATTTGCCTAATCGATTCGTGTTCCTCACGCCAAAACACGTAAAAAAAGTGTTCTACAAATTATTTTGAATAACCCTTTTTTTTCAACTCAGAAAATCGTCTAAATTCGACAGGTCTGGCCCTTTGGATTATCGCGATTTCTAACCCAAAAATGATGGAATCTCGAAATCGTCCGTACGACACTAATCTCAAGTGTCTTGACCCCAGGAACACGATTCTGCAAGCTAAATTGATCTATCTATGAAGATATTCGAGTTATTCTTGATTTTTCGCTGTCAAAAGTGAAAAACTAAAGATATTCCGAAAGAATTTATTCGTAGCTTAATTTGTTTGATATATTCGTGTCCCCCACGTCAAAACACGTGAAAAAAGTGTCCCACGAATTATTTCGGTGAGACTTTTTTTTGACTCCAAAGACATTTAAATTTGACAGGTCCGGCCCTTCGGATTATCGCGATTTCTCACCCAAAAAGGTTGGATTCTCGAAATCGTTCGTAGGACACTAGTCTGAAGTGTTTCGGCCACAGGAACACGATTCTGCAAGCTGAATTAATTTATCTATGAAAATATTCGAGTTATCGATGATTTTTCGGTTCCATGATTTTTGATCCCCCGACAAAATATCCCCGACAAAATATCCCCGGACGAAATATCCCCGACAAAATATCCCCAAGACAAAATATCCCCGGACAAAATGTCCCCACGACGAAATGACCCCGGACAAAATATCCCCGTGACACATTTATGCGTAATAGTGGAGGGAACGAGGAAACCGGGGGGAGGAAACGCCAAAATTGAAAAAGTAAGGGGAAGGTGAACATAACACACTTATGATTAATGGTGGAGGGAACAAGAAAACTAGGGGAAGGGAACGCTAAAATTAAAAAAATAAGGGGGGAAATTTCACGCTTGTTACTACAACAGATAATATTTGGATAATATTTATTATTCAACATCATTAGTCGGTAACATCAAATTATATTTCATAAATTGTTAATGAAAACGATAAATAAGATCACAAAAAAATTGCACAGTTTTCACTAATGAACGAGTATGAACAACAATTATTAAATATTTAAGATAGATATTACTTATTACTCCAATTAAATTAATTAAACAAATATAAACATAGAAGTATACAAAGAATTTTAATTCATCCACATTAAATCGAGATAATTTTTGCTACATTTCTCAAATAACTTAATCGCTCCGTTGCGACGTACTTACTTACAACTTTCTTCAACCGCTCATCATAATTTCGAAAATCTTTACGACGATTAGCGACGTTCAAGCCAGTACCAATTTGATTGATATGAAGTTCCGTATTGACTTGCTCATCTTTTAAAGACTCCAAGAAGGCACCAATTGAAGCATGAATAACTCCTACACTTCGATTTAGACGGTTATGCCAACCCTCAGTTGGATTATTTGTTCTCAAATAATCATTAATTACAGTTCGATGGCAATTCCACATTGAAATATCAAATCGTGGTTTTTTACGCTTTGACTTGTTACGACAAGTTTTACCGATCCATGTTTCTTCAAAATAGAGCAACAATTCTTCAAGCTCATCACTGTGTTGATCGTAATAATCGGTTCCAACAATTAACTCATAACATTTAATAACATCGGCTGTTGGGACGAAGGCTAATGCTGGAAGCAACCGTATATTTAATGCAAAAATTATATCAGTATCGTACAACTTTTGAAGCCGACAAGCTTGTATGTGTCGCCAAATACACTGGTTAAAATGGAAAAAGCAGCCAGACAATGGAACACCGGAGAAAATTTTTTCAAAAGAAACGATGAAAGCTTCTTCAAAATCAATCATCATTCGATGTGGCATATAATTGGGCAAACTGTAACGGATGATCTTCAATACATTTTCATACGTACACCGTGATTTATCTGGAGCCAAAACATACACCAGCGGCAACGATTTCCCCTCTTTATATCCATGAATACAGTATAATTGTGAAAATATAGTAGGCACACTTCAAAAAGTACCATCTGCTAACCACTGCTCACAGGTTGATAAATAATTAAGATTTTTCAACGTCGTAAAAACTGAAAATCTTTTCTTATCACCACCGCTGTCATGTAGCAAAAACATATCTCCATTATGAGTTTTTTTTAATTGATCAGGTAAATGCAATTCACCACGAGACATTGGATTTAGAAATTGAGGATTATCCGCAGCTCGAACTCGGTTGATTGTGCGTGATAATGATTCAGATTTTGGCAATAATGCAGACACGGGCGACAGTATTCCACGTAAAGAACGAGAAATAACAGCTGCAGGTTTATCATCCGTCTTACGAGCCCTTTTAATCATTTTATTCTTCAAAACTTTAGCCTTAACCATAGCAGCATCAGCCGCGTGATCATGAATTGGTACTGTACCAACGATATTGCCTATATAAACAAAAAACAATTCGCAAAATAATACATCAACTAAAATCAAAAATTAAAAATTCCAAGTTTACCTGTTTTAAGATCCGAATCAGTGTGAATTAATAAATTACATTTTTTATTTGTAGCACATCGCCATGAAATATTATTTTTGTTTTCTTTCTTTTTAGAATACATTATTCCATCGTGGATTAAAAGTTTATTGCCCTTTTGAGACAATACAAATGTCAACGGCATCTTGTATAATTTAATAACGAAGACGAATTTAATAAATAATAACAAATAATAAACGTAAACCAACATAAGCAGTGGAGGTTAGTGGAGTAACTACACAGAGTAGATGGTCAGACGACAGAAACAAAACGGAGTTGGGTTTGGTACCACGGAATTGAATATTCAATCAAGAGATGTCACTGCAAACCATATCTAGCGCTAAATACAATTTTTTTTATTTCTAATTTAAAAAAAATTTATTTTAGAGATCTTTTGTCTGGGGATATTTTGTCGTGAGGACATTTTGTCCGGGGATATTTTGTCTTGGGGATATTTTGTCTAGGGATTTTTTGTCGGGAATATTTTGTCAGGGATATTTTGTCCGAGGATCAAAACGCCTGATACCGATTTTTCGCTGACAAAAGTGAACAAATGAAGATATTCCGAAAGGATTCAGTCGTAGCTCAATTTGCTCGAAGGATTCGTGTTCCTCACGTCAAAACATGTAAAAAAATTGTCCTACGACTTATTTTGGTGAACCGTTCTTCTCGCCTTTGAAATCGTCCAAATTCGACAGGTCTGGCCTTTTGGATTATCGCGGATTAGCACCCAAAAATGATGGATTTTCGAAATCGTTCGTAGGACACTCTTCTGAAGTGTTTTGATCTCAGAAACACGATTTTGCAAGCACAATTGATCTATCTATGAAAATATTCGTGTTATCCTTGATTTTCCGGTGTAAGAAGTGAGAAAATGAAAATCTTCCAAGCGGATCCATTCGTAGCTCAATTTGCTTGATGGATTCGTGTTCCTGACGTCAAAACACGTATAAAAAGTGTTTTTCGAATTATTTAGGCAAACCTTTTTTTTCGACTACAAAATCGTCCAAATTCGACCGGTCTGGCCCTTTGGATTTTCGCGATCTCTTACCCAAATATGATGGATTTTCGAAATCGTTCGTAGGACACTTTTCTGAAGTGTTTCGACCCCAGGAACACGATTCTGCAAGCTGAATTGATTTATCTACAAAAATATTCGAGTTATCCTTGACTTTTCGCTGTTGAAAGTGAAAAGAAAAAAATATTCCAAAAGGATTCATTCGTAGCTCAATTTGCTTGATGGATTCGTGTTCCTCAGGTTGAAACACGTAAAAAAAGTGTACTACGAATTATTTCGGTAAAACTTTTTTCTCGACTCCAAAATCGTCCAAATTCGACAGGTCTGGCCCTTGGGATTATCGCGATTTCTAACCCAGAAATGATGGATTTTTGAAATCGTTCGTAGGACACCTTTCTGAAGTGTTTTGACCCCAGGAACACGATTCTGCAAGCTGAATTGATCTAGCTATGAAAATATTCGAGTTATCCTCGATTTTTCGCTGTAAGAAGTGAAAAATCGAAGATATTTTGAAAGGATTCAGTCGTAGCTCAATTCGCTCAATGGATTCATGTTCCTCACGTCAAAACACGTAGATTAAGTGTCCTACAAATTATTTTGGTGAAACTTTCTTCTCGACTCGAAATGCGTCCAAATTCGACAGTTCTGGCTTTTTGGATTTTCGCGATTTCTCACCCAAAAATAATGGATCTTCAAAATCGTATGTAGGACAATTTTCTGAAGTGTTTTGACCCCAGAAACACGATTCTGCAAGCTGAATTGATCTATTTATGAGAATATTCGAGTTATTCTTAATTTTTCGCTGTAAAAAGTGAAGAAATGAAGATATTTTAAGAGGATTCAGTCGTAGCTCGAATTGCCTAATGGATTCGTGTTTCTCACGTCAAAACACGTGAAAAAAGTGTCTCACGAATTATTTTGGTAGAACTTTTTTTTCGACTCCAAAATCGTTCAAATTTGACAGGTCAGGCCCTTCGGATTTTTCCGATTTCTCACCCAAAAATGATAGATCCTCGGAATCGTTCGTAGGACACTTTTTAAAAGTGTTTCGGCCCCAGGAACACGATTCTGCGAGCTGAATTGATCTATCCATGAAGATATTCGAGTTATCCTTGACTTTTCGCTGTGAAAAGTGGGAAAATGGAGATATTTTGAAAGGATTCATTCGTAGCTCAAATTGCCTTATGAATTCGTGTCCCTCACGTCGAAACACGTGAAAAAAGTCTTCCACGAATTATTCCGGTAAAACTTTTTTCTTGACTCCAAAATTGTCCAACTTTGACAGGTCTGGCCGTTTGGATTATCGCGATTTCTCACCCAAAAATGATGGATTCTCGAAATTGTTCTTGGAACACTTTTCCGAAGTGTTTTGACCCCAGGAACACGATTCTGCAAGCTGATTCGATGTATCCATGAAAATATTCGAGTTATCCTTGATTTTTCGCTGTAAAAAGTAAAAAAATGAAGATATTCCAAGAGGATTCAGTCGTAGCTTATTTTGCTTATTGGATTCGTTTTTCTCATGTCAAAACTCATGAAGAAATTGTCCTACGAACTATTTTGGTAGAACTTTTTTTTCGATTTCAAAATTGTCTAAATTCGACAGGTCTGGCCAGTAGATAGAAAAGGAAAGTTCTGGACTACGCGCCCTTCTTTACCATCTGCTTGCCCTGTATTACCGGCTTATCGATCTTGGATTACCGACCCCGTGTCTGTTTTATCGGCCTGTTTTACCGGCTTATCGATTCCGTGCCTGTGTTATCAACCTGTCTCACCGACTTATCGAACGTGGTGTCACCGTTTTTTGCGGCTGTTTTACCGACCTGTTTCATCGACTCATCGATTCCGAACCGGATTTATCGGCCTGTCTTACCGACTTATCGATCGTGGCGCCACCCTCCATTTTGCGGTTGTTTCACTGAACTGTTTTATCCATCGTGGCGCCACCCTCCATTCTGCGGTTGTTTCACCTAACTGTTTTTATCGACTCATCGATCGTGGCGCCACCCTCTATTTTGCGGTTGTTTCACCTCACTGTTTTTATCGACTTATCAATCGTGGCGCCATCCTCCATTTTGCGTGGCGCCACCCTCCATTTTGCAGTTGTTTCGCCGAACTGTTTTTATCGACTCATCGATCGCGGGTCGATAAATCCGTTTGGTGGATAAATCTGTCTCTTTGATTCCGGATAATCTACTTCTTGACTCACGCCGATCGTCTAGCCATTTTTCCGATATCAGCTATTCGGCTTATGTCATATCGGATTGCGTTTGATTCACTTACTGACCTCCGATCCTCGCTTGTCTGCTCACCTTTTTTTTTTTTTTTTGCTCTCCAATTATGGGATGTTTGATATTTCAGTCATGTAAGAAGTGTTTTGCCCTCGTGATAAGGGGTGGTGGAATAAAATCATTCCGCCATCCATATGTATCATACCCAAAAATATATATATTTCAAACGCAAATATGAATTTACATATTTACTTCACTCGTAACATATGACATATATTTACACTCAATTATCCAACACTTAAAATTACAGATCCTATATGTATAACACGCGGTGTTTTCGTCTGGAAATAAATGAATCTGGTTATATCTTCTACTCCCACACGCTTTGAGGTTACATATAAATCATACACACCATTCTTCGCGAGAACCAAAATCAACCTCGTCAACGCCGTGATCGGACATATCCGAAACATCATGATAATGGCGATCATCATCGTCATTATCATCAGTGTTATCGTCTGATCCGTTGTGCAACCGATTGATAAGATCATTGCACATTGAATAATCTGGTGTATACGGGTGCATGTGAATTTCACCGGTTTTTTTAAACCACCAGTAAAAATACTGATGGTTTACCTCTAACGTTGCTGGGGTGTTATCAATGGTGATGGTAACACCCTGCGCACCGTGTCTCCTGTTCATATGTGGACCCAGCAGTTCCATCACCGCATCACTGAGTCGAGATCCACAACGCCATTCGATGGGAGTTGCCTAATCATACCTTGCATACACTCCTATAGTGAAGACAAAAAAAAAATGAAAAGAGGGTTGAATAGATAATTTGGAAAACTAAGAAAAAAATATCTAGCTTTTGTACTCACGACAGCGTATGTTTGAATGATTAACTGCCATCATTTTCGTTTCACTGATTTCACTTCTCCAATGCTGAACTAAACTGAAACTGAACTGAGCTGTGTTCGAACTGAGCGTTGGATAGAATAATATTGAGTTTTATTTGGCAAGCTTGGTGTAAAAATCCTGTCTTAACCTGCAGAAAATAATGCCGACAAGGGATGTAGAAGAATTAAAATCTGAGAGTTACGAAACCGAACCTTTATCAAAATACCTAGCTTTTTATACTCACGGCAGCGTTTGTTTGAATAATCATCTGCCATTATTTCGTTTTACTGATTTCACTTTTCCAAAGCTGAACTAAACCGAACTGAGCTGTATTCGAGCTGAGCGTTGCATAGAATAATATTCAGTTTTATTTGGCAAGCCAGAGTGTAAAAATCCTGTCTAAACCTGCAAAAAATAATGCCGACAAGGGTTGTAAAACAATTAAAATCTGAGAGTTACGAAACCGAACCTTTGCCCATGCAGTTTTTTCAAAATTTTCGATATTTGTCATTGTTATTCACAATCTTCGAATAATGCCAACTCTGACCACCCTGGTGAATAGAGTTGATGAAAAAACTGCCGACCGAAACGGTTCAAACACCAAATCTCACAACACCGCACCGTAGAATACAGTCGGCAATCTCGCCAATACTTTATGGCACTCTTTATTATTATTATTATTATTATTATTATGCGGTTCTTGTTCCAACCAATGATAAATGAGTCGGGTTGGGGGTGGTTGATCATTCAGTCTTCGTTCACACTTGTAAGCATATTTACACGCACCCACGCTGTTGTTGTTAATATTTCAACTATGGAGATGATATTGGATATTCAAGGTTTTGGTCGATTTAGTGATAAATTTGTAGCAAAAGAGCTAGCTGCAATAAGCATTCGTACACATGAGGAGTATGAACGAAGTATAACACGAATCCTCTTCAAAGCACCTTGCTCTTGGGTGACTCTCTCGAGCGAGTATAAAAATCTCAATACTTGGCTGATGCGGCGGTACCATGGAATACCATGGAATGTTGGGGAAACACCGTATAAGATTATGGAGAAAAGTGTAAAAAAAGTTGTGGCGGGTGCAAGTTGTATTTATGTGAAAGGATTGGAGAAGAAGCGGTGGTTGGAAAAAATCATCGATGATGATGATGATGTAAAACCACCGGTGATTGATCTAGAAGATCTAGGATGTCTAAACTATCGAATATTGCGATATGAGGCCAAAGTATTTCGCTGGCAGGGAGACTGCCATGGTGATGTACCAGGAGGATACCATTGTGCATTTGAAAACGTTCAACGATTGGAGAACTGGTATTTGGGGGAGTATCTCATATGCCATAAAAATCCAAGTCTAGGAGGAGGGGATGAGGGTTTGAAAAGTTCAGAAATCTTGGGAGGCTGCACTCGTACACCTCACATCCTCACCGCTAGCAGATCGTGCTTATACAGTTGAACCGTGTTACGATATCAAACATCGCTCAAGGTAAAAACATTAAAGTTTTCCCAAATGAATTACAAAATTTTCGAATTCTATTGTTGATTTACTAAATTGAAAATTATCATTTTTCAGAATCATACAATATGAACTTCACCGAATTAAACAACACCAGCCGTTTGGAGGACTCGACACCGACGAAAAAAATGTCCGAACTCGAAATCGGAGCCAAATACGACATAACCGGGTTGAAGATGGTCAAAACCAAATTCGGATCAAGGGTTCTCGCCACAATTGATGCCGAATTTGTGGTTTTTCTACCCCCAAGAATCGCCAAGGTTCTGGAGCAGAATCCGGAGGAATTCCAACGAATGCGCGATGCGGCTTTGAAGAATACCATCCAAATACATTACCTAGGTGGTCCATATAATAAATGTGAATTTCTAAACAAAATGTAGATGTTAAGAAGGAAAATGTTGTATATAAAAGAAAAAAACTGGTTGGGGAGATCTTGAATAAAAAACCAATTAATTATGTGTATATCGAATGTATTCATTTATTCATCCAACTTAAATTATAGTATAGTTTAACATTAAAATATTTCATTATACTAATTTTTTGACAGTACCGCTAATGGGGCGGTATTCAATAATGCGATCATGTATAATCATACGGTAGGCTGAAGTATTTGCTGGGAATGCAACATTAGTTTCAAATTCTAGACGGATATCAACGGGTCCGCTTTTCAATGATTCATTCTGTTTGGCACAATCTATGACAATGAGTGGTGCTTTCACTAAAAATTTGTTCCTCGATAAGAGAGGTTCGGGATCCCTATTATAATAAGATGTTTGAAAGTTAGAGTACATATCGTAAAGAATTGCATATTGGTTGTTGGCAATATCGAGATTCAAGTTTCCATAAGGATAACACTGTGAGTTAAGGAAAAGTTTTACATCTCGAATCATGCAATGATCGAATTCACTGCTATTTTTCCGTGCGTCATTTCGTCGTGCCGTTTGAAAACCTAATATAACATGCCTTGGTTTTTCTAGTTGCGATGAAGTTTTGACCATCCATACGTGTCTGGTTGTCTGTGGTAACATTGGATATTCGTGCATTCCCCAAGAGCGGAAACTCATAGATATAGCTGGGTCCTTGGTAATGTAGTTGAGCAGGTCAATCTTCGACCTGTCGGCTAGTTTTATATATGGCAATAACCATTCAATTTTTTCAATAGAAATTTTAACACCCTCCACCACGCTTCGAAGTATAGCATTTGTATCGTTGTTCGATCGGATCATAATTAATTCATGCTTAGCGTTAACGATGATTCGATTATAATCCTCGGCGAATCCCACACTGTTAAAAATTTCGTTGGTAAATTTGCTTTAAAAGTATAGGAAGTTTTTTACATATACGGTTTAGTAAAATTCAATACACATTCATTCAGTAATTTAACCAAATCAATTTTATGTGTTTACTTCACTAATATACTGATTTCATCATTTATTAACGCAGCAATTCTGATAAATCTGTGTATTGTTATTCAAATAAATGTTAGCAAATTTCATGTATCTTATCATTTGAATTTCCATCACACTGTACATTTTATTCCATGTATTCGTCAAATGATTTTGATAAACGTACGTATATTAAATTCAATTAACCGGAGAGGTAAGATTCAATTACTTGTTCTGCGACATTCATGCATTGTATCCTTGGATTTCCATTTTCCAATGTATCAAATTTACAACATTATTAGTATTTCTATAACATGAGTGTATTGATCTTCATGCACAGAAATTGCTCTTTTCATAATGATGCCTTGCAGATTTCATTAACTGGTGTAGCTCAATTTTTGTATTAAAGGATATCAAATAAAAAACGTGCGTATAGTAGTTCTATTGAACAAGTAAAGCAGTTTTATTATATTTGTTTTTATACAACTAATATAAAAAAAACATAAAACTTCAAAAGATAAAACATATTACTATTTCTTACATTAAATAGTACTCGTCATAACTTTACATTTGTACCGCATCAAGATTATTCTTTGAATATTATATAGTGGATTGCCTATACTAATAATACCGTTATCACAAACAAAGAGTATTCTTTTCTTATGGTGAATAATGAAAAATAAATGTAAAACGTTTGCAAACGATATAAAATATCAAAAACCATAACTTAATTGATAGATCATACATATAATGAATACTGCTATATATGTACTACATATATATAAATGGAGCACATGATATCACTAGAAGATGAGTAGAAGTTTGTCCGTGTGTATATAAAGTGTATCCACGAACCTCTTGTTCCGGAAGGAATATCTCACTGGCTTTTTTTTTTTAGTGGATTAGCTGGAATCAAGCATTGGTAAATGGTTGGGTTTCTTGCAAAACAAAAAAAAATTTCTAAGAAATAAAAAAATACACAAATAATAAAAAAGAGTGAATTAGTTTTTTTTTTATCCTCGAGACGTTCTTTAAGACACTTTGAAATATTCTGGGTAGATTCACTCAAAATGGATAAATAGGATATTGTAATTCATACTCAACTATGAGGAAACAGAAGATATATAAATAAATACCTTCGTTGTAACGGGTTCAAAATTTTTCGGTGAAGATGTTGAGCTCTTTTGTTAATTTTAATACTTTTGGGTCATAGGAACGCTCTCGCCTTTTTTTAACCTCCCTTTTGTCCCCTTTTACTGGGTTGATGCGAAGAATTACTCTGAAACGAACCAAACTAGTATTGTAAGTACTACCAAAATACTTGTTATATTAAATACGAAAAGTACTCCCATATCAACACACGAGGGATCTTGTTCATATTTACCTCTGAATGAACTCCAGTGTGCTACATAAACCTTTTGGATAAGCATATCCGAATATGTAATATGCCAAAAATGTTATTAGCACACCTTGTAAGAGATCATTAACTGGAATCGTGATGCTTTGCTCCAGAACTACATCGTATTTTGCGTTTTCGTCAAAAAAAGATTTACCTATAAAAATAAAACCTTGAATAGAGAAATCAGACCTCACAAATGAAATAACATCGAGCCAACTCTAAGAAAGTAAAATAACATATGGAGCAGTTGAATTAAATCCTGTGAATATAATCGAAAGTGAGCCAATGGTTGAGAAAATTGAGGAGAATTTGTACTGCAGTTGTACCTCTGATCACCAAAACAGGTGTTAAGCCTAGAGGCTTCACTATCATCTCCTGAGTTGTCAAGGTATCCTGGAAAAATGAATGACTCAAATTAAAAATATATGAAGCTGACATGATAACGCGATGGGAATAAGGACACGTCTTCATATAAAAATATATTGCGAAAAATATTGATCAAAAATGACTCACATCTACAACCATGAAGAGGAGATCTTTGTTTTCTTTCATATGATGAACGAGTAAAGGAAAAACTACTGCAAAGTAGGGTGCTTCAGATCGTACAGTAAGGGAAGCGTAAGACTTTGCAAGGCGTAGCATAGTGAGAACATAGTTTTCTTCTGGCACTTGATCAGCAGTATTTTTTTTGAGTTTTTTCGTTTTATACTTTTGTATCATTTCCAGAGATTTAAAGTATTTGAGAATAGATTTTGTCTTCTCGTCAAGGGACTCCTTCCATGTTTCTAATACAGGTTTTCCAAGGAGGCGGGAAGCATGTTGGATCAATGCCCTTCGACTCTTAAAGAATGGCCAGTCTATAAATATTTTAACAATATTTCTCGATTTGTTATTGATTAATATTCTTTGAGTTGTGTACGTGTCATCCAATAATTGTTGAATTTCTTCGGTATCTGCTTCAGGTGTAACCTGATAAAACTTCAGTAGTTCTAGGCGCTTGTCCTCTTGCGTCGCCTTAGTTTCACCAGGAGGCAGGAGAGGTTGGTACTCGACACATCCGTACTCATCTTGTTTTCGGGATACTGATGATACTGATGAGCCTTCATCCTCGCTTCCTTCAGAGCCACTTTCAATGGGTCTTTTATTATCTTGGCGATTCATTTTTCGGTTATGAACTGCTGTGTAAATCTGCGACCGCAGAGATTCCATGCCACTTCCTATTATTTCATCGTCAATGACATCACTGAAACTCTTCGAATACTTTTCAAAAATCCTACGGGCTATCCTTTCAGCAGTTTTTCGGGATGGATCTTTAAGATCTTGCAACATGTAATCTGCAATAGCCGCTACCATTGCTCGTCGGTCGTCATCTCTTACGTGTTCTTGTTTCTCACAACTTTTGATGAGTCTCTGCGGAAAACGTTGCCATAAATTCCTGTCTGAAGCAGTGTTAGGTTCGTGTGCGAATAATGGGACATTAGTTGAGGGTTGAGGTGTATTAGGTTTAGCTTGCACATCTGGAATTAAATCAAACAAGATTATGCAGATCGTAGGAAGCAAGATGTAAAGTCAAAGAGATGAACAGAAATAATTACCAGTTGTTGTCGTTGTTGGTTTAGAAATTTTTTCAGCAGCTGCAAGCGTCCAATTTTGTCCCTCTGGTACTAACATTAATGTTAAAGTTGAAACAGCAGACTTTGCCAAGTCCAGCAGAATTTCATCTTCGTCCACTACTGTGCCATCTTCCTCTAATACTACCTATGTTTGCGATATAATTGACAATCGATTCAATAAGATGAAAGACTAAATTTAATAGGATTGTTCTACGAATGTAAGACTCAAATATGAACTTCAACTGGGAGAAGGATTAAACAACCAATTATGTGCATAGATTCCACTGAAGAAATAAAACGAATGAAGCAATACAGAAATTAATTTAGGCTACTGAAAATGTTATTCACCTGATAGTTCCCTTCTACGAGGTTTAATTTAGTGATTGCCTTTTCGACTACCTCCTGGACAGTATAAATTTTGATGGCCATTTTCTTGGAACGATCATGCGGGACTATTTTTACCAACACCGACATTATATAGGCTGTTCTGGCAACAGAACAAAATAAGACAGTCATTAAAACAATGGAGGCAAAAGTTTAGAGCAAAGTGACAAAGAATTAATAAGTTATAAAGGCATGCGAACCAATCCGTAATTAGGTTTTACACATAGTTGATTACCAATATTATAAATATGAAGATCTTCAGTGCTTGGTAACGATTGCAGTGGTAAGCATTCAATTCTCAAAGATTTCCCTAACGTATAGGCACGTAAATGGGGTTGAAACAAAGTCTCGAGTACTTCAACGATGAAGAATACGTTGTCTTCGTCAGACAATAACAGAAGAATCCTGCCAACCTCTACTTTGTACTGATAGCTTTCTTGTGCAACGAACAAACCATCACCTTTTTGGTACGCAACTCCCCTCACCACTATTTTAGTGCATTCTTGAATGTGTTCGTGAGAGTACAGCGCTAGCACTGCTTCTTGTATTCTTTCACTATAAAGATGCGGTACAAACATCGTATTCCCGCACATTTCTACATTGAACCTTACATCCCCCCCAGACCGTATAAAGCTTTGCAAAAGTTCATGTTTATTGCTCAACAATTCTGTAACATTAATATAGTTTTTGATGAACCGGATAACTTTTTTAAAATAGGCATGTTTACTTTCAAAACGGAGGGTCCACACTTTCATTAAAGGCCCGAACTGTAGGATTAACTCTGGATAATGTAATAGATAGTGATGTTTGGGACGGAGTGGTTGATTTAATTTTCTCCTCAGCTCAATATATTCGCTTATCACAAGCCTTAGATGTATAATGCAAGATTTGTGGATTTCCGGTGCACATATAATTTCAATTATTTCCGTTAATAGCATGACAGTCTTCCAAACGTCATCGTTGCTGTCTTTAATTTTATCCTCGATCAATAGGGGAAATAGTCTGAGAAATGTCCAGAGCTGCCATGCACCACCAGAGAGTTTCTTTGCTGTAGGCGATATTGTACAAGGTTTATCTCTATGATCAACTTGTGAATATTTGAAGGAATCGATACGATGGTTAAGATACACATAAGAAAACCATTTTTGTTTGACGAAATAGCTGATAAATAATGTCATGTCAAATGCAAGGACACCTTCTAATACGTCATGCCCAAGGCAAGGGGGCAAACCGGGAGCACAGACATGATAAAATTGTAATCTATTAAATACTGAATTGAATTTAATACCTTGGTTATCAAAATCAGACACCCTTTCTTCAGCTTCCATTAGTTTTATAATCTTTTCATAAGATTTGATAGTGCGTTTTTCAGGAATGTCGGACACTGTGTTTTCCCCAAAGAATTGATTTCGCCTTATTAAGCAATACCTGCAGAAATAGCTCGATTTACTGAAGTTTTCAGTGAAGCCACCCAGCGAGTGGCTACCCAAATTATCTCCAGCAATGAATACCACGGTCCCAGTCATAATTTCTCCAGAAGCTAGTTCAATTCCTTCAGTTTCGATTTTCTTTAAATCCTTGACGATCCTACCATAGACCTTTTCATGATTGAAGAATTTTTCTTTGCATAAGGCAACAAGTTGTATCGAACTAACATGAGATCGTATATGACCTGGGAGATTACCAACACTCAAATATATAGCCAGTATTTTATGTTTTGTTTTTGCTGCTCCTAAAGGGTTAACAACCTCAAAGCTGTCCTGATATAGAATGAGTCTTAAACCCTTTGGATTTTTTTGGAAAAAAGAATTGCGCTTAAAAACAGAACCATCAACGAAATCTCTTAGGACACCATCCTCGCTTTCGTTGAGACAGTGTTGTTCCTCATTCTCGAGGGATTTGTTATTAAAGGTTTGCTTTAGTGTTTTCTCAATAGGCACATAGTGGAAAAAATTACCCCGATTACTTTTATCGCCAAGCCAAACTTTTATTGGTTTTACGAACGGAAAATACTTTTCATAAAATTTTCTGCGTTTAAAGGCTGTACCTAATTCATTTGGGATGTTCAAAAATGGATCGTTCTGAAAAACTTCACGCAATATCAAATGAGCTTTATCTAAAGATATATTTTCCTGGACCAAACGCGACAATGCATCGTTTTTCACGAAATCTTGACCATATTCGTGTATGCTACATAGCTGCGTAACAATATACTGGATTGTCGACACAGGAATCATGAATCGCGATTCTAGCTTGAGGAAAAACTGAGCTAAGTTTAGGAGAATAAGTTCAGGAGGATTGTCTTTTTGGAGGTTGGCAGATATATTTGCAGTCTCAATGCCCAGATTATCAATTTGTGGACTACGGCATTGTTCTACTTGATCATCATCAAGACATAGTCTATGTTCATTTATCGATTCTTGAGTTATTATCAAATTTGAATCTATTGCAGCGGTTCGCCTATGATTTTTAGATAAATGTGAAGTAAATGAGTTTGATTTCACATATAACTTTTGACAACCTTGGAATGGACATACAATCCTTTCGCCTTCTTTCAAATGGCATTTTATATGCTTTATCAAAGTTTGCTGCGTATCAAACGTTTTCGTGCATAATTTTGCATTACACACATATTTTACCTTTGTATTTGCAAGTCGACCAACAGATGCTTCTGGTGAAGGTACGTTCCCTTGTTTAATCCGAAACCCGTGCCTACGAATTAAATGAATTCTTAAAGTCGCTTCATTTCTGAAGCACTTTTTGCAACGCAAAAATCCACAAAATATATTTGCGCTCAAATTAGAATGAAATTTGCTATGGCTTAGGTGATCTTTTAATTTAGTTGAAGTGAATGTACAAAAGCGGCAATGAAACATTTTTTTGCAAATATAGAGCTGAACGGGTAGTCACAAGCTGATCTTAGGAAAACTATTGACCACTTTTTTCCACTATGTCAATGATGGAAATCGTGTTTTTGAGACCTCACAAAAATTATAAGGGTATCTTGCAGATGATTCAACATTCCCCCCTGGAAATCCAGCTCTATCTAGTATCTAGTATCTAGTATCTATCAACAACTCCCCTATCAGATTGATAAATTTCTTTGAACTAACCAAATATTTGCAAGGACAATATCCACCTAACCTAACCGAAAAGAGATGCAGCATATGAAAATGGCAGTGATGATAATCTGCAAAATAAAATCATATGATTTGCATTTTTATAAGTTTCATGGGCAACCGAGTCATAAGGATTACAAATTATAATAATGAAGGTTGTTGAGTTTCTGGCAAATCTATATTCCAAGCATGTAACGAATCAGCGAAAAATGATGCCAAAAAAGAAGACAAATTTAATAAGAATCAGGACCGATGGATAGGCTAAACACGCAGATATATTTTAGTTCCGCCACCGAATCGGTTTTTTGTTTTAGAAAAAAAAAGCAATCGATAAACGTCGGGGATATGCTAACAACGACGATCGATTAAAAAAAAATCTAATCCTGTCACAATCAGTTGAGGAGCTATGTGAAGCTATGATATTCTGACTTGCTTGCTTGCATGCAGTGTTTCAGACGGCGCACAAAATTTTAGGTTAGAAGTCGTACCGATGCACTTTTACGATTATGAATCGTAATGGGATTCGAGTATAACCGTTGAAAATTATCGAAAATGACGCTTTGTAATTATTCAAATAGTGTGACTTACCTCAGATTATTTTGGATTCCCACAAATTTAACTTTACACGTGGTGGTGGCTTGGGCCATCAGTGTTCGAGCTCCTGACGGAAAACGGAAATGCTGTAGGCTGCGGTCGATTGTGGGTCGATGGAAAACGGAAGCTGCGCGCGAGATCATAACTGAAGTAGTTAGACAAAAGCTGACGGGAATTTCTGTCGGCACTACAGGAATTATCGGCAAACAAATGATGATTCTTGGCAAAAATAAAGATGATCGCTGACTTTGCTTGTGGCACAGTAAAAGGACTAGAACCAGTAGCGTCAATAACGGCATTTCGTGTGACCGGAACTCGGTGTGGTCGCCATGTTTGCGAACGGTAGATTTGTGCAATATGGCCGCTCACCGCGACTTTTCAAGGCTTATACCATTGAGTAACTATACTTAGTTACTTATGCTATTGAGTAATGCTCATGCTGAGCATGTGGTTTGCCCATCATCCTGCCGAAAATTTCTATAGTACCGACCGAAATTCTCACCAGCTTCTGTATAAATACATATATATCTCATAGGTGCCAATTCACTTGCGTCAAATCGCCGCAATAAAGCAGCGTCAAGGTCACGTGGTATACCCCCACCACTTTTTGACGCTCCTGCGTCAACGCAAAGAAGTTCGAATATTCCAACTTCAGCGTCAATCACATATATAGATCAGTGGCGTCAATGCATCAATTGCAGAAAAGATACCTTTATGATGACTGTGCGCAGGTTAGGTTAGGTTGACCAGAATGTGAAATGTGGGCACCATTTGTCAGATACTTTACACGTAAAATTTTCCGGGGGTTATTTTAATCGAGGCATGCCATTTCTGACAATTTTTTAACTCGATAATGTAAACGTAGGCAATTTGTGCATTCGATCGTCGAATGAAGTAGGAAGACAGACGCAGTAAGCCTTATGGGACGTTTTGAGGCTCAAAAATGCCGATTTTGCCATGTTCATTAATAAATAAAGTTAGCGAAACTTGTACATTTTATCGGTATTTTCCTGACAAACGATCCAATTGCATAAAGATGACCAAAACTATATATTTGTGTCTAAAATATATACATCCCGAAGCTCCCTCGGGCCCTCTATTTTGCTAGGACAAAAATCTGCCCATGGCTGACCGTCATTCAATTCTTCAGTCAAGTTTATGCAGAACAAGTTTATTCAAAAGTGTCAAACCGCCTTCAACGCAAATTCAATGTGCTCATTTTTAGCGAACTTACCGAAAAAGTCAGCAGAATTCGAAACTGGATTGCGAATTTGTGAAGGACACACTGTAATTCACTGTACCTCACAAAATCCGAAATTCCGGAGACTGTTTTGTGAATTCGCTTCGGTCATTATTACGGAATTTAGCACAAAAAGTCAACAAAATCCGAAACTAGATTGCGAATTTGTGAAGAACACGCTGTAATTTACTTTACGTCACAAAATTCGGAATTCCGGAGACTGTTTTGTGAATTCACTTCGCTCATTCTTAGTGAATTCACCAAAAGAGTGAGCAGAATTTAAAACTTTGCTGGGAATTTGCAAGGAATATGCGGTAATTCACTTTACGTCACACAATACGAAATTCCAGAGACTGTTCCACGAATATACTTTGCTCATTATCAGCATATTTACTGAAAAAATTCAGCAAAATTGGAATAATGTGTAGTAGATTCCCGTGGATAGTAAATTTCATGTACTAGTTTTGTAAATTCGGAAAACAGTGATGTGTTTACGCTATGAAATAAAGTGAAATTAACATTTTATTTGCGAATTTGCTGAGAATGTGAAGCAACTAGCTTTACCATACCGAATTTGTAATTTTACCAGTTCTTCTTGCAGCAATTGTACAGTAAATTCACAAACATTTTTAACAGTGCAGTAGAAAATTTGGCGGTATAACAACATCGAAGTATCCTTTGTTGTTGGTTAAATCATGTTCATCTCCCACCCAACCTGTGTTCTCCAAGAGGTGTTGCTGTGTAGGGGTTAGAGATAAGTACCCCTTCATATGGCTCGTAATGCCAACATTCTTATTCTGATCAATTTCATGACCATTCAACTCATAGCGTATCTCTCGGAACAAATGACAAACCGCCATATTAACCATTTCTGTAGTCGCAACTGGTGTACCATCATGTTTTGTAACACGACCGTGAATATGGAGCGAACTCTTGTTCGGTAGTACACATACATCTTGATTCTGAACAGCGATTCGGATTTCATCGTTATTTTTGAAGGTGGGTGATCCAGACGGTTGATGTGCGTGTACCTCATAGTGAGCGATCGATTCATCGAAAGCAACGGGAGTTCCGATATTTATCATCGTTGTCGCCATGGTAAAATACACAAAACACAACGAATTTTTATTTTCCAAAAGTTCCACGAAGACGAAGACCCAAGCTCTGGAGAAACTGAGCATTCTGATGTGTCACACGAGTCAGAAGTAATCGACGAATGGCGACGTTGGTGCATGATACTTCGCTTTTATATTGACCACCTGATTTTTTCGTCTCGAATACAATACCCATTATCTTAGAGATTTCACATGCAATCGTATAGTTATAGTTTCCCCTCGAAAATTAACCAACTCGCCGTCTTGATCAACTATTCGCAATTGTAAATTATGTATTGACTGTATGGTGATCGGCAGGTAAATGATGCTGGTTGGCACTTCAACAATCTTATATCCGGGTGGAACGGTTGGGAAAAATTCATGAATTGTGTGTGCACGATGCTCGTTTATATACGCACCTGCAGTTATGTTGCACTCAACTCGTAAAGCATTGATTTTGAGTATGCGTACCGGTAATTCGGATTTATGAGTAATGTTACTTGCGAGAAGATTCTGTTTAAAACCGAGCAAACGAGCAATGGAATCTTCAGGTTCAAAGTTTACAATTTGATTGCAGGTAAGTTCGCTATGCAGCTCATTGTTATTGGCTTTTAGGTTTATGGTGATATCCGGTGGTACTGTCTTTTTTAAATAAGTTGCAATATCCTCAATTTCATAGCTGCCGGTGGGTATTGTAATAACTGTATCGTGCACATCTGCGATATTCACACTCCCAACCGAACGTCGCCTTATGTAAAACTTATTACAACCCACATCGATATTGGGAATTGAATTGAAAGTCATCAGCTCAACGAGTCCAAGAACATAGTTTTTTGTTGGTGATAACTCGATGGGTGGAAAATATTGCGCCTCCAACAAAGAGGATGCTCCCGATAACGTAAGTGTCAAGGAATCACACATGACTGATGTAATTTCTTCATACTTCAACCATTTATATCTGATTGTTGAGAAATTTGAGACACAAGTGGCCGCAAATTATTGTGTTATATTCTTGATATCGCTCATGATTGTACTTTATGCTACCAACACCGAGATATTTCACAAGTTCTTCGGGTGGTTGTGAATCACCGAAACTATCGAAATAAACTACATCGTTGCCATTTTTCTTGTATGCAACCCAATGCGTTCCTCGACCATTTTTATCATCAAGATTGATAATTGCTGATTCACGCTTTCTGGGCCCCGAGTTGGGTAAATCATTTCGCATGAAAACACCGCGAAAATACGGAATTTTCATAGCTTTGGCATACTTGAGTAAATCGACATCTGTTAGAGCTCGGTGTGGTAGCTTTATTAGTTTCCCGCACGTTTCAAATATAATCCCATACCCCTCTTATATGGTTTTAGGTATAAACCTTTACCCAACGCAATCGCCTCCATTGTTGCATTATGACGCTTTACCTCATGCAATTGATTTTTGTTGGCTTGAGCTTAGTTTACCACCTTTGCAATGCCTGCCGCACCACCCGCTAAAGCCCCTGTAGCGCTGAGAGCCGACAATATGGGTATAAGAAACGGCAAAATACCTCCAATTTTCTTGGGGATGGGTGAAATACGCGGCACGCGCACTTTTCCTTTGGTTGCGGCCATACGGGCCCCTTCCAGTGCCGATTCTATAGCTCTCGGACCCGACTTCATAGATTTTTTTGCCGCTCGAATGATAGATTTCAAAGTTCTTTGTTTCTTTACACTACTCTTTGATGATACCTCATTCTTAGCCCTTTTCAGACCCATACCAAGTTTAGATTTAATCTTCATTGTGTTGGCGATTGCCCAAGCTGCAGCCTTTTCACGCACATTCGCGTCTGTAGCCAAAACTCGATTCCAAGCCTTTTCGGCGAGCACTTTATCAGCCTGGTTACGTGTTGTAATATTCTCTGGATTTTCTGAGTAGGCGATGTCGTGTTTCTTACACGCTGCATTCAGAGGATTGATGCCCTGATCACCTCGAGCTAACCTCTTCGCTAATTTTATACCTGGTCCACAGTACTGATACCCTGGCACATGTAATTCCACCGGAAGATGGTTGATTATTTAATTCACCAATCCAACACCTTGTGTGCGAAACACCATAGTCACACAGCGACTGATTTGAATCATATAAATAAACGTGTATTTATACATAATGATGTTAGTTCTCGTTGACATGTTCACCTTAAAACATCATGAAATTTCACGATCAAACAACTAAATTACCCGTTGCAAATTTTGACAAATTAGTTCAGCAGAAAAAAAGGAGGGGGAAGCGTCATGGTGAATTACTACCCAATAGTGTAAGAGCCGTTTTTTGTGGTCCGTCAAATTGCGGTAAAACTAATGCTCTTTTCACGCTCCTTACCCATAGTAATGGTTTGCGGTTTGAAAATGTCTATATCTATTCAAAGTCCCTTAATCAACCAAAGTATGAGTTTTTGAAAAAGCTACTAGAGTCGGTGGATGGGGTTGGTTATTTTCCTGCCGATGAGCACAAGGAGGTTCTAAAACCGAAAGATGCACGCCCCAATTCGATTATGATTTTCGATGATGTGGCCTTTGAGAAACAAGATAATATAAGAGCCTATTTCTGCATGGGTCGACACAGAGATTTCGATAGCTTTTATCTTTGTCAAACATATGCACGTATTCCGAAACATCTTGTGCGTGATAATGCAAACTTATTAATTCTTTTTCGTCAGGATGGAATGAATTTGAGACATATCTATGCCGATCATGTAAATACCGATATGACTTATCAACAATTCAAGGATTTGTGCTCGGCATGTTGGAATGATGGTAAATATAGTTTTGTTCTCATCGACAAAGATAGTGAAATCAACGCGGGTAGATATAGGAGGGGTTTTAATTGCTTTATAAGCATAAATCGGTAATCAACTGCATACAGTCTCATCGTACCATTTAGCGTGTCAATATGAATAGCGGCAAGATTCGTAAACACAACGATGTGTTGCAAGAAATAGCAAAGGCTAGCAACGCCATTAGACGCAAGCACAAGATGATCAAGATGGGTGAAGACACCAGTGAGTGGGTTGTTAGCGAAATTTTCAAACCTTTAATAACCCCGCTACATGAATTAGTTGATGCCTCAAAGCAACAGCAGCAGCAGCAGCAGATTGAGCAGATAAAGCGAGAAGCAAAGCTAGAACCAGCTTCAATGAAACTCGAGAATACGCGTTATGATGCTGCCGATGATAATGATGATGATGATGATGATGATGATGATGATGATGATGATGATGATAATTACGATGATGCATATGATAATAACAAGACCTTTGCTGACAAGGCTAAAGATGGAGATCATGAGGATGGTGATGATACACTTGTAGCCTCCCCCACCCCCACCACAAGCACACCAATGAAGCAAAAGGCCCACACGATTGTGCACTATTTGAACATGTTTACCAGCATCGGAGAGCGAAAGAAATTAGATGATTCATATGGTGTTCGAAAATTGTCGCAAGGTTTGATGATTGGTGATTCGCATATCAATTTTGATGATGATAAACTCGTGTATGTAGGTGATAAGAGCTATGAGCGCACACCTGGATTACTTGAATTATTGTTCAAAAAATCACCGAATCCCACTGTTGTGAATGAGAGCGATAAGAAAAATTATATTAAAATTGTGAAAACCACAAATGCGAATCGAAAATATTATCAATTTGATGAAGAACTTCGTGAGGATACAAAAAGCGCCAAGTACAGAGATTTCATCGCTCCATACATCCGTTCTCCCCGCAAAAGGATGGTCAAAACTCCCGGTAAAGGTTTATCCGATTATAAGATTGCGCGAAAAGAGGGGCAAACAAGGGATTTCGTTTACTGGAATGATCCTAATGAAATTGTTGATCGCCTCCGACTGCTCATAGCAACCCAAGCTGCTGGTAATACAAGCCACACCAATGAAATATCATCTATAATCGAAGAGTTGCGCGAAGCTGAAATTATTTATTAGCAGGAGAATACTAATAAAGTTATCATTCCCACATCAACCATCGTGCAATGAGTATAGATATATTCGGGCG
This sequence comes from Athalia circularis, assembly GCA_963978495.1. NCBI lineage: Eukaryota > Metazoa > Arthropoda > Insecta > Hymenoptera > Athaliidae > Athalia > Athalia circularis. The sequence continues at coordinate 13,857,925 of OZ021699.1, read as the reverse complement.
GCAGCAGATGCGCGGTAGTGCTGTTCGAGGTCCTCCTGGCGTTGGATTTAAAATAACCACCGAAAACCAGTATGACATAGAAAACAAACGTTTGTGTAATATTGCTGATCCATATAATCCAAACGATGCGGTGTCTCTGAGGGTTTTGAATAAAATTATATTGCAACGGTCTGATGCTCTTCAAAACGTTTTCAAAGATGCGATTCATGCTGTCAACACCAAAATAGAGAATAATGATAGAGAAATTCGAGGGTCTATAGCGCATATATTACAAGATATTCGTGAATTAAAGGCCAACGTGGAGTTGTTATTGGGTCAAACTATCGTGGACATGCGATTAACGGTTGATGAAAAAACCGCAAACCGTAAACAAAGTGAAATTCAAAAAGGTTCGATATATATAAACAAATCAAATGTCTAGCAACATGAAGGTAACAATAGCAAACGAACTTCATAAACCAGCCAGGCGTAATTATTCGCGACGTTATGTTGATATACGAGGATTGGATGAGACCTGGCAAGCTGATTTTGTCGATATGTCAGCATACTCAAGCGTGAACAATGGATATAAATTTCTGCTCACAGTGATCGATGTATTCTCCAAATTTTCATGGGGTGTACCGATCAAGAGTAAAAACGCTTGTGATGTAACGAAAGCTATGAAATCTGTGTTCATTGAAGGTCGCATACCTAAACACTTACACGTTGACCAAGGTAAAGAATTTTATAACAGAGAATTCAAAACTCTGATGGATCATCATAATATTAACATGTACTCAACATTCAGCAATTTGAAGGCTTCAATATGTGAGCGATTCAATAGGACGCTTAGAAACAGAATGTGGAAGCAATTTACTATACGAGGCTCCCACAAATGGATTGACATTTTACCCGATTGAATAAAATCATACAATAATACAAAACACCAAACAATCAAGATGAAACCAAAAGATGTCAATGCTACAAATGAAAAGCAATTATATCGGAACGTGTTCAACCCACGACAAATCAAAAGAAGTAAACGAAAGCGAAAATTTAAAGTGAACGATAAAGTTCGAATAAGCAAATATAAAAATATTTTTGAAAAAAGTTATCCACCGAACTGGACAACAGAAATATTTACCGTAACCGAGGTGAAAAATACCAATCCACCCACATACAAACTTACCGACTACCTGAATCATCCCATCGAGGGCGGATTTTATGAGGAGGAGCTCAGCAAAGTTAAACACCCCGATGGTTATCTTGTAGAAAAGGTATTGCGTAGGCGTGGAGATCAGCTATATGTAAAATGGTTGGGATTTGATGGATCACACAATAGTTGGATAAATAAATTAGACATGTAGAGTGTAAAAATGTACTTTTCCATAAAAAAATTTTATTATCAAAAGAACCATGTATTTATTCATTCATTTATCTATAATTATCACACACGCACAAAAAATTAAAATTTTTCAAATATTTTTAAAAATTTGGAAACATTTTGTAAAAATTTGAAAACATTTCAGAAAATTTGATAAAATTTAGTAAACAATTGTAAACATTTCATTCGCTCATGAACATCGCTATTCATTAATTCCTGTTTATAGCTTCTACCTGGTAACCCCATGGCAGTGTATCGGTTTTGCCAGGTATCAAATTTCTTTTGTCATCGTGCCAACTTAAAGCTAATTTATTTTGTATGATGGTTGTGACCTTATGTTCCTTACTTCTTATCATGCATTGTGGTTTGACCAGATTCTTATATTCATTGAGGCATCTTTTATAATCACCAAACGTGATACTTTTCAATGTAGAACCCTTAACACCTTTTGCCCGTTCTTTATCACTCTCACCGATTGTTGTGAATGTGTACAGTTTCGCGCGTAATTTAATGAACTCTGTCATGATCTTACCACTGTTTTCATCTTTCATCAAACTCAAACATTTTTCATTTTTTAATGGAATACCATACACATTATGCGGCGGATAGTCTGAAGTATCGTACATTGTATCCACATCCCGTTTGATTATATCATAAATATTTGGTATATTAAAATGATAGATTAGGCTGTCAGTATCCGTGTACATTAATTTCGCCTGATGATTTGAGAACTTTTGCTTTACATAATTATAATGAAAGTCGTACAGAATGATTTTAGATAAATCGAGAATTACAGCACCAATGTATATGGGTTTATTGAAATATACATTGGTGCGATTCAACTCTATTATCACCATATTATCATCAAATATTACACAGCTGTTGAAATTTGGTTTTGCAATAAGAGCTCTCGCACCACCCCTACCACCCCATTTTGTGACAAGTTTCACATTTTTGTGCATTCGCACATTCTTCATTGTTTTACCAAAGACTGCATTATTCATTAACTTATAGAAATTTTTCACGAATTCATTTTTCGATTGCTTGCGCATGTTGGTATTCAAATCTATGTATGATTTCAACCATGGAGATTGTGCGAATTTGAGAACTCTATAAACCTTCACCAGCTGCATCCCCAAATTTAAACATTGTTTTAAATTGCGATAATGGATGACATATTTTCGTTTACTTAAAAGTGTTGTTGCAAGTTTTGGAATTTTACTACCCGGTGGTATGTAGTGCTCGGGACAGAGCGGTAAATTTTTATGTTAATCGTGAAGCTTTGTGGGGTAATCAAGATCAACCTCGAGAATATAACCAATTTCAGAATTATTTGGATGACTCATTACATCGATGGGATTATGTTCCCACTCGAATGCACCGCAGGGCAAATGGTCACTCATTGCCGCTGCATAGAGATTGTCAACATTGAAATACATCAGGTATGATTCCTCTTTACTAGAATCGAAATCCTCACCCATAAATCGATTGTTCGCCTTGGCATGACGATTCGAACATTGTGCGACACCACCCCTGATACTTTTTTCAATGAACAATATCATTTCAGAGTCATCTAAAAGTTGCAAATTGGCCTTTGTTTGTTTCAACATCGCATCGAAAGCAAGCCCCGGTGCTGTATAGTAATGTAACGGATCGAAGTCATATGTTTTGAAGCAACTATCGCGAAAGTTCTCAAATATATCAGCTAATCACAACACATCGGTTTTTGAATATAAATCGGAATACTCCCCTAACGATGTGAAATTAAATTTATTCCAAACATTTTTTGCGTGCTCATAATCCTCCTCGGTTATATAAGAATCGGTCAGTTGTGAATAAAAATCTTGTTTGTTGGGTAACTTTGATGCATCGAGTTTTTCCCAACAATCGATATACTCATATGGGAAAACACCTTTGCGAATCACTAAATTAAATTTTTCACAATCTTCGTAAAATTTGCGAGTAATTTTTTTATTTGCACAATCAACGTATGATGCTAGTTTTTCGATACTACTTGCCATAAATCGTGCGGAATCTATAAATCTTAAGTTCATCATAGTACCATCAACCTTCTTTGTAAATGATATATACTTTTCTTTATCAACAGGCAACAGTGTGATTTCACCCGGAAAAGTTAGGGCTAGTGATTTGATCAGGAGGTGTGAATCATAACCAGACAAATTATGAAACACCACTGGAATCGCATGTGTATTTTTGAAATTCAAATTACAACGATTATGAGCAGCCCCGCGATATTTTCCAGTAAAATGGTAGTGATCGTGACATTTCTTTTCATCCGGTGCGAATGGTTTTTCACAGATATAACAGTTTTTAGCGCGCATATGACGATCACGCTGAGTTTGAGTTAGATCCTCCATTGGAATGATATTCTTTATATATGACTCAACTCGGATTGATAATTCGCGAAGCTGCTCTATGAACCATTCAATGCAATGCGGCCCTCGCTTACTCTTATACTCTGATAATTTATCATCATAGGAGCAGTGCACATAGTATGCCGCACTATGTGGAATATGCTCTTGAGAGTTGTTTATATCTGGTCTTGAAATACATTCAAGATCCGCGTAAACAACAAACGGTACAACCCCTTTATTTTGGTGATTTGAAAATTCCAAATTTTTCTTTTTCGGGAAGTCCATCCTAACCTTATTTAATCGCACACAATCCTGCCTATGATTTTCATAGATGGTCTGTGTACCATAATGACACAAACATCTGTCACACAAAAATTGTCGGCCATTGTGATTCGATAATTGTTTACCCAACAAACGCGAAAGATTTTTAATCCAAGCCAAATGAAATCTTGACTCAAAATTATCTAATTCATCGTCATCATCATCATCATCACCCATTTCACTATTACTCTCCATCATTAGTAAGTGAATCGTGTCAACATTAGTGTGTATTAGATTTTTACTCAGATAAAGTGGCACGATGACGCTTTCTTTCGACCTTGCACCGTTTGAGAATGTTTCGGATTCAATCCCATATACATTAATTCTTAAATTATTTAATTTTTCAAATTTTTCCAAACATCGTAAGGTTGTGGGAAATTTTATACCTGTGCAATTCAACTCGGAGATATACCGCTGATAGCTTCGCGTTCTGCTTACGTTCGTGTTTGCAGGATGGAGGGCAGCAGCGACAGACCATAGAAAGCATCGATCATCGTTGTTCTGTACGTTGACCACAGCCTTCTTTTGTTGAATATCCGCCGGTAGATCGATGAATGTGGAGAGACCACCACGAAGAGGCTCGTACCGGTTGATGCAGATCACCACATTGATGATCTCAATCATGGTCCAGCCCGAATCACGTTGCTCAAAATCCTCAACCATGACAAGCAGAGGATCCTGTATTCTCTCGTCAAACCATTTTTTTAGATCGGTTGATGCGAATATCGTTGCATTCCGCGTGTTGAAATGCTTTATTTCGATATTGACCGCATCATCCTTGACATTTTCGAACTTACAGGAGAGCTTCGCGTTCACTTTAATATTACCATCGTTGCGCAGCACATTTTTCAAACGGTCTATTGTCACTATTCCAGCATCTACGAAAAACCTTCCAAAGTCCTTGTGTCGAAGATTTGTGACAACACCGGTGCGGATTCGACTTCCGAAAGCACTTCTCATATCATCCCACCGAACAGAATCTTGAAAATTACCCGTCACACCATCACTGCTGCTGTTGCTGCTTCCGATGTTGCTACCCACAGTGTTCATACGTTGTTGTTGTTGTTCAAACTTCACATCCCATGATCGAAGTAATGGAATGATGTGCTGAATTTACTGTTTTTCAGCAACATTCAGGTGTGATTGGATTAGAATATTACCCAGAGACTCAATATTCTGAAGTCCAATATTACGCCAGCGTGTGATAATATCCACAGTAGCCTCCTCGGGATCTAGCGTAGCTATCAAGTTGTACGCATTTTCCATGGACTTAACAAGATCCATATATATTTCTTTATCCATGATTTCTCAAAGTTAATTTTTTCACTTGACGAATACTAAGATTGCTTGAGAAGACCCAACGACCGCTCATAAGATGCGCGTGTGAACATATGGAAAAAAAATCGAGGGTCAGACTATGGTTTTCCCTCGATGGTGAAAAAACCCACCCCTCTTGTTTCAGGTCGATCTTTTGAGTCATTGGATATTTCTTTATGCGTGGGTGGGTCACCCAAGACTTTGACACCCGCCTACCGAGGATGACTCGTGCATCATTGGTTGTTTTCTTTCGAGTTATGGTTAGAATTTTTTTCAAATTTAACCATAGTTGTAGCAAAATGAAAAAATCTTCCTACCTCAACCAAAAGAATTCTGCTGACGGTGGGGGGTGGGCTCTTGAGTCCTCCAAGACTCTCACACCCCGCCTACCAAGGATGACCCAAGCACCATTGGTTGTTTTCTTTCGAGTTCTGGTCAGGATTTTTTCAAATTTAACAATAGTTGTAGCAAAAATAAAAAAATCCTCCTACCCAAACCGAAAGAATTCTGCTGATGGTAAGGGTAGGCTCTTAAATATGATGAGCAATCCCCTGATAATTGAAACAGCTTGACAAAGCTCCAGTGCGATATTACGCGTCAAAAGTTTTGGGTTAAAAGTTTGCAATTGGAAGTTTTGTGTTAAGCTATGGCTGTGGAACTCAATGGTGAGTATTGCATCAATTTTTGAATCCCACAATTTATGCTAATCAGCAAAATTTCTTCTTCTTTATACTGCCCTGGATTTTTTTGTTGCTACAGAAATGCATACCTTCTACGATTGGGCTGTGCCTCATGAGTGGGTGTTCGTTACAAATGTAATGGAAATGGTCGACGAGCAGGTTTTCAACGAGGTCGACAATCGTCGGAGTGGTGTCGATGGCACCATGGTGACCATCGAAGGGGTGACCGCGGTTCTTGAAGTGAACCACCAATATTGCTATTGGTGGTTCAAAAGAATAGGCGAACCGTTTCACATGCCACATGAACCCTCGTACAGTTATTGCGACGATCTTCGAGATCGTTGAGCATATATGCACCACATTTGGTGGGGGTCCCCAGATTCGGAAGATGATGGATATTGCAGCGACGAATAGTATGCATCATTACCATAGTATAATAATTCGAGTTGTTGTTAAAATCACTAATTTTGGCTTTCATCTTTTCAGACGAAAACACCGCGTGTTATACATATAGGAGCTGTAATTTTAGGTTTTTGGATAATTGAGTGTAAATATATGTTATACGTTATAAGTAAAGTAAATATGTAAATTTATATTTGCGTTTGGAATATATATATTTTTGGGTATGATACATAAAGATGGCGGAATGATTTCATTCGATAACCCCTTATCACGAGGGGGAAACACCTCTCACATGACTGAAATATTCAAACATCCCATAATTGAAGGGCAAAAAAAAAAAAAAAAAAAAGGTAAGCGAACAAACGAGGATCGGAGGTTGGTGAGTGAATCAGACGCAATCTGATATGCATAAGTAAAATGGCTGGTATCGGAAAAATGGCCGGCCGATCGGCGTGGGTCGGTGAGTAGATTATCCGGAATCAAAGACGGATTTATCGACCCGCGATCGATAAGTCGATGAAAACAGTTCGGCGAGACAACCGCAAAATGGAGGGTGGCGCCACGCAAAATGAAGGATGGAACCACGATCGATAAGTGGATAAAACCAGTTCGATGAAACAACCGCAAAATGGAGGATGGCGCCACGATCGATGGGTCAATCGAAACAGTTCGGTGAAACAACCGCAAAATGGAGGATGGCGCCACGATCGATGGGTCGATGGAAACAGTTCGGTGAAACAACCGCAAAATGGAGGGTGGCGCCACGATCGATAAAAACAATTCAATGAAACAACCGCAAAATGGAGGGTGGCGCCACGAACGATAAGTCGATAAAAACAGTTCGGTGAAAAAACAGCACAATGGACGGTGGCGCCACGATCGATAAATCGATAAGACGGGCCGATGAATCCGTTTCAGAATCGATAAGTCGATGAAACAGGTCGGTAAAACGGCCGCACAAAACGGTGACAACCCGATCGATAAGTCAGTAAAACAGGTTGATAACACAGGTACAGAATCAATAAGCCGGTAAAACAGGCCGATAAAACAGACACGGGGTCGGTAATCCAAGATCGATAAGCCGGTAATAAAGGGCAGGTGGATGGTAAAGAAGAGCGCGTGATCCAGAACTCTCGTTTCCTATCTACTTAGAAAAATCAAGTCAGCTTGCAGATTCGTGTTCCCGGGGTCAAAACTCTTCAGAAGAGTGTCCTACGAACGATTTCGAGAATCCATCATTTTTGAGTGAGAAATCGCAAAAATGCGAAGGACCAAACCTGTCGAATTCGGACGATTTTAGAGTCGAAAAAAAAGATTCACCGAAATAATTCGTAGGACAAATTTTTGACGTGTTTCGACGTGGGAAACACGAATCCATCGAGCAAATTGAGCTACGACTACATCCTTTCGGGATATCTTCATTTTTTCACTTTTCACAGCGGAAAATCAAGGATAACTCGGATATTTTCATAGATAGATCAATTTAGCTTGCAGAATCGTGTTTCTGGGGTCGAAACACTCTAGAAGAGTGTCCTACGAACGATTTCGACAATCCATCATTTTTGGGTTAGAAATCGCGATAATCCGAAGGGCCAGACCTGTCAAATCTGTACGATTCTAGATTCGAAAAAAAAGTATCACCGAAATATTTCGTAGAACACTTTTTTCACGTGTTTTGACGTAAGGGACACGAATCCATCAGGCAATTTGAGCTACGACTAAATCCTCTTGAAATATCTTAATTTATCTGCTTTTCACAGCGAAAAATCAAGGATCACTCGATTATTTTCATAGATAGATCAATTCAGCTCGCAGATTCGTGTTTCCGGGGTCAAAACACTTCAAAAAAGTGTCCGACGAACGATTTCAAAAATCCATCATTTTTAGGTGAGAAATCGCGATAATCCAAAGGGCCAGACCCGTCGAATTTGAACGATTTTGGAGTCGAAAAAAAGTTTAACCCAAATAATTCGTGGGACACTTTTTTCACCTGTTTTGGCGTAAGGGACACGAATCCATCAGGCAAATTGAGCTACGAATGAATCCTCTTGGAATATCTTCATTTTTTCACTTCTCAGAGCAAAAAGTCAAGGATAACTCGAATATCTTCATAGATAGATCAATTCAGCTTGCAGAATCGTGTTTCTAGGGTCAAAACACTTCAGAAAAGTGTCCTCCGAACGATTTTGAGAATCCATCATTCTGAGGTTGAAAATTGCAATAATCCAAAGGGCCAGACCTGTCGAATTTAGACGATTTTGGAGTCGAGAAAAAAGTTTCACCGAAATAATTCGTCGGACACTTTTTCTACGTGTTTTGACGTGAGGGACACGAATCCATCAAGCAATTTGAACTAGGACTGAATCCTTTTGAAATATCTTTTTTTTTTGCTTTTCACAGCGAAAAACCAAGCATTACCCGATCATTTTCATAGATAGATCAATTCAGCTCGCAGAATCGTGTTCCTGGGGTCAAAACACTCCAGAAAAGTGTCCTACGAACGACTACGAGAATCCATCATTTTTGGGTGAGAAAGCGCGATAATCCAACGGGCCAGACCTGTCAAATTTGTACGATTCTAGATTCGAAAAAAAAGTATCACCGAAATATTTCGTAGAACACTTTTTTCACGTGTTTTGACGTAAGGGACACGAATCCATTAGGCAATTTGAGCTACGACTGAATCCTCTTGAAATATCTTAATTTATCCGCTTTTCACAGCGAAAAATCAAGGATCACTCGATTATTTTCATAGATAGATCAATTCAGCTTGCAGAATCGTGTTTCTAGGGTCAAAACACTTCAGAAAAGTGTCCTCCGAACGATTTTGAGAATCCATCATTCTCAGGTTGAAAATTGCAATAATCCAAAGGGCCAGACCTGTCGAATTTAGACGATTTTGGAGTCGAAAAAAAAGTTTCACCGAAATAATTCGTCGGACACTTTTTTTACGTGTTTTGACGTGAGGGATCCATCAAGCAATTTGAACTAGGACTGAATCCTTTTGAAATATCTTTATTTTCTTGCTTTTCACAGCGAAAAATCAAGGATCACTCGATTATTTTCATAGATAGATCAATTCAGCTCGCAGATTCGTGTTCCTGGGGTCAAAACACTTCAAAAAAGTGTCCGACGAACGATTTCGAAAATCCATCATGTTTAGGTGAGAAATCGCGATAATCCAAAGGGCCAGACCCGTCGAATTTGAACGATTTTGGAGTCGAAAAAAAGATTAACCCGAATAATTCGTGGGACACTTTTTTCACCTGTTTTGGCGTGAGGGACACGAATTCATCGAGCAAATTGAGCTACGAATGAACCCTCTTGGAATATCTTCATTTTTTCACTTCTCAGAGCAAAAAGTCAAGGATAACTCGAATATCTTCATAGATAGATCAATTCAGCTTGCAGAATCGTGTTTCTGGGGTCAAAACACTTCAGAAAAGTGTCCTCCGAACGATTTTGAAAATCCATCATTCTTGGGTTGAAAATTGCAATAATCCATAGGACCAGACCTGTCGAATTTAGACGATTTTGGAGTCGAAATGAAAGTTTCACCGAAATAATTCGTGGGACACTTTCTTTACGTGTTTTAACGTTAGGGACACGAATCCATTAGGCAATTTAAGCTACGAACGAATCCTTTCGAAATATCTTCATTCTTCCACTTTTTACAGCGAAAAGTCAAGGATAACTCGAATATTTTCATAGATAGATCAATTCAGCTCGCAGAATCGTGTTTCTGGGGCCAAATTACTTCAGAAAAGTGTCCTTCAAACGATTTCGAGAATCCATCATTTTTGGGTGAAAAATCGCGATAATCCAAAGGGCCAGACCTGTCAAATTTGGACGATTTTGGAGTCGAAAAGAAGTTTCACTAAAATAATTTGTAGTACACTTTTTCCACGTGTTTTGACGTGAGAAACACGAATCCATTGAGCAAATTGAAGTACGAATAAATTCTAATGAAATATCTCCTTTTTTTTACATTTCAAAGCACAAAATTAGAAATAACTTGATGAATTTATTAGGGAGATCACTTTAGCTTGCAGAATCGTGTTCCTGGGGTCAAAACACTTAAGAAAAGTGTCCTACGAACGATTTCGAGAATTCATCATTTTTGGGTGAGAAATCGCGATAATCCAATGGTTCAGACCTGTCGAATTTGGACGATTTCAGAGTCGGAAAAAAAGTTTCACTACAATGATTCGTAGTACACTTCTTCGAAGTGTTTTGACGTGAGGGACACGAATCTATCAAGCAATTTGAACTAGGACTGAATCCTTTCTAAATATCTTCATTTTTTCGCTTTTCACAGCGGAAAATCAAGAATAACTCGAATATTTTCATAGATAGATCGAATCAGCTTGCAGAATCGTGTTTCTGGGGCCAAAACACTTCAGAAAAGTGTCCTTCGAACGATTTCGAGAATCCATCATTTTCAAGTTGGAAATCGCGATGATCCAAAGGGCCAGACCTGTGAAATTTGGACGATTTTAGAGTCAAAAAAAAAGTTTCACTAAAATAATTCGTGGGAAGCTTTTTTAACGTGTTTTGACGTAAGGGATACGAATATATCGAGCAAATTAAGCTACGAATGAATCGTCTTGCAATATCTTCATTTTTTCACTTTTCACAGCAAAAAATTAGGAATAACTCGAATATTTCGATAGACAGATCAATTCGGCTTGCAGAATTGTGTTCCTGGGATCAAAACATCCCAGAAAAGTGTCTTACGAACGACTACGAGAATCCATCATTTTTGGGTTGGAAATCGCGATGATCCGAATGGCCAGACCTGTCAAATTTGTACGATTTTGGAGTCAAAAACAAGTTTCACCGAAACGATTCGTGGGACACTTCTTGCACGTGTTTTGACGTGAGGGACTCGAATCCATTAGGCAATTTGAGCTACGACTGAATCCTCTCGGAATATCTTCATTTTTTCACTTTTCGAAGCAAAAAATTAGGGATAACTCGATGAATTCATTAGATAGATCATTTTAGCTTGCAGAATCGTATTTCTGGGGCCAAAACACTTTAGGAAAGTGTCCTACGAACGATTTCGAGAATCCATCATTTTTGGGTCAGAAATCGCGATAATCCAAAGGGCCAGACCTGTCAAATTTAAACGACTTTAAAGTCGAAAAAAAAGTTTTACTGAAATGATTCGTAGTACACTTTTTCGACGTGTTTTGACGTGAGGGACACGAATCTATCAAGCAATTTGAACTAGGACTGAATCCTCTTGGAAAATCTTCATTTTTTCGCTTTTTACAGCGAAAAATCAAGCATTACTCGATCATTTTTATAGATAGATCAATTCAGCTTGCAGAATCGTGTTCCTGGGGTCAAAACACTTCAAAAAAGTGTCTGACGAACGACTACGAGAATCCATCATTTCTGGGTTGGAAATCGCGATGATCCGAAGGGCTAGACCTGTGAATCTTGAACGATTTTGGAGTCGGAAAGAAGTTTCACCCTAATAATTCGTCGGGCACTTTTTTCACGTATTTGAACGTTAGGAACACGAATCTTTCCAGCAAATTGGGCTACGAATAAATTTTAATGGAATATCTCATTTTTTTCACTTTTTGAAGCACATTATTAGGAATAACTCAATGAATTTATTCGATGGATCAGGTCAGCTTGCAGAATCGTGTTTCTGGGGTCAAAACACTACGGAAAAGTGTCCTACGAACGACTTCGAGGATCCATCCTTTTTGGGTTGGAAATTGCGATAATCCAGAGGGCCAGACCTGTCAAATTTGGACAATTTCGGAGTCGAAAGAAAAGTTTCACCGAAATAATTCGTGGGACACTTTTTCTACGTGTTTCGACGTAAGAAACACGAATTCATTGAGCAATTCGAGCTACGACTGAATCGTTTCGAAATATCTTTTTTTTTTCACTTTTGATAGCGAAAAATCGAAAATAAATCGAATATTTCCATATAGAGATCAATTCAGCTTGCACAATCGTGTTCCTGGGGTCAAAACACTTCAGTAGCGGTTCCTACGAAGCATTCCGAAAATCCATCTTTTTTGGGTGAGAAATCGCAATAATCTAAAGGGCCAGACCTGTCAAATTTGGACGATTTTGAAATCGAAAAAAAGTTTTACCGAAATAATTCGTAGGACACTTCTTCCAAGTATTTTGACGTGAGGAACACAAATCTATTGAGCAAATTGAGCTACGAATAAATTTCAATGGAATATCTATTTTTTTCCACTTTTTGAAGCACAAAAATAGAAATAACTCAATGAATTCATTAGATAGATTATTTAGCTTGCAGAATCGTGTTTCTGGGGTCAAAACACTTCAGAAAAGTGTCCTACGAACGATTTTGGAAACCATCATTTTTGGGTGAACAGCCGCGATAATTCGACGGGCCAGACCTGTCGATTTCGGACGATTTTGAATTCGGAAGAAAAGTTTTACTAAACTAATTCGTAAGACACTTTTTCCACGTATTTTGGCGTGAGAAACACGATTTTATTGAGCAAATTGAGCTGCGGAACAATTCCAATAAAAGATCTTCTTTTTTCCACTTTTCACAGCAAAAAGTTAGGAATAACTCAATGAATTTATCAGATAGACTATTTCATCTTGCAGAATCGTGTTCCTGAGGCCGAAACACTCCAGAAAAGTGTCCTTCGAACGATTTCGAGAATCCATCATTTTTGAGTTAGCAATCGCAATAATCTAAAGGTTCAAACCTGTAAAATTTGGACGATTTTGGAGTCGGAAAAAAGTTTCAACGGAATAGATCGTGGGACACTCTTTCACGTGTTTTGACGTGAGGGACACGAATCCATTAAGCATTTTGAGCCACGACTGAATCCTTCTGAAATATCTCAAATTTTTCACCTTTTACAGCGAAAAATCAAGGATTACTCGATTATTTTCATAGATAGATCAATTCAGCTTGCAGAATCGTGTTCCTGGGGTCAAAACACTTCAGAAAAGTGTTCTACGAACGATTTCGAAAATCCATCATTTTTAGGTCAGGAATCGCGATAATCCGAAGGTCCAGACCTGTAAAATTTGGACGATCTTAGAGACGAAAAAAAAGTTCCACCGAAATAATTCGTGGGACACTTTTTCCACGTGTTCCGACGTAAGAAACACGAATCCATCAAGCAATTTGAGCCACGACTGAATCCTTCTGAAATATCTCAATATTTTCACCTTTTACAGCGAAAAATCAAGGATTACTCGATTATTTTCATAGATAGATCAATCCAGCTCCCAGAATCGTGTTTCTGGGGTCAAAACACTTCAGAAAAGTGTCCTCCGAACGATTTTGAGAATCCATCATTCTTGGGTTGAAAATTGCAATAATCGAAAGGGCCAGACCTGTCGAATTTAGACGATTTTGGAGTCGAAATGAAAGTTTCACCGAAATAATTCGTGGGACACTTTCTTTACGTGTTTTAACGTGAGGGACACGAATCCATTAGGCAATTAAAGCTACGAACGAATCCTTCCGGAATATCTTAATTCTTTTACTTTTTACAGCGAAAAGTCAAAAATAACTCGAATATTTTCATAGATAGATCAATTCAGCTCGCAGAGTCGTGTTTCTGGGGCCAAATTACTTCAGAAAAGTGTCCTTCAAACGATTTCGAGAATCCATCATTTTCAAGTTGGAAATCGCGATGATCCAAAGGGCCAGACCTGTGAAATTTGGACGATTTTCGAGTCGAAATGAAAGTTTCACCGAAATAATTCGTGGGACACTTTTTTTACGTGTTTTAACGTGAGGGACACGAATCCATTAGGCAATTTAAGCTACGAACGAATCCTTCCGGAATATCTTCATTCTTTCACTTTTTACAGCGAAAAGTCAAAAATAACTCGAATATTTTCATAGATAGATCAATTCAGCTCGCAGAATCGTGTTTCTGGGGCCAAATTACTTCAGAAAAGTGTCCTTCGAACGATTTCGAGAATCCATCATTTTTGGGTGAGAAATCGCGATAATCCAAAGGTTCAGACCTGTCGAATATGGACGATTTCAGGGTCGGAAAAGAAGTTTCACTAAAATGATTCGTAGTACACTTTTCCGACGTGTTCTAACGTAAGGGACACGAATCTATCAAGCAATTTGAACTAGGACTGAATCCTTTTGAAATATCTTCATTTTTTCGCTTTTCACAGCGAAAAATCAAGCATTTCTCGATCATTTTCATAGATAGATCAATTCAGCTTGCAGAATCGTGTTCCTGGGGTCAAAAGACTTCAGAGAAGTGTTCTACGAACGATTTCGAAAATCCATCATTTTTAGGTCAGGAATCGCGATGATCCGAATGGCCAGACCTGTCAAATTTGTACGATTTTGGAGTCAAAAACAAGTTTCACCGAAACGATTCGTGGGACACTTTTTGCACGTGTTTCGACGTGAGGGACTCGAATCTATTAGGCAATTTGAGCTACGACTGAATCCTTCTAAAATATCTCAATTTTTTCACCTTTTACAGCGAAAAATCAAGGATTACTCGATTATTTTCATAGATAGATAAGTTCAGCTCCCAGAATCTTGTTTCTGGGGTCAAAACACTTCAGAAAAGTGTTCTACGAACGATTTCGAAAATCCATCATTCTTGGGTTGAAAATTGCAATAATCGAAAGGGCCAGACCTGTCGAATTTAGACGATTTTGGAGTCGAAATGAAAGTTTCACCGAAATAAATCGTGGGACACTTTTTTTACGTGTTTTAACGTGAGGGACACGAATCCATCAGGCAATTCAAGCTACGAACGAATCCTTTCGGAATATCTTCATTCTTTCACTTTTTACAGCGAAAAGTCAAAAATAACTCGAATATTTTCATAGATAGATCAATTCAGCTCGCAGAATCGTGTTTCTGGGGCCAAATTACTTCAGGAAAGTGTCCTTCAAACGATTTCGAGAATCCATCATTTTTGGGTGAAAAATCGCGATAATCCGAAGGGCCAGACCTGTCAAATTTGGACGATTTTGGAGTCGAAAAGAAGTTTCACTAAAATAATTTGTAGTTTACTTTTTCCACGTGTTTTGACGTGAGAAACACGAATCCATTGAGCAAATTGAAGTCCGAATAAATTCCAATGAAATATCTCCTTTTTTTTAAATTTCAAAGCACAAAATTAGCAATAACTTGATGAATTTATTAGGAAGATCACTTTAGCTTGCAGAATCGTGTTCCTGGGGTGAAAACACTTCAGAAGAGTGTCCTACGAACGATTTCGAGAATTCATCATTTTTAGGTGAGAAATCGCGATAATCCAATGGTTCAGACCTGTCAAATTTGGACGATTTCAGAGTCGGAAAAAAAGTTTCACTAAAATGATTCGTAGTACACTTTTTCGAAGTGTTTTGACGTGAGGGACACGAATCTATCAAGCAATTTGAACTAGGACTGAATCCTTTCTAAATATCTTCATTTTTTCGCTTTTCACACCGGAAAATCAAGAATAACTCGACTATTTTTATAGATAGATCGAATCCGCTTGCAGAATCGTGTTTCTGGGGCCAAAACACTTCAGAAAAGTGTCCTTCGAACGATTTCGAGAATCCTTCATTTTCAAGTTGGAAATCGCGATGATCCAAAGGGCCAGACCTGTGAAATTTGGACGATTTTCGAGTCGAAAAAAAAGTTTCACTAAAATAATTCGTGGGGAGCTTTTTTTACGTGTTTCGACGTAAGGGATACGAATATATCGAGCAAATTGAGCTGCGAATGAATCCTCTTGCAATATCTTCATTTTTTCACTTTCTACAGCGAAAAATGAGGAATAACTCGAATATTTTGATAGATAGATCAATTCGGCTTGCAGAATTGTGTTCCTGGGGCAAAAACACTTCAGAATAGTGTCCTACGAACGATTCCGAGAATCTATCATTGTCGGGAGAGAAATCGCGAGAATCCAGAGGGCCAGACCTGTCGGATTTGGACGATTTTGGAGTCGGAAAAAAAGTTCTACCAAAATAATTCGTAGGACACTTCTTTCATGTGTTTTGACGTGAGAAACACGAATCCATTGGGCAAATTGAGCTACGAATGAATCCTTCCGAAATATCTTTATTTTTTCACTTTTCACAGCGAAAAGTCAAGGATTACTCGAATATCTTCATAGCTGGATCGATTCCGCTTGCAGAATCGTGTTTCTGGGATCAAAACACTCCAGAAAAGTGTCCTTCGAACGATTTCGAGAATCCATCATTTTTGGGTGAGAAATCGCGATAATCCAAAGGTTCAGACCTGTCGAATATGGACGATTTCAGGGTCGGAAAAAAAGTTTCACTAAAATGATTCGTAGTACACTTTTCCGACGTGTTTTAACGTAAGGGACACGAATCTATCAAGCAATTTGAACTAGGACTGAATCCTTTTGAAATATCTTCATTTTTTCGCTTTTCACAGCGAAAAATCAAGCATTTCTCGATCATTTTCATAGATAGATCAATTCAGCTTGCAGAATCGTGTTCCTGGAGTCGAAACACTTCAAAAAAGTGTTCTACGAACGATTTCGAAAATCCATCATTTTTAGGTCAGGAATCGCGATGATCCGAATGGCCAGACCTGTCAAATTTGAACGATTTTGGAGTCGAAAACAAGTTTCACCGAAACGATTCGTGGGACACTTTTTGCACGTGTTTCGACGTGAGGGACTCGAATCTATTAGGCAATTTGAGCTACGACTGAATCCTTCTGAAATATCTCAATTTTTTCACCTTTTACAGCGAAAAATCAAGGATTACTCGATTATTTTCATAGATAGATAAGTTCAGCTCCCAGAATCTTGTTTCTGGGGTCAAAACACTTCAGAAAAGTGTTCTACGAACGATTTCGAAAATCCATCATTTTTAGGTCAGGAATCGCGATAATCCGAAGGTCCAGACCTGTCAAATTTGGACGATCTTAGAGTCGAAAAAAAAGTTTTACCGAAATCATTTGTAGGACACTTTTTGCACGTGTTTTGACGTGAGGGACTCGAATCCATCAGGCAATTTGAGCTTCGACTGAATCCTTTCGGAATATCTTCATTTTTTCACTTTTCGAAGCAAAAAATTAGGAATAACTCGATGAATTCATTGGAAAGATCATTTTAGCTTGCAGAATCGTGTTTCTGGGGTCAAAACACTACAGAAAAGTGTCCTACGAACGACTTCGAGGATCCATCCTTTTTGGGTTGGAAATTGCGATAATCCAGAGGGCCAGACCTGTCAAATTTGGACAATATTGGAGTCGAGAGAAAAGTTTCACCGAAATAATTCGTGGGACACTTTTTCTACGTGTTCCGACGTAAGAAACACGAATTCATTGAGCAATTCAAGCTACGACTGAATCCTTTCGAAATATCTTTTTTTTTTCACTTTTGATAGCGAAAAATCGAAGATAAATCGAATATTTCCATATATAGATCAATTCAGCTTGCACAATCGTGTTCCTGGGGTCAAAACACTCCAGGAGAGTGTCCTACGAAGCATTCCGGAAATCCATCTTCTTTGGGTGAGAAATCGCAAGAATTCAAAGGGCCAGACCTGTAGAATTTGGACGATTTTGAAATCGAGAAAAAAGTTTCACCGAAATAATTCGAAGGACACTTCTTCCAAGTATTTTGACGTGAGGAACACAAATCTATTGAGCAAATTAAGCTACGAATAAATTTCAATGGAATATCTTTTTTTTTCCACCTTTTAAAGCACAAAAATAGGAATAACTCAATGAATTCATTAGATAGATTATTTAGCTTGCAGAATCGTGTTTCTGGGGTCAAAATACTTCAGAAAAGTGTATACAAACGATTTTGGAAACCATCATATTTGGGTGAACAGCCGCGATTTTTCGACGGGCCAGACCTGTCGATTTCGGACGATTTTGAATTCGGAAGAAAAGTTCTACTAAAATAATTCGTAAGACACTTTTTCCACGTATTTTGGCGTGAGAAACACGAATCTATTGAGCAAATTGAGCTGCGAATCAATTCCAATGAAATATCTCCTTTTTTCCACTTTTTACAGCAAAAAATTAGGAATAACTCAATGAATTTATCAGATAGACCATTTCATCTTGCAGAATCGTGTTCCTGAGGCCGAAACACTCCAGAAAAGTGTCCTTCGAACGATTTCGAAAATCCATCATTTTTAGGTCAGGAATCGCGATAATCCGAAGGTCCAGACCTGTCAAATTTGGACGATCTTAGAGTCGAAAAAAA
This sequence comes from Athalia circularis, assembly GCA_963978495.1. Taxonomy (NCBI): domain Eukaryota; kingdom Metazoa; phylum Arthropoda; class Insecta; order Hymenoptera; family Athaliidae; genus Athalia; species Athalia circularis. The sequence continues at coordinate 13,839,264 of OZ021699.1, read as the reverse complement.
AGTTTTACCGAAATCATTCGTAGGACACTATCTTTACGTGTTTTGACGTGGCGAATACGAATCCATCGAGCAAATTAAGCTACAAATGAATCCTTCCGAAATATCTTCATTTTTCCACTTTTTACAGCGAAAAATCAAGGATAACTCGATCTTTTTCATAGATAGATCAATTCAGCTTGCAGAATCGTGTTCCTGGGGTCAAAACACTTCAGATCGAAGTCTTACGAACGACTTCGAGGATCCATCATTTTTGGGTTGGAAATTGCGATAATCCAAAGGGCCAGACCTGTCAAATTTGGACGATTTTGGAGTCGATAAAAAAGTTTTACCGAAATAATTCGTGGGACACTTTTTCTACGTGTTTCGACGTAAGGAACACGAATTCATTGAGCAATTTAAGCTACGACTGAATCCTTTCGAAATATCTTTTTTTTTTTCACTTTTGACCACGAAAAATCGAAGATAAATCGAATATTTTCATAGATAGATTATTGAGCTTGCAGAATCGTGTTTGTGGGGTCAAAACACTTCAGAAAAGTGTTCTACGAACGATTTTGGGAACCATCATTTTTGGGTGAACAGCCGCGATAATCCGACGGGCCAGACCTGTCGATTTCGGACGATTTTTGATTCGGACGAAAAGTTTTACTAAAATAATTCGTAAGACACTTTTTCCACGTATTTTGGCGTGAGGAACACGATTCTATTGAGCAAATTGAGCTACGAATGAATCCTTTCGGAATATCTTCATTTTTTCACTTCTCAGAGCAAAAAGTCAAGGATAACTCGAATATCTTCATAGATAGATCAATTCAGCTTGCAGAATCGTGTTTCTGGGGTCAAAACACTTCAGAAAAGTGTCCTCCGAACGATTTTGAGAATCCATCATTCTTGGGTTGAAAATCGCAATAATCCAAAGGGCCAGACCTGTCGAATTTAGACGATTTTTAAGTCGAAAAGAAGTTTCACTAAAATAATTTGTAGTACACTTTTTCCACGTGTTTTGACGTGAGAAACACGAATCCATTGAGCAAATTGAAGTACGAATAAATTCCAATGAAATATCTCCTTTTTTTTACATTTCAAAGCACAAAATTGGAAATAACTTGATGAATTTATTAGGAAGATCACTTTAGCTTGCAGAATCGTGTTTCTGGGGTCAAAACACTTTAGAAAAGTGTCCTACGAACGATTCCGAGAATCTATCATTGTCGGGTGAAAAATCGCGAGAATCCAGAGGGCCAGACCTGTCGGATTTGGACGATTTTGGAATCGGAAAAAAAGTTTTACCAAAATAATTCGTAGGACACTTCTTTCATGTGTTTTGACGTGAAAAACACGAATCCATTGGGCAAATTGAGCTACGAATGAATCCTTCCGAAATATCTTTTTTTTTTCACTTTTCACAGCGAAAAGTCAAGGATTACTCGAATATCTTCATAGATGGATCAATTCCGCTTGCAGAATCGTGTTTCTGGGATCAAAACACTCCAGAAAAGTGTCCTACGAACGATTTCGAGAATCCATCATTTTTAGGTGAGAATTCGCGATAATCCAAAGGGCCAGACCTGTCGAATTTGGACGATTCTGAAATCGAAGAAAAAGTTTCACTAAAATAATTTGTAGTACCCTTTTTTCTCGTGTTTTGATGTAAGGAACACGAATCCAGTAAGCAAATTGAGCTACGAATGAATCCTCTTAGAATATCTTCATTTTTTCACTCTTGACAGCAAAAAATCAAGGATAACTCGGATATTTTCATAGATAGATCAATTTAGCTTGCAGGATCGTGTTCCTGGGGTCAAAACATTCCAGAAAAGTTTCCTACGAACGATTTCGAGAATTCATCATTTTTGGGTGAGAAATCGCGATAATCCAAAGGTTCAGACCTGTCGGATATGGACGATTTCAGGGTCGGAAAAAAAGTTCCACTAAAATGATTCGTAGTACACTTTTTCGACGTGTTTTAACGTAAGGGACACGAATCTATCAAGCAATTTGAACTCGGACTGTATCCTTTTGAAATATCTTCATTTTTTCGCTTTTCACAGCGAAAGATCAAGCATTTCTCGATCATTTTTATAGATAGATCAATTCAGCTTGCAGAATCGTGTTCCTGGGGTCAAAACATTCCAGAAAAGTGTCTTACGAACGACTACGAGAATCCATCATTTTTGGGTTGGAAATCGCGATGATCCGAATGGCCAGACCTGTCAAATTTGTACGATTTTGGAGTCAAAAACAAGTTTCACCGAAACGATTCGTGGGACACTTTTTGCACGTGTTTCGACGTGAGGGGACGAATCTATTAGGCAATTTGAGCTACGACCTAATCCTTCTGAAATATCTCAATTTTTTCACCTTTTACAGCGAAAAATCAAGGATTACTCGATTATTTTCATAGATAGATAAGTTCAGCTCCGAGAATCGTGTTTCTGGGGTCAAAACACTTCAGAAAAGTGTTCTACGAACGATTTCGGAAATCCATCATTTTTAGGTCAGGAATCGCGATAATCCGAAGGTCCAGACCTGTCGAATTTGGACGATCTTAGAGTCGAAAAAAAAGTTTTACCAAAATCATTCGTGGGACACTCCTTACGTGTTTTGACGTTGGGAACACGAATTCATCTAGCAAATTGAGCTACGAATGAATCCTTTCGAAATATCTTCATTTTTCCACTTTTTACAGCAAAAAATCAAGGATAACTCGAATATTTTTATAAATAGATCAATTCAGCCTGCAGAATCGTGTTCCTGGGGCCAAAACACTTCAGAAAAGTGTTCTACGAACGATTTCGAGAATCCATCAGTCTTGGGTGAAAAATCTCGATAATCCAAAGGGCCAGACCTGTCAAATTTGGACGATTTGGAGTCGATAAAAAAGTTTTACCGAAATAATTCGTGGGACACTTTTTCTACGTGTTTCGACGTAAGGAACACGAATTCATTGAGCAATTCAAGCTACGACTGAATCCTTACGAAATACCTTTTTTTTTTTCACTTTCGATAGCGAAAAATCGAAGATAAATCGAATATTTTCATAGATAGATTATTTAGCTTGCAGAATCGTGTTCCTGGGGTTAAAACACTTCAGAAAAGTGTTCTACGAACGATTTTGGAAACCATCATTTTTGGGTGAACAGCCGCGATTTTTCGACGGGCCAGACCTGTCGATTTCGGACGATTTTGAATTCGGAAGAAAAGTTCTACTAAAATAATTCGTAAGACACTTTTTTCACGTATTTTGGCGTGAGGAACACGAATCTATTGAGCAAATTGAGCTGCGAATCAATTCCAATGAAATATCTCCTTTTTTCCACTTTTTACAGCAAAAAATTAGGAATAACTCAATGAATTTATCAGATAGACCATTTCATCTTGCAGAATCGTGTTTCTGAGGCCGAAACACTCCAGAAAAGTGTCTTTCGAACGATTTCGAGAATCCATCATTTTTGAGTTAGAAATCGCAATAATCTAAAGGTTCAGACTTGTAAAATTCGGACGATTTTTGAGTCGAAAAAAAGTTTCACCGGAATAGATCGTGGGACACTTTTTCACGTGTTTTGACGTAAGGGACACGAATCCATTAAGCAATTTGAGCCACGACTGACTCCTTCTGAAATATCTCAAATTTTTCACCTTTTACCGCGAAAAATCAAGGATTACTCGATTATTTTCATAGATAGATCAATTCAGCTCGCAGAATCGTGTTCCTGGGGTTAAAACACTTCAGAAAAGTGTTTTACGAACGATTTCGAAAATCCATCATTTTCAGGTCAGGAATCGCGATAATCCGAAGGTCCAGACCTGTCAAATTTGGACGATCTTAGAGTCGAAAAAGAAGTTCCACCGAAATAATTCGTGGGACACTTTTTCTACGTGTTTCGACGTAAGAAACACGAATTCATTAGGCAATTTGAGCCACGACTGAATCCTTCTGAAATATCTCAATTTTTTCACTTTTTACAGCGAAAAATCAAGGATTACTCGATTATTTTCATAGACAGATCAATTCAGCTTGCAGAATCGTGTTCCTGGGGTCAAAACACTTTGAAAAAGTTCCTCACGGATGATTTCGAAAATCCATCATTTTTGGGTGAGAAATCGCGATAATCCAAAGAGCCAGACCTGTCGAATTCGGACGATTTTGGAGTCGAAAGAAAAGTTTCAATGGAATAATTCGTGGAACACTCTTTTTGAGTGTTTCGACGTGAGGAACACGAATCTATTGAGCAATTTAGGCTACGAATAAATTCTAATGAAATATCCTCATTTTTTCACTTTTTACAGCGAAGAATCAAGGATAACTCGAATATTCTCACAGATAGATCAATTCAGCTTGCAGAATCGTGTTCCTGGGGTCACAACACTCCAAAAAAGTGTCCTACGAACGATTTCAAGAATCCATCATTTTTGGGTTTGAAATCGCGATAATCAAAGGGCCAGACCTGACAAATTAGGACGATTCTGGAGTCGAAGAAAAAGTTTCACCGAAATAATTCGTAGGAAGCTTTTTTCACGTATTTTGACGTAAGGGAAGCGAATATCTCAAGCAAATTGAGCTACGAATGAATCCTCCTGAAATATCTTCATTTTTTCACTTCTCACAGCGAAAAATCGACGATAACTCGAATATTTTTATAGATAGATCAATTCAGCTCGCGGAATCGTGTTCCTGGGGTCAAAATACCTCAGAAAAGTGTCCTACGAACGATTCCGAGGATCTATCATTTTTGGGTTAGAACTCGCGATGATCCAAAGGGCCAGACCTGTCGAATTTGGACGATTTTAGAGTCGAAAAAAAAGTTCTCCCGAAATAATTCGTAGGACACTTTTTTGACGTTGCGACGCTAGGTTTTTTACCCCGGGCGGATTTTACCCAGGAAACCTGCACGTGCCTTCGGCGCGACCTGGTCCAAACGAGAAGCTGAATTCAAAACGGGAACGGGAGAAAGTGTTGGGCGCCAGACGCGTTATCGCGTCACTTACCGTATTCCCAACCAAATCTTACTAAATGACCCATCCAGATCCGACGGAGTGGCTGGCTAGGCACAGGCTGTTCCACAGCAGAAGAAATGGTAGAGTGGCGTGGATCGACAACAACAATTCGGGCACAAACAAAAGAACGGGAAGCAGTAAACAAATTCGTAATTAACGGAACTGTATTTTTACAAAAGCATCAACCAGAAATACAGTCGAAAGGTGAACAATAGGCGGGATTAACTAACTTATAATTCTCTAAACGGTAGCGGGAGATTATTTACCCAGTAGTGTCGGAATTATAATTACGGTAGTCGGGAGCGATAGTTTACTGATGCACCTTACGAATTGATAGCGATTTCAGACAGTAATTACGAACGCCAGAAGTACGGTTTTACACGGAGCGGGAGCGCCTCCGTGGCTTCTCTGCGCTACCGCAGCAGGTGGATTTTCAAACGGTACGGGACGATATTACTTAGTTGCAGAACCTGAAATAATAACAATGACAACTTATAATCGAAATAACCTGCAGAACAACCAGATATCACTTAGGCTCACCTAACGAATTACTTAGTTACTTAGGTACGGGAGTTACACACTTAAGCCTCGTGCAGCAAATGCACGGGAGAACCGGTAGAAGACCGCTAAATATTCGAACATTCATTGTCCCAAACGGACGAAACTTAATTAGCCAGGAGGCTTGCCGGGAGAAATGACAGAATTGCCGAACTTAGCAAAATATCAAACTGAACAAGCGTAATGCGATGGGGCTATACCCTGCACCGACTTATTCACAAACTTGAACAAATTACTGGACTGACCCAAACGTAATGCGGTGGGGCCGTACCCTGCACCGACTTATTTACAAAAGAGTGAACCAATTATCAAAATACTTAGGCCAATTCTCAATTCCCACTTGGCGACGTCGTGACTTTTTACAGAAGGTGGAAAACCTTACCTCACTGAAGGAGTTCGGCACCCACTGATTTTACTGACTCTAACAAACTTTCGTTGACAATATTTTACTTTAAATTAAACTGGAGCTAAGAGGCGGACGGGAGTGACTCTCAATTATTGAAACGATAGCGGTAGGTGGCAAAAACGGTAGGTGAAACGATAGTAAGGACGGGTTGGGAATCTGAACGGAAGAGGTAGGTTTTAACAAAATCGCCTTATCAGTACAACGGTTCTGCGTAGAGTAGGACGAGTTGAGCTCCGGATTCCTCGATCTTCGTTCTCAGAAATCGTCCCGGATTGGCGTAGCTCCTTCTTCTAATTGCCTCATAGGTGTAGGGCGCAATTCTTCCGGTGACAATAGAATTTTGGCTATTCGGCGCCTCTCCTCTCCTCTGACGTCACCACCCACGCTTCCTTGCTGGCTGCGCTTGCTGTTAGGTACTGTCCGGCGGGCTGCCTGCTGTTGGAGAGCCATCCAAGGCTGCGTCGACTCAGGCACTTGGAGTTGTCGTCGTCGAAGACGATAGCCTGGTCCCAATATCGCCTCTGGAGTCGGAGTGTAGTCCTGGCCTCACCTGTGCTTCGGCTTCTACACGCTCTCCTAGGCAGGCCGTCACCTCGGGAGGTTTCCAAGGGTTACCCGGTGACGGGACACAGCTCCGGAACAGGAGATATTTATTCTGGTCTGGCTCCTGGCCAGTAAGTTACGGGACGGGAGGTGACACTACTCGGTCCATGCCACCCTATACGCCGTCTCCGTAGCATCCAGTCGTCGATAGCAAGCGTCTTACGCACCGATCTTCTAGCGGGAGGTCGCGGACAGGTCGTCCTTCAGTCCTGTACGCCGGTAGAGATTCGGGAGGTCGGGAGGCGGTAGATGATGGCAATACTATCCCCAGCTGAGGGTCCTGTTGCTCACTAGGGGGTCCTCGTATCGGTAGTTGGCGGTACGGATGACGTCAGCGTCTGATTCCTTGAGGAGAGGGCCCGGGAGATGGTCATAGGCCCTTCGTTGCTCCAACTCGTCGGTAGCTCACTCGGTTACATAAGAGAATATTCGGAAGAACACATATAATTAGCGGGACATACTGGATATCTCTTATCTCAATTTGGCCTTAGTGTATCTCTGTGGTGTTCTGCGTTTTATGATACAGTTTACGGAAAAAGGGAGGGATTTTCGGTAGATTTGTGTGCCGTAGTAACGGGGCTGAGAACGCCACGTGACAACGTGTTTTGACGTGAGGAACACGGATCTATTAAGCAAATTAAGCTACGAATGAATTCCAATGGAATATCTTCTTTTTTGACCTTTTTACAGCAAAAAATCGAGGATAACTCGAATATTTTCATAGATAGATCAATTCAGCTTGCAGAATCGTGTTCCTGGGGTCAAAACACTTCAGAAAAGTGTCCTACGAACGATTTCGAAAATCCATCATTCTTGGGTAAGAAATCGCGATAATCCAAAGGGCCAGACCTGTCGAATTTGGACGATTTTGGAGTCGAAAAAAAAGTTTCACGGAAATAATTTGTGGAACACTTTTTTTTACGTGTTTTGACGTGAGGATCACGAATCTATTGAGCGAATTAGGCTACGAATAAATTCCAATGAAATATCTTCCTTTATTTCACTTTTTACAGCGAAAAATCGAGGATAACTCGAATATTTTCATAGATAGAACAATTCAGCTTGCAGAATCGTGTTGCTTGGGTCAAAACACTCCAGAAAAGTGTCCTACGAACGATTTCAAGAATCCATCATTTTTGGGTTCGAAATCGCGATAATCAACGGGCCAGACCCGACAAATTTGGGCGATTTTGGAGTCGGAGAAAAAGTTTCACTGAAATAATTCGTAGGAAGCTTTTTTCACGTATTTTGACGTGTGGGAAGCGAATATCTCAAGCAAATCGAGCTACGACTGAATCCTCTTGGAATATCTTCATTTTTTCACTCCTCACAGCAAAAAATCGACGATAACTCGAAAGATTTCATAGATAGATCAATTCAGCTTGCAGGATCGTGTTTCTGGGGTCAAAACACTTCAAAAAAGTGTCCTACGAACGATTTCGAAAATCCATCATTCTTGGGTAAGAAATCGCGATAATCCAAAGGGCCAGACCTTTCGAATTTGGACGATTTTAGAGTCGAAAAGAAAGTTCTACTGAAATAATTCGTGGAACACTTTTTTTGAGTGTTTCGACGTGAGGATCACGAATCTATTGAGCGAATTAGGCTACGAATAAATTCCAATGAAATATCTTCCTTTATTTCACTTTTTACAGCGAAAAGTCAAAAATAACTCGAATATTTTCATAGATAGATCAATTCAGCTCGCAGAATCGTGTTTCTGGGGTCAAAACACTTTAGAAAAGTGTCCTACGTACGATTCCGAGGATCCATCATTTCTGTGTGAGAAATCGCGATAATCCAAAGGGCCAGACCTGTCGAATTTGAACAATTTTGGAGTTGAAAAAAAAGTTTTACCGAAATAATTCGTAGGACACTTTTGTGACGTGTTTTGACGTGAGGGACACGAATCCATCAAGAAATTTGAGCTACGACTGAATCCTCCTGGAATATCTTCATTTTTTCACTTTTCACAGCAAAAAATCGAGGATTACTCGAATATTTTTATACATAGATTAATTCAGCTTGCAGAATCGTGTTCCTGGGGTCAAAACACTTCAGAAAAGTGTCCTACGAACGATTTCGAAAATCCATCATTCTTGGGTAAGAAATCGCGATAATCCAAAGGGCCAGACCTGTCAAATTTGGACGATTTTGGAGTCGAAAAAAAAGTTTCACGAAAATAATTTGTGGAACACTTTTTTTTACGTGTTTTGACGTGAGGATCACGAATCTATTGAGCGAATTAGGCTACGAATAAATTCCAATGAAATATCTTCCTTTATTTCACTTTTTACAGCGAAAAGTCAAAAATAACTCGAATATTTTCATAGATAGATCAATTCAGCTCGCAGAATCGTGTTTCTGGGGCCAAATTACTTCAAAAAAATGTCCTCCAAACGATTTCGAGAATCCATCATTTTTGGGTGAAAAATCGCGATAATCCGAAGGGCCAGACCTGACAAATTTGGACGATTTTGGAGTCGAAAAGAAGTTTCACTAAAATAATTTGTAGTTTACTTTTTCCACGTGTTTTGACGTGAGAAACACGAATCCATTGAGCAAATTGAAGTCCAAATAAATTCCAATGGAATATCTCCTTTTTTTTACATTTCAAAGCACAAAATTAGCAATAACTTGATGAATTTATTAGGAAGATCACTTTAGCTTGCAGAATCGTGTTCCTGGGGTGAAAACACTTCAGAAGAGTGTCCTACGAACGATTTCGAGAATTCATCATTTTTAGGTGAGAAATCGCGATAATCCAATGTTTCAGACCTGTCAAATTTGGACGATTTCAGAGTCGGAAAAAAAGTTTCACTAAAATGATTCGTAGTACACTTTTTCGAAGTGTTTTGACGTGAGGGACACGAATCTATCAAGCAATTTGAACTAGGACTGAATCCTTTCTAAATATCTTCATTTTTTCGCTTTTCACAGCGGAAAATCAAGAATAACTCGAATATTTTCATAGATAGATCGAATCAGCTTGCAGAATCGTGTTTCTGGGGCCAAAACACTTCAGAAAAGTGTCCTTCGAACGATTTCGAGAATCCATCATTTTCAAGTTGGAAATCGCGATGATCCAAAGGGCCAGACCTGTGAAATTTGGACGATTTTCGAGTCGAAAAAAAAGTTTCACTAAAATAATTCGTGGGGAGCTTTTTTCACGTGTTTCGACGTAAGGGATACGAATATATCGAGCAAATTGAGCTGCGAATGAATCCTCTTGCAATATCTTCCTTTTTTCACTTTTTACAGCGAAAAATGAGGAATAACTCGAATATTTCGATAGATAGATCAATTCGGCTTGCAGAATTGTGTTCCTGGTGCAAAAACACTTCAGAATAGTGTCCTTCGAACGATTCCGAGAATCTATCATTGTCGGGAGAGAAATCGCGAGAATCCAGAGGGCCAGACCTGTCGGATTTGGACGATTTTGGAGTCGGAAAAAAAGTTCTACCAAAATAATTCGTAGGACACTTCTTTCATGTGTTTTGACGTGAGAAACACGAATCCATTGTGCAAATTGAGCTACGAATGAATCCTTCCGAAATATCTTTATTTTTTCACTTTTCACAGCGAAAAGTCAAGGATTACTCGAATATCTTCATAGATGGATTAATTCCGCTTGCAGAATCGTGTTTCTAGGATCAAAACACTCCAGAAAAGTGTCCTTCGAACGATTTCGAGAATCCATCATTTTTGGGTAGGAAATCGCGATGATCCGAATGGCCAGACCTGTCAAATTTGTACGATTTTGGAGTCAAAAACAAGTTTCACCGGAAAGATTCGTGGGACACTTTTTGCACGTGTTTTGACGTGAGGGACTCGAATCCATTAGGCAATTTGAGCTACGACTGAATCCTTTCGAAATATCTTCATTTTTTCACTTTTCGAAGCAAAGAATTAGGAATAACTCGATGAATTCATTAGACAGATCATTTTAGCTTGCAGAATCGTATTTCTGGGGCCAAAACACTTTAGAAAAGTGTCCTACGAACGATTTCGAGAACCCATCATTTTTGGGTGAAAAATCGCGCTAATCCAAAGGGCCAGACCTGTCAAATTCATACAATTTTGGAGTCAAAAAAAAGATTCACTACAATGATTCGTGGCACACTTTTTTTTACGTGTTTTGACGTAAGGGACACGAATCCATTAAGCAATTTAAGCTACGACTGAATCCTCTTGAAATATCTTAATTTATTCGCTTTTTACAGCGAAAAATCAAGGAGAACTCGAAAATTTTCATAGACAGATCAATTCAGCTTGCAGAATCGTGTTCCTGGGGTCGAAACATTTCAGAAAAGTGTCCTACGAACGATTTCGGGAATCCATCATTTTTGGGTCAGAAATCGCGATAATCCAAAGGGCCAGACCTGTCAAATTTAAACGACTTTAGAGTCGAATAAAAAGTTTTACTGAAATGATTCGTAGTACACTTCTTCGACGTGTTTTGACGTGAGGGACACGAATCTATCAAGCAATTTGAACTAGGACTGAATCCTCTAGAAAAATCTTCATTTTTTCGCTTTTTACAGCGAAAAATCAAGCATTACTCGATCATTTTCATAGATAGATCAATTCAGCTTGCAGAATCGTGTTCCTGGGGTCAAAACACTTCAGAAAAGTGTCTTACAAACGACTACGAGAATCCATCATTTTTGGGTTGGAAATCGCGATGATCCGAAGGGCCAGACCTGTGAATTTTGAACGATTTTGGAGTCGAAAAAAAAATTTCACCGAAATAGATCGTTGGCCACTTTTTCACGTGTTTTGACGTAAAGAACACGAATCTATCGAGCAATTCAAGCTACGACTGAATCCTTTCGGAATATCTCTATTTTTTAACTTTTCACACCGAAAAATCAAGGATAACTCGAATATTTTCATAGATGGATCAAATCAGCTTGCAGAATCGTGTTTCTGGGGTCAAAACACTTCAGAAGAGTGTCCTTTGAACGATTCCGAGAACCCATCATTTTTGGGTGAAAAATCGCGCTAATCCAAAGGGCCAGACCTGTCAAATTCATACAATTTCGGAGTCAAAAAAAAGATTCACTAAAATGATTCGTGGCACACTTTTTTTTACGTGTTTTGACGTAAGGGACACGAATCCATCAAGCAATTTAAGCTACGACTGAATCCTCTTGAAATATCTTAATTTATTCGCTTTTTACAGCGACAAATCAAGGATCACTAGATCATTTTTATAGATAGATTAATTCAGCTTGCAGAATCGTGTTCCTGGGGTCAAAACACTCTAGAAGAGTGTCCTACGAACGATTTCGAGAACCCATCATTTTTGGGTGAGAAATCGCGATAATCCAAAGGGCGAGACCTGTCGAATTTGGACGATTCTAAAATCGAATAAAAGTTTCACCGAAATAATTCGTAGGGTCATTTTCTTACGTGTTTTGACGTGAGGAACATGAATTCATAAAGCAAATATAGCTACGACTGAATTATTTTGGAATATCTCTATTTTTTCACTCTTCACAGCGAAAAATCAAGAATAACTCGAATATTTCCATGAAAAGATCAATTCAGCTTGCAGAATCGTGTTCCTCGGGCCAAAACACTTCAGAAGAGTGTCACACGAACGATTTCGAGAACATCTCATTTTTGGGTGAGAAATCGCGATAATCCAAAGGGCCAGACCTGTCAAATTTGTACGATTTTGGAGTCAAAAAAAAGTTTCACCAAAATAATTCGTCGGGCACTTTTTCCACGTATTTGAACGTTAAGAACACGAATCTTTCCAGCAAATTGGGCTACGAATAAATTTTAATAGAATATCTCATTTTTTTCACTTTTTGAAGCACATTATTAGGAATAACTCAATGAATTTATTCGATAGATCAGGTCAGCTTGCAGAATCGTGTTTCTGGGATCAAAAGCCTACAGAAAAGTGTCCTACAAACGACTTCGAGGATCCATCTCTTTTGAGTTGGAAATTGCGATAATCCAGAGGGCCAGACCTGTCAAATTTGGACAATTTCGGAGTCGAAAGAAAAGTTTCACCGAAATAATTCGTGGGACACTTTTTCTACGTGTTTCGACGTAAGAAACACGAATTCATTGAGCAATTCAAGCTACGACTGAATCGTTTCGAAATATTTTTTTTTTTTTCACTTTTGATAGCGAAAAATCGAAAATAAATCGAATATTTCCATATATAGATCAATTCAGCTTGCACAATCGTGTTCCTGGGGTCAAAACACTTTAGGAGAGGTTCCTACGAAGCATTCCGAAAGTCCATCTTTTTTGGGTGAGAAATCGCAATAATCCAAAGGGCCAGACCTGTCAAATTTTGACGATTTTGAAATCGAAAAGTAGTTTCACCGAAATAATTCGTAGGACACTTCTTCCAAGTATTTTGACGTGAGGAACACAAATCTATTGAGCAAATTAAGCTACGAATAAATTTCAATGGAATATCTATTTTTTTCCACTTTTTAAAGCACAAAAATAAAAATAACTCAATGAATTCATTAGATAGATTATTTAGCTTGCAGAATCGTGTTTCTGAGGTGCAAAACACTTCAGAAAAGTGTATACGAACGATTTTGGAAACCATCATTTTTGGGTGAACAACCGCGATAATCCGACGGGCCAGACCTGTCGATTTCGGACGATTTTGAATTCGGAAGAAAAGTTCTACTAAAATAGTTCGTAAGACACTTTTTCTACGTATTTTGGCGTGGGGAACACGAATCCATTGAGCAAATTGAGCTGCGAATTAATTCCAATGAAATATCTTCTTTTTTCCACTTTTCACAGCAAAAAATTAGGAATAACTCAATGAATTTATCAGATAGACCATTTCATCTTGCAGAATCGTGTTCCTGAGGCCGAAACACTCCAGAAAAGTGTCCTTCGAACAATTTCGAGAATCCATCATTTTTGGGTTAGAAATCGCGATAATCTAAAGGTTCAGACCTGTAAAATTTGGACGATTTTGGAGTCGAAAAAAAAGTTTTACCGGAATCATTCGTAGGACACTATCTTTACGTGTTTTGACGTGGGGAACACGAATCCATCTAGCAAATTGAGCTACAAATGAATCCTTCCGGAATATCTTCATTTTTCCACTTTTTACAGCGAAAAATCAAGGATTACTCGATTATTTTCATAGATAGATCAATTCAGCTCCCAGAATCGTGTTCCTGGGGTCAAAACACTTCAGAAAAGTGTCCTCCGAACGATTTTGAGAATCCATCATTCTTGGGTTGAAAATTGCAATAATCCAAAGGGCCAGACCTGTCGAATTTAGACGATTTTGGAGTCGAAATGAAAGTTTCACCGAAATAATTCGTAGGACACATTTTTTACGTGTTTTAACGTGAGGGACACGGATCCATTAGGCAATTTAAGCTACGAACGAATCCTTTCGAAATATCTTCATTCTTTCACTTTTTACAGCGAAAAGTCAAGGATAACTCGAATATTTTCATAAATAGATCAATTCAGCTCGCAGAATCGTGTTTCTGGGGCCAAATTACTTCAGAAAAGTGTCCCTCAAACGATTTCGAGAATCCATCATTTTTGGGTGAAAAATCGCGATAATCCAGAGGTCCAGACCTGTCAAATTTGGACGATTTTGGAGTCGAAAAGAAGTTTCACCAAAATAATTTGTAGTACACTTTTTCCACGTGTTTTGACGTGAGAAACACGAATCCATTGAGCAAATTGAAGTACGAATAAATTCCAATGAAATATCTCCATTTTTTTACATTTCAAAGCACAAAATTAGAAATAACTTGATGAATTTATTAGGAAGATCACTTTAGCTTGCAGAATCGTGTTCCTGGGGTCAAAACACTTTAGAAGAGTGTCCTACGAACGATTTCGAAAATTCATCATTTTTGGGTGAGAAATCGCGATAATCCAATGGTTCAGACCTGTCGAATTTGGACGATTTCAGAGTCGGAAACAAAGTTTCACTAAAATGATTCGTAGTACACTTTTTCGAAGTGTTTTGACGTGAGGGACACGAATCCATCAAGCAATTTGAACAAGGACTGAATCCTTTCTAAATATCTTCATTTTTTCGCTTTTCACCGCGGAAAATCAGGAATAACTCGAATATTTTCATAGATAGATCGAATCAGCTTGCAGAATCGTGTTTCTGGGGCCAAAACACTTCAGAAAAGTGTCCTTCGAACGATTTCGAGAATCCATCATTTTCAAGTTGGAAATCGCGATGATCCAAAGGGCCAGACCTGTGAAATTTGGACGATTTTAGAGTCAAAAAAAAAGTTACACTAAAATAATTCGTGGGAAGCTTTTTTTACGTGTTTTGACGTAAGGGATACAAATATATCGAGCAAATTAAGCTACGAATGAATCCTTTTGCAATATCTTCATTTTTTCACTTATTACAGCGAAAAATTAGGAATAACTCGAATATTTCGATAGATAGATCAATTCGGCTTGCAGAATTGTGTTCCTGGGGCAAAAACACTTCAGAATAGTGTCCTACGAACGATTCCGAGAATCTATCATTGTCGGGTGAAAAATCGCGAGAATCCAGAGGGCCAGACCTGTCGGATTTGGACGATTTTGGAGTCGGAAAAAAAGTTTTACCAAAATAATTCGTAGGACACTTCTTTCATGTGTTTTGACGTGAGAAACACGAATCCATTGGGCAAATTGAGCTACGAATGAATCCTTCCGAAATATCTTCATTTTTTCACTTTTCACAGCGAAAAGTCAAGGATTACTCGAATATCTTCATAGATGGATCAATTCCGCTTGCAGAATCGTGTTTCTGGGATCAAAACACTCCAGAAAAGTGTCCTACGAACGATTTCGAGAATCCATTATTTTTGGGTGAGAATTCGCGATAATCCAAAGGGCCAGACCTTTCGAATTTGGACGATTCTAAAATCGAAGAAAAAGTTTCACTAAAATAATTTGTAGTACCTTTTTTTCACGTGTTTTGATGTGAGGAACACGGATCCAGTAAGCAAATTGAGCTACGAATGAATCCTCTCAGAATATCTTCATTCTTTCACTCTTGACAGCACAAAATCAAGGATACCTCGGATATTTTCATAGTTAGATCAATTTAACTTGCAGAATCGTGTTTCTGGGGTCAAAACACTCCAGAAGAGTGTCCTACGAACGATTTCGAGAATCCATCATTTTTGGGTCAGAAATCGCGATAATCCAAAGGGCCAGACCTGTCAAATTTAAACGACTTTGGAGTCGAAAAAAAAGTTTCACTGAAATGATTCGTAGTACACTTTTTCGACGTGTTTTGACGTGAGGGACACGAATCTATCAATCAATTTGAACTAGGACTGAATCCTCTTCAAAAATCTTCATTTTTTCGCTTTTTACAGCGAAAAATCAAGCATTACTCGATCATTTTCATAGATAGATCAATTCAGCTTGCAGAATCGTGTTCCTGGGGTCAAAACACTCCAGAAAAGTTTCCTACGAACGACTAGGAGAATCCATCATTTTTGGGTCGAAAATCGCGATAATCCAAAGGGCCGGACCTGTCAAATTTGGACAATTTTGGAGTCGAGAGAAAAGTTTCACCGAAATAATTCGTGGGACACTTTTTCTACGTGTTTCGATGTAAGAAACACGAATTCATTGAACAATTCAAGCTACGACTTAATCCTTTCGAAATATCTTTTTTTTTTTCACTTTTGATAGCGAAAAATCGAAGATTAATCGAATATTTCCATATATAGATCGATTCAGCTTGCACAATCGTGTTCCTGGGGTCAAAACACTTCAGGAGAGTGTCCTACGAAGCATTCCGGAAATCCATCTTTTTTGGGTGAGAAATCGCAATAATCCAAAGGGCCAGACCTGTAGAATTTGGACGATTTTGAAATCGAAAAAAAAGTTTCACCGAAATAATTCGAAGGACACTTCTTCAAGGTATTTTGACGTGAGGAACACAAATCTATTGAGCAAATTAAGCTACGAATAAATTTCAATGGAATATCTTTTTTTTTCCACTTTTGAAAGCACAAAAATAGGAATAACTCAATGAATTCATTAGATAGATTATTTAGCTTGCAGAATCGTGTTTCTGGGGTCAAAATACTTCAGAAAAGCGTATACAAACGATTTTGGAAACCATCATTTTTGGGTGAACAGCCGCGATAATCCGACGGGCCAGACCTGTCGATTTCGGACGATTTTGAATTCGGAAGAAAAGTTCTACTGAAATAATTCGTAAGACACTTTTTCCACGTATTTTGGCGTGAGGAACACGAATCTCTTGAGCAAATTGAGCTGCGAATCAATTCCAATGAAATATCTCCTTTTTTCCACTTTTCACAGCAAAAAATTAGGAATAACTCAATGAATTTATCAGATAGACCATTTCATCTCGCAGAATCGTGTTCCTGAGGCCGAAACACTCCAGAAAAGTGTCCTTCGAACGATTTCGAGAATCCTTCATTTTTGAGTTAGAAATCGCAATAATCTTAAGGTTCAGACCTGTAAAATTCGGACGATTTTTGAGTCGAAAAAAAGTTTCACCGGAATAGATCGTGGGACACTTTTTCACGTGTTTTGACGTGAGGGACACGAATCCATTAAGCAATTTGAGCCACGACTGACTCCTTCTGAAATATCTCAAATTTTTCACCTTTTACAGCGAAAAATCAAGGATAACCCGAATATTCTCACAGATAGATCAATTCAGCTTGCAGAATCGTGTTCCTGGGGTCACAACACTCCAAAAAAGTGTCCTACGAACGATTTCAAGAATCCATCATTTTTGGGTTTGAAATCGCGATAATCAAAGGGCCAGACCTGACAAATTAGGACGATTCTGGAGTCGAAGAAAAAGTTTCACCGAAATAATTCGTAGGAAGCTTTTTTCACGTATTTTGACGTAAGGGAAGCGAATATCTCAAGCAAATTGAGCTACGAATGAATCCTCTTGAAATATCTTCATTTTTTCACTTCTCACAGCGAAAAATCGACGATAACTCGAATATTTTCATAGATAGATCAATTCAGCTCGCGGAATCGTGTTCCTGGGGTCAAAACACCTCAGAAAAGTGTCCTACGAACGATTCCGAGGATCTATCATTTTTGGGTTAGAACTCGCGATGATCCAAAGGGCCAGACCTGTCGAATTTGGACGATTTTAGAGTCGAAAAAAAAGTTCTCCCGAAATAATTCGTAGGACACTTTTTTGACGTTGCGACGCTAGGTTTTTTACCCCGGGCGGGTTTTACCCAGGAAACCTGCACGTGCCTTCGGCGCGACCTGGTCCAAACGAGAAGCTGAATTCAAAACGGGAACGGGAGAAAGTGTTGGGCGCCAGACGCGTTATCGCGTCACTTACCGTATTCCCAACCAAATCTTACTAAATGACCCATCCAGATCCGACGGAGTGGCTGGCTAGGCACAGGCTGTTCCACAGCAGAAGAAATGGTAGAGTGGCGTGGATCGACAACAACAATTCGGGCACAAACAAAAGAACGGGAAGCAGTAAACAAATTCGTAATTAACGGAACTGTATTTTTACAAAAGCATCAACCAGAAATACAGTCGAAAGGTGAACAATAGGCGGGATTAACTAACTTATAATTCTCTAAACGGTAGCGGGAGATTATTTACCCAGTAGTGTCGGAATTATAATTACGGTAGTCGGGAGCGATAGTCTACTGATGCACCTTACGAATTGATAGCGATTTCAGACAGTAATTACGAACGGCAGAAGTACGGTTTTACACGGAGCGGGAGCGCCTCCGTGGCTTCTCTGCGCTACCGCAGCAGGTGGATTTTCAAACGGTACGGGACGATATTACTTAGTTGCAGAACCTAAAATAATAACAATGACAACTTATAATCGAAATAACCTGCAGAACGACCAGATATCACTAAGGCTCACCTAACGAATTACTTAGTTACTTAGGTACGGGAGTTACACACTTAAGCCTCGTGCAGCAAATGCACGGGAGAACCGGTAGAAGACCGCTAAATATTCGAACATTCATTGTCCCAAACGGACGAAACTTAATTAGCCAGGAGGCTTGCCGGGAGAAATGACAGAATTGCCGAACTTAGCAAAATATCAAACTGAACAAGCGTAATGCGATGGGGCTATACCCTGCACCGACTTATTCACAAACTTGAACAAATTACTGGACTGACCCAAACGTAATGCGGTGGGGCCGTACCCTGCACCGACTTATTTACAAAAGAGTGAACCAATTATCAAAATACTTAGGCCAATTCTCAATTCCCACTTGGCGACGTCGTGACTTTTTACAGAAGGTGGAAAACCTTACCTCACTGAAGGAGTTCAGCACCCACTGATTTTACTGACTCTTACAAACTTTCGTTGACAATATTTTACTTTAAATTAAACTGGAGCTAAGGGGCGGACGGGAGTGACTCTCAATTATTGAAACGATAGCGGTAGGTGGCAAAAACGGTAGGTGAAACGATAGTAAGGACGGGTTGGGAATCTGAACGGAAGAGGTAGGTTCTAACAAAATCGCCTTATCAGTACAACGGTTCTGCGTAGAGTAGGACGAGTTGAGCTCCGGATTCCTCGATCTTCGTTCTCAGGAATCGTCCCGGATTGGCGTAGCTCCTTCTCCTAATTGCCTCATAGGTGTAGGGCGCAATTCTTCCGGTGACAATAGAATTTTGGCTATTCGGCGCCTCTCCTCTCCTCTGACGTCACCACCCACGCTTCCTCGCTGGCTGCGCTTGCTGTTAGGTACTGTCCGGCGGGCTGCCTGCTGTTGGAGAGCCATCCAAGGCTGCGTCGACTCAGGCACTTGGAGTTGTCGTCGTCGAAGACGATAGCCTGGTCCCAATATCGCCTCTGGAGTCGGAGTGTAGTCCTGGCCTCACCTGTGCTTCGGCTCCTACACGCTCTCCTAGGCAGGCCGTCACCCCGGGAGGTTTCCAAGGGTTACCCGGTGACGGGACACAGCTCCGGAACAGGAGATATTTATTCTGGTCTGGCTCCTGGCCAGTAAGTTACGGGACGGGAGGTGACACTACTCGGTCCATGCCACCCTATACGCCGTCTCCGTAGCATCCAGTCGTCGATAGCAAGCGTCTTACGCACCGATCTTCTAGCGGGAGGTCGCGGACAGGTCGTCCTTCAGTCCTGTACGCCGGTAGAGATTCGGGAGGTCGGGAGGCGGTAGATGATGGCAATACTATCCCCAGCTGAGGGTCCTGTTGCTCACTAGGGGGTCCTCGTATCGGTAGTTGGCGGTACGGATGACGTCAGCGTCTGATTCCTTGAGGAGAGGGCCCGGGAGATGGTCATAGGCCCTTCGTTGCTCCAACTCGTCGGTAGCTCACTCGGTTACATAAGAGAATATTCGGAAAAACACATATAATTAGCGGGACATACTGGATATCTCTTATCTCAATTTGGCCTTAGTGTATCTCTGTGGTGTTCTGCGTTTTATGATACAGTTTACGGAAAAAGGGAGGGATTTTCGGTAGATTTGTGTGCCGTAGTAACGGGGCTGAGAACGCCACGTGACAACGTGTTTTGACGTGAGGAACACGGATCTATTAAGCAAATTAAGCTACGAATGAATTCCAATGGAATATCTTCTTTTTTGACCTTTTTACAGCAAAAAATCGAGGATAACTCGAATATTTTCATAGATAGATCAATTCAGCTTGCAGAATCGTGTTCCTGGGGTCAAAACACTTCAGAAAAGTGTCCTACGAACGATTCCAAGGATCCATCATTTTTGGGTAAGAAATCGCGATAATCCAAAGGTCCAGTCCTGTCAAATTTGGCGAATTTTGAAGTCGAAAAAGAAGTTTCACCGAAATAGATCGTGGAACACTTTTCTGACGTGTTTTGACGTGAGGGACACGAATCCATCAACCAATTTAAGCTACGACTGAATCCTCTTGAAATATCTTCATTTTTTCACTTTTTACAGCGAAAAATCAAGGATAACTCAAATATTTTTATAGATAGATCAATGCAGCTTGCAGAATCGTGTTCCTGGGGTCAAAACACTTCGGAGAAGTGTCCTACAAACGATTTTGAGGACTTATCATTTTTGGGTAAGAAATCGCGATAATCTAAAGGGCCAGACCTAACAAATTTGAACCATTTTGGAGTCGAAAAAGGAGTTTCTCTGAAATAATTCGTGGGACACTTCTTTGACGTGTTTTGACGTAAGGGACACGAATCTGTCAAGCAATTTGAGCTACGACTGAATCCTCTCGAAATATTTTCATTTTTTCACTTTTTACAGCGAAAAAACAAGGATAGCTCGAATATTTTCATAGATAGATCAATTCAGCTTGCAGAATCGTGTTCCTGGGGTCAAAACACTCCAGAAAAGTGTCCTACGAACGATTTCGAAAATCCATCATTTTTGGGTGAGATATCGCGATAATCCAAAGGGCCAGACCCTGCGAATTTCGACGATTTTGGAGTCGAAAAAAAAGTTTCACTTGAATGATTCGTGGAATACTTTTTTTACGTGTTTCGACGTGAGGAACACGAATCTATTCAGCAAATTAGGCTACGAATAAATTTCAATAGAATATCTTCATTTTTTAACTTTTTACAGCGGAAAATCGAGGATAACTCGAACATTTTCATGGATAGATCAATTCGACCTGCACAATCGTGTTCCTGGGGCCAAAACTCTTCAGAAAAGTGTCCTACGAACGGATTCGAGAATCCATCATTTTTGGGTGAGAAATCGCGATAATCCAAAGGGCCAGACCTGTCAAATTTGGACGATTTTAGAGTCGAAAAAAACGTTCCACCGGAATAATTCGGAAGACACTTTTTCTACGTATTCCGACGTGAGGAACACGAATCTATTGAGCAAAATGAGCTACAAATAAATCCTAATCCCCTAAAAGGCACCTACGGTGCAAAAAAATTCGCCAAGTACAATCAATGTTCAGGAATAACTACTACCTAAATATCTTTGATGAAAAGGAAAACAAAAATTCATTATTAATCAGAAAAAAAGGATCCAAATCAATTATTGTGCCAAGTACATGCAACTTCGCATCATGCATAGAAATTCTAGAGAAGACTAGAATAAACATACAACGAACAAGATTACCGAGTGTAAGAAAATAGAATTGGGTAATACATCAATCAAAATCAATTCAACGAATTAAACAAAAGCAAACAAATAAATTTAATTCAATTGAAAACAAAGAAAAAAAATTGGAGTACGTGGTTCTTGGCGAGCTAATGTTATATTGCCGTACAAGTATTCTAATTTTTTGCCCAAAAAGCTCGTCAAGCCCCACTACCTCCAATTTTTTTTCTTTGTTTTCAATTTAATTAAATTTATTTGTTTGCTTTTGTTTAATTCGTTGAATTGATTTTCATTGATGTATTACCCAATTCTTTTTTCGTACACTCAGTCATCTTGTTCGTTGTATGTTTATTTTAGTCTTCTCTAGAACTTCTATGCATGATGCGAAGTTGCATGTACTCGGCACAATAATTGATTTGGATCCTTTTTTTCTAATTAATAATGAATTTTTGTTTTTTTTTTTCATCAAAGATATTTAGGTAGTAGTTATTCCTGAACATTTAATGTACTTGGCGAATTTTTTTGCACCGTAGGTGCCTTTTAGGGGATTTCATGACTTTTTGTATGTTGTTTAAGAATATTGTAGTATCGATTATGCTTTCTCTAGTATACTATTGTTGTAAGATGTTAGACGGGTTAGAAACATTTTGTTACTATGACGATTAAGTTTAGCAGATATCAAGAGATTTCGGTATAGTACTACGCGTTTGCAATCCAACGATCAATTACTTCGCAGGTTGGTTTCATATGCCTCAGACGATGTGTTCTATTTGAATAAGAAAGCTCGGTAGCCGCTAAATTGCAATTTCAAGTCCACGGTTTTTCAATTCACAAGATATATTTGTGCAGTTTTATCACAAGTCACCAGGTGCAGTATCCTCAGATAATTAGTTTGACGACATGGATCTTGGGTTCGAAGCTGCAGCTTATCAGTGTTTAACAACATACCAGGGGAAAGATCGGTTCCTTTCTGGTATGATGGGGGTAAGGGTCAAATCGTTTGGCATCAGTTTGCTTGGTTTGTGATATCGAAACAGAAAATGATACTTCTTTTATTATCGATATGCTTGTGGTTGAAAGGAGAGTGTTAGTTATAATGAATCGGCACAGTAGGTCTGAAATGAAAAGAAGGATTATAGTTGATTAATGAACAACTGTTAGGCAGATGGCCAGGTTTCAGTTTGACTGCAGTTTATATCGAAATGTAACGAAGAGAGAGTTCCATTTAAAACATTTTCACATTGGATTCGGCCGTAGCTTTCATCGATGAATAGGATCGGAGAGGAGCTCTTGGTTCATATTGTGCCAGGAAGAAGATTGAATTTTCTCAAGAAACATAAAAGGGAACCCTGAGCACTTCAACTTCTGCTTACTTTTTTGAGGGAGCAGGAACTTTTGGTTTGTGGCATTGGAACTAGGACTGATACTTCCTTCAATGTCAGTATGCTTAAAAGAAAAAGGATAATGTTAGTCTCTATGAATCGGTATACTAAGTATGAAAGAAAGACATGGATTGTAGTTGACTCACAAATAATTGGTTGGTAGGTGACAAGGATATGATTTGGCTGCAGTTCGTAGACTTCCTTTGTTTCAAAAAGTCTCCCGCCATTCCAGTCGTTCGGAACTTTAGTCAGTGGGTAGGAATCGGAGAGGAGCTCTTCGTTCGTGATATACCGGGAGAAGAACTGAGTTTCTTTAAGAATTAACACGGGAGGATCCAAAGAATTTGTTGACGTCAATTCATTTGTGGGAGTAGGATCCTTCGGGTTGTCGTGTTGGGACGGAATCTACTGCGTTTTTCGACATCGGTATGCTTGAGGTGGAAAGGAAGGTGTTAATTGTATTGATTTAGTACAGCAGGTACGATAGAGGAATTGATTTTGATTCACTTACAAACAACTTCGAAGGAAATGGGTTGGATCTTGTCGACTGCAACTCGTCACATGGAGAATTTGTTCATTGTGATTGTGAAAAGTCTTCCGCCGTTTCAGTGATTCGGATCTTTTGTCAGTGGGTAGGATTGGAGAGGAGCACTTTGTTCGTGACGTCTTGCAAAAAGGACCAAGTTCTCTCATGGCGTGACATAGGAGGAGCCTAAGAATTAGTTATCGTCAGTTCACTTGTGGGAGTAGGATCCTTCGGGTTGTTGTGTTGAGACGGAATCTACTGCGTTTTTTGACATTGGTATGCTTGTGGTGGAAAGGAAGGTGTTAATTGTATTGTTTCAGTACAGCAGGTACGATAGAGGAATACCATCATTCAATGCATCTATATTATGACACATTGAAAACTTTATTACGCGATCACTGCGGGTAACGATTACCGATGATTCGACGAGTTTCCTCCTCGTAACCTCACAAGCGGACAACGAGGTGGCGAGTGAACACCCGACATCTTGATTATCGATCGAGTAAACACACATGTTCAAACTATTCAAAGTTTTATCTACGATTATTCATGTTCATTCACGGAATTGAGAGAGCTGTCACAAAGGCATGTAACATATGTATAACTCACATCCCGGCAATGACGATTCCATCACTTTTATTCTGTGCCGCCATTATGTGACTTGCCGCTAAACGACGGCAGACGACGGCTTGGAAATCAGTAGCCTGCGCGGCGAATGATAACCAATGAGAGCGCCGCTTTTCTGGGGGTCAATGAAAAGGAATCACTATGCGGCGGCGGACTCGATAAGAAATTAGAGATATGACGCGGCCCCGGCATTGACCACACCGCGGCTTCCCTTCTACACCATTTATGTTGGGATGGTTCTGGTTCCCAAATGACATATAGCTAGCGTACGACCACGGCGGTGCTTAATCATGATGATCGTAAAACGAGCCCACCGGTGATCAAAGATTATCAGATCTCAACTCTCCGACCACCGATTTTATTGCAATCAGGCTTAAATGAACCCGCTACACTGATTTACATTGCAAAAATGCATCCAAATTCCTCGAAAAGCTCATGATTTCGGAGATACTTGATAGAACAGTGGGCCTTACAGCGCTTTCCTGCTCACCTTGCGGTAAAGATACTCGGTAGTCCGCCCGTTCTTGTGAATGTACTTGGCGCGAGACTCTACCGAGTCTCTTGATATAATATCTTATTTTTTCCACTCTCTGAAGCACAAAATCAAGAATAACTCAATGAAATCATTAGATGGATTAATTTAGCTCGCAAAATCGTGTTCCTGGGGTCAAAACACTTCAGAAAAGTGTCCTTCGAACAATTCCGAAAATCCATCATTTTTGGGTGAGGAATCGCGATAATCCAAAGGGCCAGACCTGTCAAATTGGAACGATTTTGGAGTCGAAAAAAAGGTTTACCGAAATAATTCGTAGGACACTTTTTCCAAGTGTTTTGACGTAAGGGACACGAATCCATTGAGCAATTTGAGCTACGAATGAATACTCTTGGAATATTTTCATTTTTTCACTTTTCATGGCTAAAAATCAAAGACAACTCAAATATTTTTATAGAAAGATCGATTCGGCTTGCAGAATCGTGTTCCTAGGGCCAAAACACTCCAGAAAAGTGTCCTACTAAAGACTTCGAGAATTTATAATTCTTGGGTTGGAAATCGCGATGATCTCAAGGGCCAGACCTGTCAAATTTGTACGATTTTGGAGTCAAAAAAAAGTTTCACCAAAATGATTCGTGAAACCCTTTTCCACGTGTTTTGACGTGAGGGACACGAATCCATTAGGCAATTTGAGCTACGACTGAATCCACTTGAAATATTTCCATTTTTTCACTTTTTACAGCGAAAAATCAAGGATAACTCGATCATTTTCATAGATAAATCAATTCAGCTTGCAGAATCGTGTTCCTGGGGTCAAAACACTCCAGAAAAATGTCCTACGAACGATTTCGAGAATCCATCATCTCTGGGTGAGAAATCGCGATGATCCAAAGGGCCAGACCTGTCAAATTCGGACGATTTTGGAGTCGAACAAAAATTTTCACCGGAATATTTTGTGGAAAGCTTCTTCCACGTGTTTTGACGTAGATGACACGAATATATCAAGCAAATTGAGCTACGAATGAATCCTCTTGGAATATTTTTAATTTTTCACTTTTCACAGCGAAAAATCAAAAATAACTTGAATAGTTTCATAGATAGATCAATTTAGCTTGCAGAATCGTGTTTCTAGGGCCAAACCACTTTAGTAATGTGCCCTACGAACGATTTCGAGAATCCATCATTCTTGGGTGAAAAATCGCGATGATCCAAAAGTCCAGACCTGTCAAATTTGGATGATTTTAGAGTCGGAAAAAAAGTTTCTCCGAAATAATTTGTAGGACACTTTTTCCACGTATTTTGACGTGAGAAACACGAATCTACTAAGCAAATTGAGCTTCGACTGAATCTCCTTTAAATATCTTTATTTTTCCTTTCTTAACAGCGAAAAATCAAGGATAACCCGAATATTTCCATAGATAGATCAATTCAGCTTGCACAATTGTGTTCCTGGGGCCAAAACACTTCAAAAAAGTGTCCTCTGAACAATTTCGAAAATCCATCATTTTAAAGTGAGAAATCGCGATCATCCAAAGTGCCAGACCCTTCAAATTTGGACGATTTTGAAGTTGAAAGAAAAGTTCTACCGAAACAATTCGTAGGAAGCTTCTTTTACGTGGTTTTCAGGAGATGACACGAATATATCAAGCGAATTGAGCTACGAATAAATCCTCTCGAAATATCTTCATTTTTTCACTTTTCACAGCAAAAAATCAAGGATAACTCGAATATTTTCATAGATAGATCAATTCAGCTTGCAGAATCGTGTTTCTGGGGCCAAAACACTCCAGAAAAGTGTCCTTCGGACGATTTCGAGAATTCATCATTTTTGAGTGAGAAATCGCGATAATCTGAAGGGCCAGACCTGTCGAATTTGGACGATTTTGGAGTTGAAAAAACAGTGCTATCGAAATCGTTCGAGGGATCCTTTTTTCACGTATTTTGACGTGAGAAACAAGAATATATCGAGCAAATTGAGCTACGAATAAATTCTAATGAAATATCTTCATTTTTTCGCTTTTCACAGCACAGAATGAGGAATGACTCAATGAATTTATTGGATAGATTAATTTAGCTAGCAGAACCGTGTTCCCGGGGTCAAAACACTTCAGAAAAGTGTCCTACGAACGATTTCGAGAATGCATCATTTTTAAGTAAAAAATCGCGATAATCCAAAGGGCGAGACCTGTCAAATTTTGACGATTTCGAAGTCGAAGAAAAAGTTTTACTGGAATAATTTGTAGGACAATTTTTCCACGTATTTTGACGTGAGAAACACGAATCCTTCGAGCGAATCAAGCTACGCATCAATTCTAATGAAATATCTTCATTTTTTTTACTTTTCACAGCACAAAATTAGAAATAACTCAATTGTTGCGTGGCAAAACGCAATCGCAAGTTAACATATAAGTTTATTCCAACATATTCCAATTTTTCCATGAGCATTTGACGAGATAGAAAAGTTCGACACAAAGAACGATATATTGTTGGCCAAAGGCCTAGGGGACGGTCATAAAACCTTCTTTAGTAATTTCTTACTTCTGATTTGCACATTTGCTGACCAAATGTGCGATCATAAAACTTCAAACTTCCGACTTCATTTACAATCATTCACAACCCCAGGACATGCTGGTGACGGGTTTTTTTCCTCTATTGTTCATTACTTTTCCTTGACTCATCTATTAACTATATACCTACATATATCCTCTTTGAACGGACGCATGTACTCACATACTTATTCCTAGAGAAGTCATATACCCACTCTCCACCTCCAAAAAACTCTATATTTTCACATACATATCCCTTCCTACTTTTCGAATACCAATCAGCGAGAATAACTAACTACCCTTTCTCTAATAATCTGACCAATCTTAAACGTCAACCAATTTCCAAAATCTTTCAAATACTTTCTTCTAACAAATTTCTACTAGTGTTCCAACGATCTCTTCAAACCATCAACAACAACTATCTACATCAACAACTACAATAACTATCTACATCAACAACTACAACAACTATCCACATCAAACATCAACAACAACTATCTACATCAACAACTACAACAACTATCTATCAACAATATCACCAATCATCTACAACTAACATCGACTTAAAACCAGTATCGTCTAAATCAGTAACGTACAATATCAAATCTACAAACATAACAAGAATCTATCTCGTCAAATCTCATCTTCAGTGTTACAGTTAGATATCAACCAAGAAAATAACTACTGTTTTTATATCAACGAATAATTTCTGTATATATCTGATATTTTAAGGTGTATAGAATATATCGCTCAATTTAAACCAAATCAAATCTTTAACAAAACTTTTAACCAAACCGAATCCAATTCTTTAACAAAAAAATACCCGTAGTACATCTAAAGTGTAGTACGGGACAAAACATTATGGTCCTTCGAGCCGGATAGACGCATCCGAAAATCAACTTAACAATTAAAATAATCTAAAACCAAGTGTAACCTGAACTTTCGATCAAAGACAATAAAAAGTGAGTCAAGTGAAGTGCTCAGAACTGCTGCATCGAGATCACAAGCTTCTACATCTCCATCAAATCTATCGATATCTTTACTGAATCCAGACTACAAGGACGGAAGAAGAAAGTTCCGCAGACTCAACGAAGACCGCAGTCAGGTAAACTCGTTTCGTTAATCGCCATTCTTGGTTAATTCCCCTATCCAAAACTTATTCACGATGACGAGGGAGGCGATAGTCACACTCAAACGCAAACGTACCGAGATCAAAACCAGGATTTCAAAGCTGAAGGGATTTATCGAAACCCAAACGAACAGTCCCGATGCAGATTTGATTGAAATAAAGGTCGAGACCCTTTCCGATATCTTTAAATCTGTTTACGTTATACGCGACGAATTAATGGACATCGACGTAAGCGCAAACCAACCAACGCACATTAGGGACTTGGAAACCGTAGAAGACGAATATCAAACGGTATTAGCGGAATCCCGTAATTTAATTCGAAAGGCGAAACAATTGAGTACGAGTACGAATACTTGCAATCAACAATCCACTCCTACAATGAAACTCCCGGAAATCACGCTGCCTAGTTTCGATGGAAACATCGAAAAATGGCAGGCCTTCCGAGATAAATTCGAATCTCGAATTGGGAACAATCCCAAAATATCATCGGTGGACAAAATCCAATATCTGCAATCATCACTAACCGGGAAGGCTGCGAGTTCCATAGAATCTATCGAGTCTACCGAAGCCAATTATGAAGTCGCATGGAACATACTTAAAGGCAAATACGACAACAATCGGAAGGCTATTTTACGACATTGGTCAATACTGCACGAAATACCTCGGCTTCAACGAGACACGTTTCAAGCACTCGATGAGTTGATCAACAATTTTCAACAACATCTTCGCGCCATGAAAGCTTTAGGCGAACCTATAGATCATTGGGACAGCGTGATCATCTATCTAATACTATCGAAGATCGGTAAAAATACTAGATTTTACTGGGAAACCACGTTACCGGACAATAAGATGCCGTCTTACATGTCTTTAATAGAATTTTTGGAGAAACGTGGAAACTGTTCGGACTACCCACCGTCTACGTATAAAGATAATTCGAACCACTCACACGCAATGAACAAAATACAACCAAAGGGGCAAGGCCAAAAACGTGGCAGATCGTTAGTAACCACTAATAACAAAATCGCGTCTCAAACAGTAGCTACAAAGGCAAATATCAATCAACCGGTACCGACGGCATCTACCAGTTCTTCATCGACACCCCCATTTAAATTATATCCATGCCCGATATGTCAAGAGAACCACTCTGTATATAGGTGACAAAAATTCCTTTCTTCAGCGATCCAACAAAGGACTCAATTGGCGAAGAAGGCGGATTTATGCCCTAATTGTCTTGGCAAGGGTCATCTACCTGCTACTTGTAAGGGTGGTACATGCAGGGTATGGGGTGAAAAACATCATACCTTCCTTCACCCTCAATCCGGGAACATTACGACGGCGGAATCAATCTGACTACACTCGGGTCTAATCAAATCGTTAGCACTCGATACTCCGACAGATGATCTGATTCCTACTGTACAACTTCAAATTCTTCATCAAAACAACACCATAGTTCCCTGTCGTGCAATCATCGACACGGGTTCTACGACAAATTTCATAACGAACGAACTTGCAACCGCGTTAAATCTTCCGAGAAGGGACTGTCACGTTCCCATCGGGGCCTTGAACGAACTATCAACAGTGGCTAAACATTGGGTTACCACGGCTATCAAATCCATCAAAAACAATTAGCAAAAAACAATCGACTTTCTGATCGTACCAAAAATAACAACGACTCCTGATCAACAAATCAATCGACAACAAATCCACATACCGGATAACATACAACTAGCCGATCCAGAATTTCATAAGCCTGCACCTGTCCAGGTATTGTTAGGTGCTGGAATATCTCTATCACTCCTCTGCGTCGGACAAATCAAATTATCAAAACAAAATCAACCGCTCTTATACCTGCAGAAGACCCTTGTCGGATGGGTCGTCGGCGGTACCTTACCTGCAATAAATAAACCAAGGGGTGCCAAATGCTACTTACTCAAACTACATGAGGACATCAGCCGATTTTGGGAAATCGAAGACGGTATCAACGAAAGACATCTATCTAGGGAAGAGAACGCGTGTGAAGAACACTACAGAAAACACACAGTTCGCAACACCAAAGGGAGATATGTGGTTGCACTACCATTCAATGAGAAAAAGGATCAACTCGGTGCATCACGTGGTATTGCTTTGAAACGCCTACTAGGTCTCGAACGACGTTTTAAAAGGGATCCCGAATTTCAGCGTCAATATCAATCTATCATCAACGAATATATCGAATTGGGGCACATGGTCAAGATCAAAAGAGAACCTGAAGACGGTTTTTATCTTCCTCATCATGCCGTGGTTAAAGAATCTAGCCTCACAACGAAGGTCCGTGTAGTCTTCGACGGATCTGCAGCATCCAGCACTGGGGTATCACTGAACGATGCACTCATGGTTGGACCAATTATTCAAGACGATCTTTTTTCTCTCGTACTCTGGTTCCGTATGCCTAACTATATGGTCACCGGAGACATCGAAAAGATGTTTAGACAAGTTTTAATACGAGAAGAAGATCGAAAATATCTTCGAATTCTATGGAGGGAAGAAGACGGATCCATTTCCACGTACGAAATGATAACAGATACGTTCGGACTTGGACCAGCATCCTTCCTGGCGATCCGAAGTATTCATCAACTGGCCGATGACGAACAACAACGATACCCGATCGCTTCCAAGAGTCTCAAAAGTCGTTTATATGTTGACGACTTCTTGGATGGCGCTCAGACAATCAAGGAAGCTGTACGACTGCGAGATGAAGCTATCGCACTTCTTAAGTCCGGTGGATTTAATCTCCGTGAATGCGCTTCCAACGTACCGCAAGTGCTACAAGGACTGCCTGACTGTAGTATCAATAAAAAACTTCAAGACAAAAACGATCTCAACCTAAAAACGCTTGGGATGTACTGGAACTCCCATCAAGATCGAATCATCTATACCGTCAAGCCAATCATCACTCCATCATCAACTACTAAAAGAATCATCTTTTCTGAAATAGCGAAAATCTTTGATCCTCTCGGTCTTTTGAATCCAGTTATCGTAACAATTAAACTTCTGATGCAAGAACTTTGGAAACTGAAATTGGACTGGGACGAATCTTTGTCACTCGATATACAAACGCGCTGGAGCACCTTCGTTTCGCAGCTTCCCGCGTTGAAGGATATTTCCTTCGAGAGGAAGATGCTACACGAACAACCGATCAACATACAACTACATGGTTTTTGCGACGCGAGCGAACGGGCTTACGGCGCATGTATATATCTACGATCGACAAATCAATCAGGCCGCGTACGCGTCCACCTTCTGTGTGCGAAATCACGAGTAGCACCAATCAAGACGCAACAAACAATTCCTCGACTAGAGTTGTGCACCGCTGTACTTCTCGCCAACTTATACGCGACCGTAACAACGGCCATAGACTCCAATCTCGATCAAATTTATTTCTGGACCGACTCGATGATAGCGCTTCATTGGATCAATAAATCTCCCCATCTTTTGAAAACGTTTGTCGCTAATCGTGTAGCCGAAATACAATCAATTACAAATCCGTCAGACTGGAGACACGTCCGCACGCAAGACAACCCTGCAGATATACTTTCGCGTGGTATATTACCCAACGAACTTGACAAAATGACGATCT
The DNA here is from genome assembly GCA_963978495.1 of Athalia circularis. Classification (NCBI taxonomy): domain Eukaryota; kingdom Metazoa; phylum Arthropoda; class Insecta; order Hymenoptera; family Athaliidae; genus Athalia; species Athalia circularis. The sequence continues at coordinate 13,807,327 of OZ021699.1, read as the reverse complement.
GGAGGGAAGGTCCGGCATGGTTAACCGGGGGAGAACATGGTTGGCCCAAACAACCATTAAACAATTGCAGTGATCTACCTGACGTCAGGAAGGTATCCTGCCTAACTACCAACATTATGGACAACGACTTATTTACACGCTATTCATCTTTCAACAAATTACGCCGGGTTATAGCCTTTTGTCTACGATTCAAACAATCTAACCGCACTAAAGGACCCTTAACCGTCAAAGAATTGACAGTGGCATCTACGAAAATAATCAAATTGACCCAACAATCAGTATTTCCAGCCGAGATAAGGTGCCTGCAACGAGGCGAACCCGTATCAAGTAAAAGCGGTTTACTGAACTTACATCCATTTATTGATAACGATGGTGTATTATGCGTTGGGGGCAGACTTCAAAAATCCGACTGTTCATATCAACAAAAACATCCAGCAATTCTACCGAAATCTCATCACATCACCAAACTTATTATCAAACAAGAACACGACAATAATTTACATGGTGGCGCACAAGCGACATTGTGCGCTATACGACCAAATTATTGGCCAATCGACGGCAGAAATCAGGTACGCAGAGTCATCCGAACTTGTGTCCGCTGCGCTAGGGCCAAACCCCCGCCAGTAGATTACTTGATAGGCGAATTACCGAGGGTGCGTGTAACCGAAGCACGTCCATTCCTTAACGTTGGAGTAGACTACTGTGGAGCCTTCTACATAAAGGAAAAACGATTTCGAAACCGAAACAAAATCAAGGTCTACGTAGCCATATTCATATGTCTTGCGGTCAAGGCAGTCCACATTGAAGTTGTTAGCGATCTAACAACCGAAGGATTTCTGGCAGCGTTACGTCGATTCATCTCTAGAAGAGGAAGATGCGCTTCCATATATTCAGACAACGGAACCAACTTCGTCGGCGCTAACAACGAATTAAAGGAGCTACAAGATCTATTCAACAATCAACAACATCAGAACAAGGTACAGAATTACCTTGCAGAAAAGGGCATTGTATGGCACTTCATACCGCCACAATCTCCACATGTCGGTGGAATTTGGGAAGCTGCGGTAAAATCTTTCAAACATCATCTGAAGAGGGTTATAAGTTCCGAACTGTTCACCTTCAAACAATTAAATACACTGACTACCGAAATAAAAGCTGTACTCAATTCACGACCGATAACACCTTTATCCTCTGATCCTAACGATCTGACTGCACTCACTCCTTCTCATTTCCTAATTGGCGATTCACTTGCGAGCTTACCCCAACAGGATTTTTCAGCTACTGCAACCAATCGTTTGTACACCTGGCAACATATCCAAAAGGTCAAACAAGACTTTTGGACCAGGTGGCACAAAGAATACATCAATGAACTGAATATCCGACGAAAATGGACAGAAGGAGAACATCCTATCAAGGAAGGATCCATCGTTATCATACGAGATGATAACGCACCCCCGCTACAATGGCGTCTAGGACGAGTCATCGAAACCCGTCCCGGTCTAGATGGTGTGATCCGAACTGTGAGGGTCAAGACGTCAACAGGCACGTTAGATCGCAACGTGAAAAGACTTGCACCGTTGCCAGTGTACATCGAGGACAATAATCAACAACGAATGACTATTTTAGCATAATCCACGATAATTCGAATTAATTGTATCTTTCGATCGTAACCAATCTAGCTATAATGTAACTATAACTATCGACATATCCGAGTGACATAACTCTAATTTTATTTGAATCATCTTATTCATAGCTATTTTTCAATCATCATCTATTCTAACTCAAATTAGATCGTATCATATATCAATTATTCTTTGGGCTACCAATAGCAACCATATGCATAACTCTCATTTGATCGCTACTCTCTCAACCGGGGGAGTATGTTGCGTGGCAACACGCAATTGCGAGTTAACATATAAGTTTATTCCAACATATTCCAATTTTTCCATGAGCATTTGACGAGATAGAAAAGTTCGACACAAAGAACGATATATTGTTGGCCAAAGGCCTAGGGGACGGTCATAAAACCTTTTTTAGTAATTTCTTACTTCTGATGTGCACATATGCTGACCAAATGTGCCATCATAAAACTTCAAATTTCCGACTTCATTTACAATCATTTACAACCCCAGGACATGCTGGTGACGGGTTTTTTCCCTCTATTGTTCATCACTTTTCCTTGACTCATCTATTAACTATATACCTACATATATCCTCTTTGAACGGACGCATGTACTTACATACTCATTCCTAGAAAAGTCATGTACCTACTCTCCACCCCCAAAAAACTCTATATTTTTACATACATATCCCTTCCTACTTTTCGAATACCAATCAGCGAGAATAATCAACTACCCTCTCTCTAATAATCTGACCAATCCTAAACGTCAACCAATTTCCGAAATCTTTTAAATACTTCCTTCTAACAAATTTCTACTGGTGTTTCAACGATCTCTTCAAACCATCAACAACAACTATCTACATCAACAACTACAATAACTATCTACATCAACAACTACAACAACTATCTACATCAACCATCAACAACAACTATCTACATCAACAACTACAACAACTATCTATCAACAATATCACCAATCATCTACAACTAACATCGACTTAAAACCAGTATCGTCTAAATCAGTAACGTACAATATCAAATCTACAAACATAACAAGAATCTATCTCGTCAAATCTCACCTTCAGTGTTACAGTTAGATATCAACCGAGAAAATGACTACTGTTTTTATATCAACGAATAATTTCTGTATATAATTGATATTTTAAGGTGTATAGAATATATTGCTCAATTTAAACCGAATCAAATCTTTAACAAAACTTTTAACCAAACCGAATCCAATTCTTTAACAAAAAAATACCCGTAGTACATCTAAAGTGTAGTACGGGACAGAACATCAATGAATTCTTCGGAAAGATTATATTAGCTTGCAGAATCGTGTTCCTGGGGTCAAAATACTTCAGAAAAGTGTCCTCTGAACGATTTCGAAAATCCATCATTTTTGAGTGAGAAATCGCGATAATCTAAAGGGCCAGACCTGTCGAATTTGGACGATTTCGGATTCAAAGAATGATTATCACTGAATTAATTCGGAAGACACTCTTTTTACGTGTTTTTTGTCGGGAAACGCGATTCTGTCGAGTAAATCGAGCTACGAATGAATTCCATTGTAATATCTTCATTTTTTCTATTTTTACAGCAGAAAATCAGGAATAACTCAATGAATCTGAAAGATAGATCAGTTAAGCTCGCAGATTGGTGTTCCTAGGGTCGAAAAGTGTCCTACGATCGATTTCGAATGATGCATCATTTTTGGGTCAGAATCCGCAAAGATCCAGAGGACTAGACCTTTCGGATTTTGCTGATTTTAGAGTCAAAAATGGAATATTCTGGAAATTGATTGCGAAACGTTCTTCTGACGTGTTTCGACCTGAGTAACACAAATCTGTTGAGCAAATTGAGCTACGAATAAATCACATCCAAATATCTTCATTTTTTCTTTGCACAGCAGGAAATTGGCAATAACTCGATTAATTTTATGGATGGATCGATTCAGTTCGCGAAATCGTAATTCTTAAAACAAAATACGTCATCGAAGTGTCCGGCGATCGATTTCGAAGAAACCTCATTTTTAATCTGAGATTCGCATTAATCCAGAGGGCCAGACCTGTCGAATCTCGCCGATTTTGGAGTCGAACAAGAAGAATTTCCAGAATTGTTCAAGGTACACTTTTCTGACGTGTCTTGACCTGAGAAACACGAATCCATTAAGCAAATTGAGCTAGGAATAACACCGATTGAAATATCTTCATTTTTTTTACTTTTTACATCGAAAAATTAAGGATCACTCTAATAATTCCATCGATAGATTAATTTATTTAGCTGATTCGTGTTCCTGGAAATAAAATCCGTCATGAAAGTGTCCTGTGATGGATTTCAGAGAATCCTCATCTTCACCCTGGAAATTGCAAAAATCCAGAGGGCCAGATCCGTCGAATTTTTCCGAATTTTAGAATTAAAAAAGAAGTATATGCAGTATTGATCGTGGGACACTTTTCCGACGTGTTTTGGCCTGTGGAACACCGATTTGTTGAACAAATTGAGCTACGAATGAATCCTATTGGAATATCTTTCTTTTACCTTTCACAGCGAAAAATTAGGGATGACTTGATCAATCTCATAGATGGATCAATCAAGCTCGGAGATTTGTGTTTCCAGGCTCGAAACACGTCAGAAAAGTGTCACACGATTGATTCCCAAAATTCATTATTTTGGGGTCAGCAATTGCGGAAATCCAAAAGGCCAGACCTGTCCCTTCGTGAAGTCAGCCCCCCCTTTTCCGAAAATTGGGATTCTTTCGATTCTCCCGGATTGTTCTAGATTTGTTTTCCATTATTCTAAAAATTCAATGTTCTAGCGTGAACTGAAAGTCCGAAAAATCGAAAAAACGTTTTTTTGACCTGGCCCCCTTTTTTTCGGAAATTAAAATTTTTTCGATTGTTCCAAGTTGTTCTAGTTGTTCCAAACATTGTTTTGGAAGCGCATTGTCCTAAGTTGAAAAATGACGATAGGAAACTAGAAAAAAGTTTTTTGACCAGCCCTCCCTTTTCCGAAAAGTCAAACTTTTTCGATTGTTTCAGGTTAGTCTAGTTGTTCTGAACATTGTTTCAGTAGCGCATCGTCAAAAGTTCAAAAACGAGCCATAAAATTTTGGATTTTTTTTTTTTATTTTCTAGACTTCATTTTCAAACTGACGACGTTGCCTTCCGAAAACACTATGTTTGAAACGACTGAAACAACCTGAAACAATTCGAAAAATTTCGATTTTCGAAAAATAGCGGCGACTCGAAAAACTCTTTCAAATTTTCTGGCTCGTTTTTGGAGTTACGACGTTGCGCTTCCGCAACAATGTTCAGAACAACTCGAACAACCTGGAACAACAAGAAAAATCTAATTTCCAAACAAGGGGACATACACTTGGTGAGGACATAACTGGCAAAGTTAGACGGAACGCGATCAGTTTCAAGTTGGCGTGACATGTTCCTAGTAGAAAATTCCAGCAGCGCCACGGCAGAGGTGGCCATCGGTAAAACTTCGACCCGTATCGTTCAACCCGTATCGTTCGAGTCTCCGCTCACCTCGGTGCGCCATTAACCTCACACAACTGACTTGCCCATTCAACAATAAACGGGACGCATAAGAAGTGTCTACCGGACATAATGAAATGATATCTGTCGATAGTATAGTAGGAAACATGACTGATTTTTTTATTTGTGTGAGAGAAATGGAAAAGCGAATGAAATTGCATAACATGATCTCCACCGATGTTTTTATTTGTGTCAGAAATCGAAAAGTGAATTTATAAGGATAAGACGATATTGTTATTTGTGCCACAGAAATCAAAAAGTGAACGAAATAGCATAAGATATATGATCTCCGTCGATGACTGAGTGAATCTTGCCATTGATGCATTCGAAATGTTTTTTGTCGGAAAATGACAAGTGCATGTTGGTCTGTGTTGATTTCACGGTAAAAATGCAATTATAATGAGTTGTTGAACTTTTGTATTTGTTGGAAAACTAGATTCTTTGTGGTTGTTTTTATCATCTCTAGAGGTAGTGGAGTTAGCTAAGTGCGTTGCGGCTTAACGATAGCAGAAGGATGCTATTCAATGTATGCGGCTAGCTGGAATGGGATTCCTGAACTACGGCAACGTCTGGTTGTACGGTGTTGACCGGGAACCAGAGGTAAGTCTTCTGCGACGCACCTCCATCGTACAATACCTCGTCGAAGTAAAGGGTCCGTGATACATATGAAAATTCATTGATGATGGCGAATTTTCTTGCTCTCTCAGATTGAGCAATATGTCCCAATGCACGATGGGTAGGTGTCTTTCAAATTCAAAATTGTGTAGAATGACACTGCCCAAAAATTCTAGTCACATAAATCAACATGAGCGACTGATCAACTGAGTTCAATACTATCCAGTGAAGCAGGAGAGTGTCTGCCAAATTCTGGAATATGGATTTGAGGTCCGGCTGGCAAATTATTGTTAGCGAAGCAACTCGTGAATGATGGTGATGATAACTTATAGTTCGTGATGACAAGATGCGACTTCACAGTTTTGAGAGTAGAGAAAGATATATGTTGAAGTCGAGATACTTATCTGATCACGCGGGTGAGGGACTTCCGTAGTAAACCATAACTGTAAAATATCTTGAGTGTGCTTAACCGAGAAATTTTCAGAATAGATTATGAAGCCAATGCTGATACAAAATATAGAGACACTTGGGTTGGATGAAGGTAATTCATTATCAACTTTTGGCAGATCCGACAAACAGACTTAATAACTCAATTGACTAATGTTTATAGGTGTATTTGAACGGGCAATAATCAAGAGACTCGGAAGAGTCTCGCGCCAAGTACATTCAAAGTAACGGGCGAACAACCGAGTATCTTCACTGCTAGGGAAGCGAGAAAGCGCTGTAGGATCAACTGTTCTATCAAGTATCTCCGAAATCATAAGCGTTTCGGGAAATTTAGATGCACTTTAGCGATGTAAATCACTGTAGCGGGTTCATTCAACGTGATTTCGATAACATCAGTGGTCGGAGAGCTGAGGTATGATAATCTCTGATCACCGGTAGGCCCGTTTCACGATTAAGCACCGCCGTTGTCATCGTCGTACGCTAGCTATATGTCATTTGGAAACCGAAACCATTCCAATATAAATTGTGTAAAAGGGAAGCCGCGGTGTGGTAATTGCTGTGGCTCGCGCGATATTTCTGTCAAGTAGAAAAAAGGTCGTAGTTCCCGTCCGCCTAGCAGGTCACAACAGTGTAGCCTGTCTCATTTCTTACCGAGTTCGCCACCGCCCAGCGATTTCTTTTCATTGGGCGCTGGAAAAGCGGTGCCCTCATTGGCTACCGTCCGCCGCCCTGGCTGCGTGAGAAATTTAAAAATGTCTGTCGTCCGCTGCCTGGTCTGTTGACAAGTCTAACATGGCAAAGGCACCATAAAAGTGGCGGGCTTGTCATTGCTGGAATGTGGGTTGTATAACACATGTCCTTTCGACAGCCCTCTTAGTTTCGTGAATGAACACAAATAATCGTAGATAAAACTCTGACCAGCGCAACACGTGTTTCCACCCTATCGATAATAACGACGTCAGGTATTCACTCGCCAGCTCGCTGACTACTTGTAAGGTTACGAGGAGAAAGCTCGTCGAATCAGCGGTAATCGTTACCGGCAGTGATAGCGTAATGAAGTTCTCAATAGGTATGTCACAATATGGGTGTATTGAATAATGATAGGCAGGGTGTTCAAATTTGTTGAATTCACGAAGCAATCACATGAGTAACAAACAGCATGGGTGTGAGTCAATCATGAACTTTGCATTTCTAACGTACTTACTGTATCGAATTAAAATAACTAACATCTGTCCCTGTCCCACAAGTATACCGATATCAAAGAATGCAGCGGTTTCTGTTCCAATACCACAAACCAAAGGATCGTACTCCCACAGATGAATAAACGTCAACAAATTCTTTGGATCCGCCTGTGTTAATTCATGAAGAAACTCAGTTCTTTTCCCAGTATAACACGAACGAAGAGCTCCTCTCTGATTCCTACTCACCGACAAAAGTTCCGAATTACTGGAATAGCGGGAGAGTTTTTGAAAAGAAGAAAGTCTACGAAGTGCAGCCAAATCATATCCTTGTCACCTACCAAGCAATTATTTGTGAGCCAGCTACAATCCATGCGTCTTTTTCATACCAAGTATACCGATTCATAGACACTAACATTATCCTTTTTCTTTCAAGCATAATCTCATCGACGGAAGTATCAGTTTTAGTTCCAATGCCACAAGCCAGAAGTTCCTGCTCCTTCAAAAAAATTAGCAGAAGTTGGATTGCTCAGTATTTCTTTTTATGTTTCCTAAGGAAATTCAATTTTCTTCCTGGCACAATATAAATCAAGAGCTCCTCTCCAATCCTATTCATCAATGAGAGCTACGGCCGAATCCAATGTAAGAATTTTTTGAATGAAAGTCTCTCTTCGTTACATTTTATAATTGACTGCAGTCAAACTGCATCCTGGCCACCTGCTTAACAGTTGTTCATAAGTCAACTATAATCCCCCAAATGGCACCTACGGTGCAAAAAAATTCGCCAAGTACATTACATGTTCAGGAATATCTTTGATGAAAAGAAAAACAAACATTCAGTATTAATTAGAAAAAAAGGATCCAAATCAATTATTGTGCCAAGTACATGTAACTTCGCATCATGCATATAAGTTCTAGAGAAGACTGGAATAAACATACGACGAACAATATTACCAAGTGTAAGAAAATAGACTTGGGAAATACATCTATGAAAATCAATTCAAAGAATCAAAGAAAATCAAACAAATAAATTTAATTAAATTAGAAAAACAAAAAAAAAATTGGAGTACATGGTTCTTGGCGAGCTGATGTTATATTGCCGTACAAGAATTCTAATTTTTTCCGAAAAAGCTCGCCAAGCCCCACTACCTCCAATTTTTTTTCTGTTTTTCTAATTTAATTCAATTTATTTGTTTGATTTTCTTTGATTCTTTGAATTGATTTTCATAGATGTATTTCCCAAGTCTATTCTCTTACACTTGGTAATATTGTTCGTTGTATGTTTATTCCAGTCTTCTCTAGAACTTATATGCATGATGCAAAGTTACATGTACTTGGCACAATAATTGATTTAGATCCTTTTTTTCTTATTCATACTGAATGTTTGTTTTTCTTTTCATCAAAGATATTCCTGAACATGTAATGTACTTGGCGAATTTTTCTGCACCGTAGGTGCCTTTTGGGGGGATTTCATAACTTTTTGCATGTTGTTGGAGAATATTGTAGTATTGATTATGCTTTTTTTAGTATACTATTATTGTAAGATGTTAGACGGGTTAGAAAAATTTTGTTACTATGACGATTTGGTTTAGCAGATATCAAGAGATTTCGGTATAGTACTACGCGTTTGCAATCCAACGATTAATTACTTCGCAGGTCGGTTTCATATGCCTCAGACGATGTGTTCTATTGGAATGAGAAAGCTCGGTAGCTACTGAATTGCGATTTGAAGTCCACGGTTTTTTAGTTCACAAGATATATTTGTGCAGTTTTATCACAAGTCACCAGATGCAAAGTATCCTCAGATCATTAGTTTGACGAAATGGATCTTAGGTTCGAAGCTACAGCTTATCAGTACCGCTGCATTCTTTGATATCGGTATACTTGTGGGACAGGGACAGATGTTAGTTATTTCAATTCGATACAGTAAGTACGTTGGAAATGCAAAGTTTATGATTGACTCACACCCATGCTGTTTGTTACTCATGTGATTGCTTCGTGGATTCAACAAATTTGAACACCCTGCCTACCATTATTGAATACACCTATATTGTGATATATGAAAAACTTCATTGCGCTATCACTGCCGGTAACGATTACCGCTGATTCGACGAGCTTTCTCCTCGTTACTTTACAAGTAGTCAGCGAGCTGGCGGGTGAACACCTGACGTCGTTATTATCGATAGGGTAGAAACACGTGTTGCGCTGGTCAGAGTTTTATCTACGATTATTTGTGTTCATTCACGAAACTAAGAGGGCTGTCGAAAGGACATGTGTTATACAACCCACATTCCAGCAATGACAAGCCCGCCACTTTTATGGTGCCTTTGCCATGTTAGACTTGTCAACAGACCAGGCAGCGGACGACAGACATTTTTAAATTTCTCACGCAGCCAGGGCGGCGAACGGTAGCCAATGAGGGCACCGCTTTTCCAGCGCCCAATGAAAAGAAATCGCTGGGCGGTGGCGAACTCGGTAAGAAATGAGACAGGCTACACTAGAGACTTTTTACTGACAGAGTCTCGCCATAGTGCCGCCATTTAATATCGGGTTTACGCGCCGCATTTGAATCATTTCCAATCACGACGTAGTATCAGTCAACGATTTGAGTAACTATAAATAGCACAGTATAGAAATAAGAGCCGCACAACCGGTTATTCTTCAGCGTCACTTTGACATATTTATTTGCATACGTACCTCGTTGACTGAAGATTAGTAATCATCAGTCAACGCGTACCTGATCGTCATTGTTTTTCGCGCCTCCTTCGATTTAGCGCTCTATGCTCTATCACGATTCTGATTCGTTCCTTCGGCGGGTCCGCCATTAAGAATCGAGATCAGAACAGCCAATCAAAAAAAATCTCTTTATGGCGAGACTCTGTCAGTAAAGGGTCTCTAGGCTACACTGACGCGACCTGCTAGGCGGACGGGAACTACGACCTTTTTCCTACTTGACAGAAATATCGCGCGAGCCACGGCAATTACCACACCGCGGCTTCCCTTCTACACAATTTATGTTGGAATGGTTTTGGTTTCCAGATGACATATAGCTAGCGTACGACGACGACAACGGCGGTGCCCAATCGTGAAACGGGCCTACCGGTGATCAGAGATTATCATACCTCAGCTCTCCGACCACTGATGTTATTGAAATCACGCTTAAATGAACCCGCTACAGTGATTCACATCGCTAAAGTGCATCCAAATTTCCCGAAACGCTCATGATTTCGGAGATACTTGATAAAACAGTTGGTCATACAGCGCTTTCTCGCTCCCCTAGCAGTGAAGATACTTGGTAGTCCGCCCGTTACTTTGAATGTACTTGGCGCAAGATTCTACCGAGTTTCTTGACATGATGCAAAGTTACACGTACTTGGCACAATAATTGATTTGTATTCTTTTTTTCTTATTAACAATGAATTTTTTGAACATTTAATGTACTCGGCGAACTTTTTTGCACCGTAGGTGCCTTTTGGGGGGTAACGAAGTATACGTGCAGAATAGAAATCCATCGACTCACTGACTGACTAGATTAATCAGTTCGAATAGACGGTCGGATCGGACTGTGATAACAATTTGGTCATATGCAGACTAGAAATCCACTGACTCACTTACTAACTACATCAATCAGTTTTTATGGATGCATTGGATCGGACTGTGATTATAATTTAATAATATGCAGACTGGAAATCAACAGACTTACTTACTAGCCACATTCATCAGTTCGAATAAAAGGTTAGATCGGACTGTAATAACAATTCGGTAATATGCAGACTAGAAATCAACAGACTTACTTACTAACTACATGAATCAGTTCTCATGAATGCATTGGATCAGACTATGCTAACAATTTGGTAATATTTGAACTGTATAATGATAATAATGCGATATCACCTATTTTGACTACCAGAGACTGACAATTTTTGGAGCAGAAACAGGTGCGTCGCTAATCTACATTACTTTCCAACACATAGAACTAGTGAATGGTGATAACAGACACTCATTACAGCTGACAATAATAACAGTTCAACAAATTTTGCAATGAGATGGCAGCTGCGATGTCAGTGTGAAGTATCGTCTGAAGCGTGCAACTGATGAATGGTTGCGACAACGACCCATCACAAATCATCTGACCTGACACCAGTTCTCGATGAGTGGAATGGAGGTGTTTGCATCATAAATGGGTTTAATTGCCAACTTTGGAATACTTTGAACTGATACTATCGCACTCATAATGACTTATCACCGTTATAACGGTTTTAAACGAGATGGCTGTAGAGATGCCGAATTACGATGAGTCACAAAGTGTGCACCATATCGATAGTGTGAACAATTAGTTTTGCGACTTATCATGAGTCGATACAGGTATAGCGGGGGGGGGGGGGGGGGGGGACGCGTGCCCAGGGACGCGTGATCTCTATTCAAAGTTACATATTACAAATAACTAAATGAACTATAAAACTATTCTAATAGATAGGATCATCAACAGTCATCATTCCACTTCCATCCTAATATCTAAATCATCATCATCCCGATTACTCCTAAGTGTAAAACAAAGAAGAACCCATTTTGAACCACAAGAAATTCGGAACGGTTCCAGCCGCTCGAGAGCCTTTCGAGAACCGTTCATAACACTGGCGTGATCATATCAACAAGGTCGATATAAGACAATTGATAAACCCAAAATTCAATAGTATTGTTAGCTCTTGCGGCGTCATAGCAATATTTCTCAAAAAAACGTCGCCTCCTATTAAAGCCTGTTGAGCTTTTGTTTTTTGAAAGCGTATCTGCGTATATGAACGCCAGCTTAAAAAAATGATATCATTAAACATGAATGGATGATTAAATATCGATTATTAGGGTAATCATAATCGAATTGAAGATAAATGATTAAGAAGGGAGATAGTGTATTCTGGGTGACTTTCATGAATTTTTTTAACGTTTAAGAAATATATATATTTTATTGAAATAATAGGGTCATTCAATACGTATATTCGAGAGTATTTCATAAAATGGTCAAACAGTTGGCGTGGAAAATGACGTTATTATCAGCTGACAAGCATCGTAAGTCGCCGCTTGGCTAGCCATTTTGCGTACATCCTGGGGGTCACAAATTCCTTGCGAAATTGAATTTTCGAAAATATGTAAAGATGAGCAGACTTCGGTCAGATATTTCTCATTTTCATTTGAAACTGAACCAAAATATTGAATAGAATCGAATTGTTACCACTGCAAATTTAGTAAATGTCTAATCATTGTCAGCCGTGATCAGTGATAGTCGCCATCATACACCAATCGCAGGCTTCAAACAGTACTTTGAACTTGCAAAGTAACTTTCCCTTTTGTTACCACTGCTTCTTTGAATACACCTACAAACATTAGTCAATTGATTTAATAAGTCTGTTTGTCGGAGTAGTTTCAGTGACAGTCATGCCATGTTCTGTCTGGTCATTACTAATTGCAAAAGTGTTAGTTTCAAAGCCCATTTTGTATTGGCATCACAACAATTGTCATGACATAGAAACCGTTACTGTGACATACGGTGTAGTCATCACGAGAATATCCAAACATAAATGTGGATACCGCAATCAAAGTATTATCTGCTAAAAGTTGATAATAAATTACCTTCATCCAACCTAAGTGTCTGTATATTTTGTATCAGCATTGGCTTCATAATCTATTATGAAAATTTGTCGGTTAAGCACACTCATGATATTTTACGATGATGGTTTACTACGGAAGTTCCTCACCCGCGTAATCAGATAAGTATCTCGACTCCAACATATATCTTTCTTTACTCTCAAAACTGTGAAGTCGCATGTGGTCATCACGAACTATAAGTTATCATCACCATCATTCACGAGTTGCTTTGCTAACAATAATTTGCCAGCCGGACCTTAAATCCATATTCCGGAAATTGGCAGACACTCTGCTGCTTCACTGGATTGTATTGAACTTAGTTAATCAGTCGCTCATGTTAATTGATGTGACTACAATTCTTGGGCAGTGTCATCCCACTCACTTTTAAATTTTGAGAGACACCTACCCATCGTGCATTGGGACATATTGCTCAATCTGAGAGAGCCAGAAAATTCGCCATCATCAATGAATTTCCATATGCATCACGGACCCTTCACTCTGACGAGGTATTGTACGATAAAGGTACGTCGCAGAAGACTAACTCCTGGTCCCCGGCCAACACCGTACAACCAGACGTTGCCGTAGGTCAGAAATGCTATTAAAGCTAGCCGCATACATTGAATAGCATCCTCCCGCTATCTTTAAGCCGCAACGCACTCAGCTAACTCCACTACCTCTAGAGATGATAAAAACAACCACAAAGATTCTAGTTTTCCAACAAATACAACAGTTCAACAACTCATTATAATTGCATTCTTACCGTGAAATCAACACAGACCAACATGCACTTGTCATTTTCCGACAAAAAACATTTCGAATGCATCAATGGCAAGATTCACTCTGTCATCGACGGAGATCATATATCTTATGCTATTTCATTCACTTTTTGATTTCTGTGGTACAAATACCAATATCAGCGGACATCATATTATCCTACTAAATTCACTTTTCGATTTCTGACACAAATAAAAACGTCGGTGGAGATCATGTTATGCAATTTCATTCGCTTTTCCATTTCTCTAACACAAATAAAAACATCGGCAAAGATCATCTCATCCTATTCCATTTGCTTTTCCATTTTTCTGACACAAATGAAAACATCAGTCATGTTTTCTACTATACTATCGACAGATATTATTTTATTATGCCCGGTAGACACTTCTAATGCGTCTCGTTTATTGTTAAATGGCTATGTCAATTCTGTGAGGTTAACGGCGCACGGAGGTGGGCGGAGACTCGAACGATACGGGTCGAACGATACGGGTCGAACGATACGGGTCGAACGATACGGGTCGAACTTCTGCCGATGGTCACCTCTGTCGTGGCGCTGCTGTACGTTGCCACTCGGAATATTCAATACCAACCTACAGCTTATCGGGTTTTGTCTACCTACACCAGTTATGTCCTCGCCAAGTGTACGTTTTCGTAATTTCATACATTTTCATCACAAACTATCACTTTTTGTAGTTATATCGCTATAATTTTACAACTACCTCCAAGTCGAATCAACAAACAACAAAGAATACAGACGAGACACGTGAAATTTGTCATAAATATCCCCAATCAACAAACAATTCAAATTTTATATTGATTCGTTACGAATAACACGACAAAATTACTCGGTACTTCGTGAAAAAAAATAATTTATACAATTTCAAAAATCTTATGTAGCACGGAATTTTCAATTATGAATTGAGATGCGGCAAAAATTGTGGAATGTATTCTCATCGTCAGTATGTCCGAAACGGAAGGATCGCTGGCGGATGGCGAACAAACTAATAGCGAGATCGCCGAAGCATCCTGAAGACGTTGATTTCAGAAGAGACCGCGAGTTTGGCATTTTTTTCTGCTCATGCATCATCGACCAAAAAAAGTTCAGTTCGTGTGGATTTCATCTTCCGTATCGATATTTTTATGTACAGAACTAATGAAATTTATTTTACAAATTATCTATGCATAGATGTGCCCTAGTTTGCTATTTATACAAATTAACTATATACGGTCTTTATATTTGAATGTGTTATAGCTATAAAGGGTATCCGGCAACTAACGCACTTCCTCGTACCGGTGAATTCGTCTCGAAAAAATGAGACGAAAATGTTCAGTTCAAAAATGTCGAGGCATCAACCGTTTTCGAGTGAGAGCCGTTTAAAGTCGACCAATGTAAGGCCAGATAGGAGACAGCGACAAGGACGTATTTTTAGCGGCGCACGGGGCTCGAGCCGGCCGGGCAGCGTGACCCATGAAACATAACAGACTCGCGCGCTCGCTGGCCACTGCTCGCTGCTGTAGCAGTTAATAAAATTGGTAGAAATAATATCCACACCTTGATCACCATTACTTGAATGAGAGCGCTCATAATGCATCGTATTATCTAAATCTTTCTGTGGATAAAATCACTGATTTATGTAGATTCGTTGTAGCAGGAGATGTAATTGTCTCGCTTTACAACTTTGGAATAATTTTCCGGAAATAATTTTTTACCAGTATAAGAATTCATCAAGCAATTACCGACATAGTTGTATGATGTGTGTATGGTTCCCGATTGGTTTCACCTTCAATGTTGATTTTTTCCCCAAAAAAAGTGTTGGAAAATACGAAAATTTTAAGATCTGAACCAAAGTGGGTGTTACGTCCCGGGTTGATATTTTGCAAGAAGGGGATTTCTGCTAATAACTACCCGTTAGTAACGGTTTTTGATCCCTGAATGGACACGACGTCGCTAAACACTATGTGTAGGGATGTCAGGGATCTAGGCGAATGTTAAGTCTCGTAGTGGAAATAAATGTTTAAATGATTTATCTGATGAAATATAATATTCTTTATTCTGAGCAGTGAGGACGTAGGGGGTGCTACTGCTGTTGATTTATTCTATTGGCTATCTCTATTGGTATAGCGGGTGGACAACGGGGAATTATATCGGTGTCCGTTGTCTCGTAACCCTCGTCTTGCTCTCGCTCAAATGCAATCAAGCTCCCTGTATTAACCGATTTGAATCTCTTTCTCCAGGTAATTCTACTTGTGCTGGCTCAGGTGAAGGTGATCGTGGTGATTCCTGTACTGGATTCGATTTCCTCTGGTTGCCTAATCTGACCGCTAACCGAATAGCTGTCCTAACTGCAGCCCTAGCTCGTCTTGCTCGTACGCGCCTGCCTGCTCGATGTCTACGTGGAGAATTAGGCATCTATGGGAAAATAAGGTGAAAGCGTCTTTCAGCACTACTGTCAGCGCGTAAAGTTTAGGGCCCTCAGTTTGGAGGTTTATAACTACGAAGAAAAAAATGATAGAGCAAAAATTCAAAGAAGGTTTGAAAGCTTGGAGTATTTTGCGTCTTATGATTTGTTTTCGAATATCGAGAAAAATACACAACAAAAGTTATGACCGTCGAAAGGTCAAAAAACGTGGTTTTTTCAGAGTTAACCGAGGTAGGTTAATTTTGGAGCGTCGCCACTCGTGAGAAAGACATTAAAAAAATTCGAAAAAATTCAGAGAGGTTCCTCGAAGATTTCTCAAAATGATCCCGTTGAAAAATTTTGAAAATTTCGAAAAACATGGCGCCCAAGTGCACCAAAGTACAAAGAGGCGATCTCGGGAACAGTCAAAGCTAAACGAATCTACGTGGGCTGAAAATTTGCAGAAAAAAATACACTTCTTGATGCCGCGAATAAAAAATTTCTAGCATCGCTCAACTTTCGGTAATCGTCGTCGACGTTTTCGGATATTATGGGCGCTCAGCGGGCGACTCAGCCGCTATACCGTCGCTGCATTCTCCCGCCACCACGCTTCATTACAATGTCGTAGATTTCTGCAGTGGGCGAGCAGAATTCACGAAAAATCTTGGGACTCTTCAACAAAAGCTAATCTTTTGGTTCAGTCTCGTGGGTATCAGTTTCCGAAAACATATCTTCTTGACAAGATTACCAAAGAGCTCAGAGGTGATCGCGTCAAGCTATTGTGGCTCCCTGTTGCTTATTGCGAATTCAATGCAATTGAATTAATATGGGCATATGTAAAAAACAAAGTGGCTACGCAAAATAAAACGTTCAAAGTCAATGACGTGCACAAACTATGCGTTGATATTATGAATGATATACCATCAGATTTGTGGTCGAAGTGTGTCAAACATGCAGAAAAAGAGGAGGATAGATATAGACATTACGAATCAGCCGCGGAAAGAATCGTAGAGCCATTCATAATAGATTTAAACGAAGACAGCGAATCAGAGACCGATTTTGACATCCAAACTTCCGATGAAAATAATTAGCGATACGTCAACTATATCCCATTTCTTCGAAACTTCCGTTACAAATTTTTTAGCATTTACCGAAGTATATACTTGCATCCCGAGTATACATAGGGCCCGAATCCATTTGTGGACTCTAAACTTATGTCAAGATCGAAAAACCCAGATATTCTTCATCAGTTGATTCATTGATTGCACCTGCTAT
Source organism: Athalia circularis (assembly GCA_963978495.1). Lineage (NCBI taxonomy): Eukaryota > Metazoa > Arthropoda > Insecta > Hymenoptera > Athaliidae > Athalia > Athalia circularis. Next base: position 13,789,833 of record OZ021699.1, on the reverse strand, counting down.
TCATTTATTAGGCGGTCCCTTTATTATAGCATACTTTGTATGGCTCATAATATATGCCAGAAGCACGTAACAAAGACAGAATACTCGAGCGACACTGATAGAAACATGTGTAGTGGTGGGAGAATGCAGCGACGGTATAGCGGCTGGGTCGTCCGCTGAGCGCCCATAATATCCAAAAACGTCGACGACGATTACCGAAAGTTGAGTGATGCTAGAAATTTTTTATTTGCGGCATTACAAAGTGTATTTTTTTCTGCAAATTTTCAGCCCACGTAGATCCGTTCAGCTTCAACCGTTCCCGAGATCGCCTCTTTGTACTTTGGTGCACTTGGGCGCCACGTTTTTCAAAATTTTCGGAATTTTTCAACAGGATCATTTTGAGAAATCTTCGAGGAACCTTTCTGAATTTTTTCGAATTATTTGAATGTCTTTCTCACGAGTGGCGACGCTCCAAAATTAACCTACTTCGGTTAACTCTGAAAAAACCACGTTTTTTGACCTTTTGGCGGTCATAACTTTCGTTGTGTATTTTTCTTGATATTCGAAAATGAATCATCAGACGCGGAATACTCCAAGCTTTCAAACCTTCTTTGAATTTTTGCTGTATCATTTTTTTCTTCGTAGTTATGAACCTCCAAACTGAGAGCCCTAAACTTTACGCGCCGACAGTAGGCATCGCTTATCACAGGGTACGAATCGATTAGGACTATCGATTCTAGGAAAGAGCAATAATTCTGCACTTGGCACTGCTTATCAGGGATTCAGCTTATTTCGGCACTAGGCACAGCTCGACATGGAATAATAGGTTTTAGGTAAAGGTGTTTAATGGGGTTAGGGTAGGAACTCCTGATAGTAAGTAAAATAGAATCTTACCTTGCTGTTGATTTGTAGCTGCTGGTGTCGTAGAGGAATGTGGAGTTCTCGAATAATTATTGAATTCAGAAATGAACTATATACATTTTATGATTTGATTGAAATATGCTGAATATAAAATTGGTATAATGTAGAATAAATTTAGTAAAATATAGTCAAGGCTCATGAAACTTTGGACTTGGAATAGTATAAAACTCCTGAGAGTATTCCATGATTTGGAAATAATTATAACTCTTAAGAGTTGAATATTGAAGGCTACTCCTAAGAGTGCAGTGACTCGTTTGAGTTCTGAACTAGGACTGAATAGTTTCGATTGCTGCTCTTGCTCCTAGTGCAGTATATAAACAATTAAGATATGGAGTCGCGGGGTAAGGAGAATCAGTCCGCCGAAATATTGTTTACTGTTAGATAATGAAGCGGCGTGGTCGCTCCGGCAATGTTTATTCTTTGGATTCCTGGAGCGTAGTCCACGCTTTACTGATGGATGGTATTCAAATAATATAATATGGTTCAAAAGTTCTCTCCAAAGTTCTTGGTTAAATAATTACACGTTTATACTAAAAAATAATTGTTCGCTCAATTCACTATGCTACAGGATAACACTTAATTGAAATGCGGTAGTCCGATAGTTCACATGGGGTGAGCGTAACTAACACTTATTATTTCTGACTTGCAGGTGAGGGGCCTTGATGCTCCTGTTTGGGTGGTTTTACGGCGTTGCACCTGGAGTTGAGTCATGGGTGTTGGGTACCCCACCACCTTGGGTCGCTACCTAGGCCAGTCCCGGACTTGTCCTCGTACGGGACTGTTGTTTGCTGCTGTTGTCGCGAATAAGTGTCATTCAGGCGACAGTGTTCTACAACTTATTTGTTTTACATTTGTACGATCTTCTAAAACTTCTTCATGGTGTAGTGTGAATTTATACCATACATCATTTATTCGGTACATTGGGGCTAGTATGCGGTTACATTCAATTTGTGTCCCTTTTTTGACTAGAATTTTCGATTTTGGTGTTAGAAAATATGACGCGTTCCTCGTGGTTACTGGTAACTCCACATAACAGTCATCAGTTTCGCGTACTGCGCAAGCTATAGGTATACATTTTACAATGTGTGCTACCCCTCCGGCGATGGTTGCCATGTGTCCTGGACCTCCCATGATGTCATATGCAAATTCGTCGGGTAAAATGCTAGCTAGTGTGAGACTTTTTTTCAGAACTTGTTTTTCTAGTCCGCATCTTTGAGAAATAACGTCCTTGTATAAGTCAGTCATTTGTTGTTTAATATGTTTTTCTACATAAATGAATTTTGAGTTAACGTAGGTTAATATGTCTACACTTTCTACCGGCAATATTCCCTGGTTTTTGAATGTATTACCTTTGCTTGTTTCAAAAATGAATAGCTTCGGATGTTCGGTCTTGTAGAGAGTATATCCGCAAATTTTGATTTCTGTTGTCCTGATGAGTGCGAATGTTATGTCTTGCGATGTAATGGAGTACACTATTGGTTCGTCCTTCTTTGATGCCTGTACCTTGGTAATGTATCGTTTGTGAAGTACGTCGTATGAGGTGAATCTGCAGTTATCTTCGGGTACTACTTTTCAATACCAATTACCTCCTTCTTCGTCAGAACATGTTGACCCGGAAAAATCACATGATAGTCCACTTCGAAACACAATTTTGTTATAGTTTAGTTTCACCGTAGCTTCTTGCTGAATAACTGAGATTTTAACGATAGCTTGAACTACCACACTTGGCCATTGTCCGTATTGGTCGTCGAAAAATCCCGGTTTACAAGTTCCATCGCTCGCCAATCCTCCAGTAAGGGGTACGGATCTCCTGGTGGTAGCATTTTGTGGGATATTGTTTAGAAATTTCCCCGGCCAAATTTCAATAGATCTTCCCGGTATAATTTATGGCATAATTCCTGGCTCGTATACTTGACCCCCAAAAGGCACCTACGGTGCACAAAATTAAATTAAATTAAATAGAAAAAAAAAGAAAAAATTGGAGTACGTGGTTCTTGGCGAGCTAATGTTATGTTGCCGTCTAAGAATTCTGAATTTTTTTTTTACGAAAAAGCTCGCCAACCCCACTACCTCTAATTTTTTTTTTTTTTTTTCTTCCTAATTTAAGTCAATTTATTGGTTTGTTTTTTTTTTCATTATTTTTTGAATTGATTTTCACTGATTTATTTTTTAATTCTTTTTTCGTACACTTGGTGATATTGTTCGTTGTATATGTTTATTCCAGTCTTCTCTAGAACTTCTATGCATGATGCGAAGTTACATGTACTTGGCACAATAATTGATTTGGATCCTTTTTTTCTAGTTAATAATGAATCTTGGATTTTCTTTTTATGAGAGATGTTTGGGTAGTAGTTATTCGTAAACATGTAATGTACTTGGCGAGTTTTTTTGCACCGTAGGTGCCTTTTGGGGGATTTCATAACTTTTTGTATGTTGTTGAAGAATATTGTAGTATGTATTGATTATGGTGTCTTTAGTATACTATTGTTGTAAGATATTCGACGGGTTAGACAAAATGTAGATACCATCACGATTAAGTAAGTTTAGCAGATATCAAGAGTTCGGTATAGTACTATGCGTTTGCAATCCAACGATTAATTACTTCGCAGGTCGGTTTCATATGCCTCGGCCGATGTGTCCTATTTAAAGAAGAGCGCTCGGTAGCTGTGAAATTACGATTTGGCGTCTACGGCTTTTCAGTTCACTTGATATATTTGTGTAATTATATCTCAAGGCACTAGGTGCAGTATCCTCAGATCATTAGTTTAATGAAATGGATCGTGGGTTCCAAGCTGCAGCTTATCAGTGTTTAACGACATACCAAGAGAAAGATCGGTTCCTTTCAGGTAACATGGAAGCAAGCGTCGAATTGTTCGGCATCAGTTTGCTTCGTTCGTGATATCAAAACAGAATATGATACTTCTTGCATTATCAGTATGCTTGTGAGTGAAAGGAGAGTGTTAGTTATAATGAATCGGTACAGTAGGTATGAAATAAAAAGACAGATAATAGTTCACTTATGAAAAACTGCCAAGCGGATAGCTAGGTTTCAGTTTGGCTGTAGTTTATAATGAGAGGTAAAGAAGAGAGACTTTCATTTCAAAAACTCCCACATTTGATTTGGCCGTCGCTTTCACTGATGAATAGGATCAGAGAGGAGTTCTTGGTTCATATTCTGCCAGAAAGAAAATTGAATTCTCGCAGGAAACATAAGAGGAAATGCTGAGCACTCCAACTTTCCTTTATTAAATGAATAATTACCAAAAATTCGTTTCAAAACAGCCTGATAAAGGTCAAGCTTTTGGTACACCTTTGGTTTATGGTTATATGGTTGACGCGCAGTTATAGTATTTCTGTCCGTCGATACTACTTCTTGCTCGATGACAGATACCACCAATTGCAGCAGATGAACCTAAGGTCTCATGTATTGATCTAAATGACAAATAGTGAAATATACATAACATATTTGAGAAACATAATTATAGCTATAATCATGTACTCTGTACAAGAACTCACCAAGAGAGACTGAGACTTATTGGTAGCATCAGAATACATAGCCATAGAGTCTACATAATTCTTGACGTTGGGTCTTTGATCCAAACGGAAATGATACTTTGATCTTATCTTCGCTGAATCTTTCTTTCATAGTCTCAATGACTTTCTGCTCACCGGTTGGCTCGTGCTTGAAGTCCTTCTGTCTGTCGATACTCCTTGCTCGATCACAGATACCACCAATTGCAGCAGATAACCCAAAGGTCTCACATATTTATCTAAATGACAGATATTGGAATATGCATGACACACTTAATTATACATAATTACATATAAACATAATTACATTACATTATACATAATGACATTGAACATAATTATAGCTATATTAATGTACTCTGTACAAGAACTCACCGAGAGAGACTTTTAATCTTATTGGTAGCATCAGAACACATAGCCATAGAGTCTACATAATTCTTGACATTGGGCCTTTGATCTGACCGAAAATGATGCTACGATCTCATCTTTGCTGAAACTTTCTTTTGTTGTTTTGGTAACTTTCCGCTCGGGGGTTGGCACGTACCCAAAGTATTTCTGCCCGTCGATACTCCTTCTTGCTCGATAACAGATACCACCAATTACAGGAGATGAACCGAAGGTCTCACATATTGATCTGAATGACAAATATTGGAATATGCATAACATATTTGTTTGAGAAATATAATTATAGCTATATTAATGTACTTTGTACAAGAACTCACCAAGAGAGACTTTCAAACTCATTGATAGCGTTAGAATACATAGCCGTAGAGTCTACATAATTCCTGACGTAGGATCTTTGAACCCAAAGACCTTGTAGTAACTACAAGGAAAATGATACTCCAAACTTATCGTTGCTGAAACTTTCTTCCGTTGACTCAATCAGTGACCTCTCAAAGTAACAATTAGCACCAGTCATTGCACCAATAGATCATTCCTGAAAAAAAAAGTACAATATGAAAATCATAATCATTATGCAACTTTACTAGTGTGATTTACAGGATGGTGAAATGTGCTGAAATATATACTGTTACGCCGGTCGATCGGACACACTAACATACTCCATGTGTGATCTAGCATGGCTTGCTTTAGCGGCAAGCACGATCGATATTCCTATTCTTTTGGTTAGATCGTCAGCTTGTTGTTGTCATGTTGACGGTTGATAAGAGGACAGATGAGTCTGTTCAGAGCTGTCAAAGTGGAAACACGCACAATTTACTGAATAAAGCAGACTCTTAAGTAATCCTTTCCCCGGACCCGTTTATTTAGCTCGCGGATTCCGTCCCGAGTAACAATACTTACATAATAACATCAGATACGCAGCCGCTATTTATACGTCTTCTTCTCTTTATCGTCTCTACGGACGAACTTGTTCTGTTTTCTTTCCTATTGGAATGCACTTCCCAAACACAAATGTTTATAAACATTAGCCGTACGGCATCTGATAGCAAACGCTACATTCCGAATTTTTCTAGTTATAGTGAGTTGTACTTTGGATTGACATTTCTCAGATCACCACAAAAATTTTACGTGCATGAGCTTCGCTGGCCCGCATCCAAGAGTCCTCTCTGTATATAGCACGAAGCACGGTGTTCTCCGATTATTATTTTGCCCTAATGGATCTTTGGTTCGGAACTGAAACTCGTAAAAGGTAGTCCATCATCAATGTTATTAAAACTACCTCCTTCTGGAAATCGCGTCCGAAAAACATGAGAAAATCGAGGTTTTAGATCCTCATAGGAAAGCTGAATAGTTTCAGTTGTTTTGACGATCCGTAAATTTGTGATGCAATAAGATGTGCATGACTTCAAGTATACCAGTTGCGACCTGTATATAAAGGTCCCCCACCTCCCCCGTGCGACTATGACTCTGCATGCAACACTCCTCCTTTCTCAGTTTGGGACCGGCAACAGCGGAGTTACTGAAGTGCAGGTGTTATATAGTTGTATTCGTATCGAATCGCTTTTACTTTTTAATAAACCGATTCTATCGTGAGTTACATTAGACTCTTTGTTATAATGTCATTACTTGTTCGATACATGAAAAACGTGATGTTTCAACAAACAATTATAATTGAATTTTTCAGTTATCGATCGTCTTATGTACTATTTTCTGGCGATTCTACAGTCGTTGGATTTCTAGGTCGATCTAGGGTGCCCTGCGTGTCTTTAAGAAATAAAATAGGAATATCTAATTCATTTTAAGTGTTGCACTTTGTTCTGCCAGATATATTTGTGTAACTACATATGAACCCTACATGCAGCCCTCCTCCTTTCTCATCCGGGCTTGGGACCGGCAATGGCGGAGTGACTACATGCAGGGCTTATAGTCACAATTGCAATGCATCTGTATAGTTCGCTTTTTGCATTCATCTTCATATTCTTACAATATTTCTGGCACTGCCTTTAGGTTTGCCGCAAGAAGAATATATATGCGTCCTTAGCATTTCTTGGCCAGGGTTGTTTTCTGATGTTCGCGTCATTAGCGTTCACCCAGGCAGACGTCCCTTTTCGGAGCATGCTTGTATAATGCCCTTCGGTTATGTTGCGGCCATGGTGGAATATCGCACTATCAACCTTGTACACTTTAGTGCCGATTATGATTTTCTCTGTAGGTACTGCTTTTATGCTGTAACCATTAATTTTCGTAACTTTTCCATTCTTTACTGAAAATAGCATTCGCTGAATAATTAAACCCCTGTTTGCTGATGATATGTCAGTCTTTACGCTCATTTCTTTCGATTGACAAGTACCGCACGATCCTTCGACCATTTTCCAGTGCGAGAGATTATCATTGCTCAGGTCAGATAAGCTCGGTGTTTCTTTGCAAGGTTTGGGCAGTGTCAGTAACGATATGTCACTCCGTTCAATTGAGGTATTTGTGTCACCGCAATCTTTGCAGTGTAGTTTTATCGTCAGCTGGTGCTCAACAACTATACTGAGATTATCGCAATGAGAAATTAAACCGGCTGAAAATTCCGACGCATCTTGTTGCTCATTTGCGGTAAACTGTTCACCCGCAAGTGCCCTGGCCGGAAATACATTTACTGGGGCTCCTGACTTAGCATAACCATCGATCAACATTTTCGAAATATCGTCTGTTTGATTTTGACCTGTCGAATGGTCCCTGAATGTGCTACAGTGAAATATACACTGGATCGTTGCGTTGGCGTAACAAGAGACGTGATCGACGTTTTGTGAGCCTTTTATTTGCCATAAATTAGCTGCAGTTTTTTCTTCAGCTGGTACCTGACATGTGACAACATCTCTCGGAATCGACCATCTGCAGTCAACTACCTTCTGTGCTCTTACTGACGTGAGAGGCATCGGTATGAGATCTGGACGATACTTTTTCCTCAATCTATTGTATTCCAAAATGGCTACTCCATTTGCTGATACAGAGTGAGGATAGTAATTAATCAAATGCAGACCTGCCAGTGAAGTTACTCGTGAAAGAGCAACGTACACTTGGCCGCAAGCAAATACGGAATTACCTGTATCGATTGCGGCATTCTTCAAACTCAGCCCCTGACTTTTATGAATTGTAATACCGTAACTGAGGCAAATAGGGAATCGTCTTCGGATAACGGAAGCGCCTTGCATTACCTCAAATTTTACATCAACGCGCTCCAAAACATGTACAACGTCTGTAACTAAGACAATCTGTACTGTTTCTATGTCACCGGTATCAGCAGCTCAGGATATTGCCGTTATTGTACCAATAGTGCCGTTCACGAGGCCTAACGTCACATCAATGTTCCGTCTAATCATTATTTTCGAACCAATTTTAACAATCATCGTTCTTGCAAGACCTGCGGTTCGAGAACTGTCTTCGTCATCCGTGTTCAACATTTTCTGAACTTTTTTTTTGAAAAACGGTGGACAATCAACGGTATCATGAGCCAATAATTGTATCTCGTCAGTCTGAATCTCGCTCAACATAGCTTCATTGAGAACATCACACATGCGACACATAGAAAGTAAACAGACTGTGTGGATGGGTAAATTATTTATATAGTTGCAAAGTTCTCGTATTCTGTCTTTGATCTCAGTTGCTTTGAATGTAATTTTCCTCGATGACAACATTTTCGTGTCCGAATCAGTAACAATCCCAAGGCGTATTCTTGCGAGTATCTCGCGATACGTTTGATCATTCTTCTGTCTCATATTGATCTTTAGTTCGTCGTATGTAAACGAATGACACCACAGATCCACACTGCCCATGGCGCCTATAAGTTTTTCGACATCGGTGTTCGATAATTTTGTGAACGAGGGTCCGTCGTGAACAGGTGGAAGTTGTAGCAAATCGCCGAAAAGGAGAATATGCTCATTACAAAACCAACCATCTTCACAGTCTGCGGTATTAAAGATTTCGACTAATCGAAGATGTATGTACATGAACGTTACGTTCGAAATCATCGAAACTTCATCTATCACTATCAGGGCAACGTTTCTCAATTGGTCCCGTATGGTTTTAAGGACCGCGTCTGACAGCTGTTTGTATTTTGGAGTGCGGCCATGTTCAACTGGCAATTAAAAGAGCCTATGAACAGTCAAGCCGTCAACATTAAATGCTCCTATTCTGGTTGGGGCGGTTATTGCAATATCTTTATTAGCATACTGCCTAATCCAACATCTGATAGTTTTTATGAGAAAGCTCTAACCAGTTCCTTCCTCTCCACTGACGTAAAGTCGTAGATTTTGATAAGAACTCACCGCTTTGATACCCTGATCAAAAACTCGTTTCTGATCCATGTTAGGCCTGCTTATCATTTCTGAAACGTCCACGGTTTCGACTTCCTCAGCAGCGTCTTTGAATTCCTTTATCGCACCTTCAGCCTCGATAGGTACGCAGCCAAGTGGTACAATATCGCTATTTTGTAAATTATCATTGTCCTTCGCATTATCTGCGATTTGTCTGTCAATCATTTCCTTCGCATATTCCATACCTTTTTGTACTTCGGTTATGCGTTCGTGATATTCCAGTGCTTGTGCGAGTTTCGATTGCACTGACTGAAACGACTCAGCATAAGTATCGCACTCGTTGCGGAGTTCATCTACATCTCTCCATGGTTGAAAGAGTAGCAGCAAGGCGTAGAAATAACGTTCGAATTGAATATTGACGTTATTTTTGTAGTGATTTACGAGGCATGGACGCTTACGCTTTTTTAAGTACAGCGATTTGCCTATCGGATAATATTTGATATCCTGAGCTGTAAGTTTGTATTTCGTTGTGTCGTACCATTGTACGAAATCGTGGAGGTTGGTAGATTCCAATTCCTTTGGTCGTGCGGGATAATGCGTATCGACTAACGAATCGCAAAATATTTCAGTGGAATCGGCATCCAAGGCTTCAATTTCCACACGAGATTTTACTTCTCTATTTCTGATCATCTTCACGTCAATCAACCCGATGGTAGTTTCCGGATCTGTGCCATACAAAGCGATTCCTAATAGAGTATCTGCGGCTTCAAGAGCCCCACATTCTCTATGATTCAACATGCGCAAGCCGAAATTCCATAGACGACTACACGAAGATTTCTTGGAATTTATGTCTTCAAAAGTCGTTTCTGAGTTGCTTTTTTCGAGCTTAGCAACGTTTTCAGTGACATACCGATTCAGGAGTGTAGATTTTTCTCCGATGAACTGAATGTCCATATTCCCTTCCCAGGCCGTAAGAATTGCCGGGTTGTAGTCGTTGATATTGGCTTCCTATTTGGAGCGGGGCAGATCATACAATCTGCTTTTAGACTTCAGCGTCCGTCTACCAGCAATTGAAATGGCCACTTTTCGCATAACGAAATCATTCGTGATTGGTCGGGAAAACCCGAAACGACACACTTTTCCAGATTTGCTGTTTTTGTTTGCTTTACTTCGCAAACAATAGGAATTATGTGTATGCTGTTAATGTGTATTAACACGACGATAAAGGTTTGGTGAATCATCTTCAGATAGCATCCTACAAGTAGCATATTTTAGAATGAAGTTTGCTACTTCTCGATTGGAAGAAGTTCCACGAATCGGAGCGTCTTCGATCCAGATCATTGAATAAAAATGCTCCGTCCCTCTACCTTGGTATTCTCGCCTCCAGAAGAAATGCGTTACTTCCCTAATGGGATTATCTAGAGAACATATGGAATCGAGCATAGCCTTGAACTTATTCTCGATATATCTAGATGCGGACACTGGATCAGAGGCCACCAACTGACTAGGTGACATCTTTGCAGCGGAGGAGCCACCGACTTCGCGTAGATATTCTGTCATATCCGACTACAACCATTCGCTTCGACTCAATGTGAGGAACTATGTCGCCGGTCCGTAATTATATATCATGCAGGATGCGTCATTTCTTGGCCGACTCCAATATTGCTCCGTATTACGCAGTCTTGCGAATATAGAATCTAGATTTCCTCCCAACTCTTCCTTGAAAAGCTTACTCAAATAACTAGCTGCGGTAAATTGCTCCTTTGGATTAATGATATTCAATTTGTGATAAATACCACTACTTAGTTGTCTATTGTAAGCATCGTTCAATAGATAGAAAAGGTATTGTTGATCGGTTCTGAATTGTGGATGCTTTGACACGAGTCTCGATTTGATAAATTCGAAATGAGTCGGACGTTTGGGTCTATCTTCGTGTTGTCCGTTACAACCGTAAGGATATAAATGCGGAAAACATTGCAAATCTAGTGTTTTTTCACGGTTATCTAATGGCACTTCATGAATTTCCAACATTTGATAGAGGTTGGTTGCCGTTTCATTTTCTTTTTTTTCGTACATCAGATATTTAGTAAACTGTTTGTACAGCGCATCCGATGCCACAGCCTGAGTGAGTAATGCTGTACGCTCGTTAGCTTCTGTTTGATCGTGAATCTCGTGTTGTTCGACTAAAGGATCGTCTTCATGATCAGAAACTGTTTCTGCATCTTGATTGTCTTGTATTTGGAATTCTACATCTTTTATATGAGCCAGCAGAAGATCGGCTGATGCTGGTAGCTCGATCTTCGAATACTAGGGATTATTTGTTTCCAGCCAGACTAAAGCCTCCCACACTTTATTCACATCGACTAGTTGTTCCCAAACCAATATTAATTTTGTCGGGATACCACGAACCAGGATGTAAGATTCGTGGTCGAGAATAATTGGTTCCGTTTTACGGCACACATTTTTCTAAGTTTCTTCAAGGGGTAGGGGCAAATGAAATGTTCTGCCCTTAACTTTTTGCACCATCTCTCTGTGGGGTTAATTTTTTTTTTGCAACAGTGCCCATTCTTTGAATAGTTTGGAATGCTTTGGCTCTTCGAATCAAAATTCGCTCGTAATCATTTAAGCGCGATATAACTTCAGGTACCGACTTGGTAGCGAGTTTATTCAATACGCACTTCGGTGGCATAATATCTTCACGAAGCTTTGGGAGACAGTCATTGCAAACATAATCGCGATCGTCACCTTGGGCTGTGACGTGTTGCATCAATTTTGCCCATAATAGACTGGTCATAGGCTTCCTGAATTTCTGAACGTTCGTGACCTCTCTTTGGAAACAAAGTTTTTCGCAGGATACACATACGTACCGCGGAGTATTTATAGATCGCTTTGTTAATATTTTGAACGCAATCATGTACTTGGATGTTATATTTTCTTCGTTGAGATCTAATTCTTGTGTAACATTACTAGCGATAGTATTAGCTTTGTGTCGGGCCAGCTCTGAGATCTCTTTCAGTTTCTCTACGTCGCCATCATTTAGAGCTTCGTCTATAAAAAGTGTTTTCTCGAAACAGTTCACTGATTTGCATATTAACCGCTGTATGTGCCGCACCGATGGGAAATGTAGTGCTAATACCTGGACCGTTAAGAAAATTGATTTGCAGATGGCGTCATCCATGTAACATACTTGTGAATGACCTAGCTTAACATCTGTATGTTTTACAGTACAATCCAATCGCATAATTAATTTATGGAAATTCTTCAATGTACACGTCGATATAATTTGCAGAAAGCCAACATACTTATTCAGTTGATGAATATCTTTGGTCTTACACGCGTTACCGCAAAGCCAACTTTTATTCAGGCTTTTCACTTTTTTCTTTGAATCAACCAATGGCAAAATGTTTACTGCGTGCCCCGTTCGATTAATTATAATTGGATCTGATAATTGAACATACTTATATGAAGCTTCCGCAAAATAGGATTCACCGGAAGCAATATGTTTTGATGAACCGCATAGAGCACCTATTTTATCCTCGATACTGTGATCGGGACATTGAGCAGCCTTTGTTGAAAAAATTTGCGCCTGTTTCTTGACGGTCTCTAATTTCTTTTCCAACATAATGACGTCACGTTCCCGCTCATGAAGACACCAGTTTATGATAGATTCCGCTTTCAATCTGTTCTCAGTTTTGCATTGTTTATCACTCATTTTTGACAAAATCTTTGCTACATATTTTTCTCTCGATTGCCTCACTGATACTGTGTTTGCCGCACGAAAAAGTCGATATTTTGTAAGGATTCGGCCAGCAGCACTCACTCTTTGCCTCACAATATTATTCTTCTTGGCTTCCACATAACAAAATTCATTGTACTGCAACTTCGGATCACGACGGCGTAAATTATTTGCTTGCAGTCGCGCCCGTTCTCTTTCTATTTGGGCAGCGTATCGCTTACGGAACTGTGCACGTAATTCTTCTAGATTGGACAAATAAAGTTTGCGTCTTAAAGTTCGTTGCCTTTCTATATCCTTGCGGTAAAATTCTAGCGTCCAAGCCCGCTGCCTTTTCACATCCAAAAGGTAAAGTTCTCGCTTTCGAGCTCGCTGCTTTTCATTATTCAAATGATACCATTTTCTATTCTGTTCTTGATGTCTTTCAACATCTGACAAACGCTTATGAGGGATGATTTGTTCATGACGATCATGAGACCGGTCGTCTACAACCGACAACATATTTCCAAATTTATTACTTTCGTGTGGTTCCGCTAGTGGCTTATCTGCGGGTATTATATTTGTCTGAATTGATAGCCGTAACTCATCATCATCATCATCATCATCATCATCATCATCATCATCATCATCATCATCATCATTAATATTAGTATTACTTGACAGTAAGATAGTTCCGACCTGTGCTACCTCGCCTAGCTTGGTTCTCTTTTTATCAAGTTCCGAACATTGTCCCCAATATATTCGCTAGGTACCTGACGTTTTTTAGAGATACTAGTATTTTTCAACGCAATATTCGTTTTCTTGTTAACACGTGGAAAGTTTTCTATGATATTGCTTTCGAATATTTTCAGCGAATGTGTTCGCATCAGAGGAATGGCGTACCTTTCTTTCGATGGGTTATGACCATTAATGAGCGATATTGCAAATGCGATCGCAAAGACTCCACAGTCGGATCCGTTAGGTTGCTGTCGGACCTGAGGGAATTTGATACTTTTGCTTTGAAACTGATAGAAGGAAAACAGTTTTTTCAAGTATTCTTATGGTGCTCATGAAAAGTCTTCCTGTTTAACGAATCGTATATGTGAAGTGATTTACCGTCGAAGTAGCTGCATACCCAGTGCCCGTCTGATCCAGTATTACCGCTATGCAATATTTGCACATGCTTTTCGTTCGATGAAACCGGCTTAATTGTGTCCGGCATTTGAGCTCGCCACGTCTGTTGGGGTAAATATGACGAACATTTTTTGACAATATGACTAAAATGATCCATGTGCAGGTCAGTCAACCACCCATCTGATGTTATTATGTCTTCGGATCCAAATGCAGTATAGGGCGATACGCGCTCTTTCGATTTTCAAGAGATATCTCTCCTCTGTTTTGATTAACAGAAGAAACTTGTCCTGTGAGACAAGTCTCATCATTAACTACCTGATTGTCATGACCATTAAAAACAGGAAGAACAGTTACAGATACCGATTCAGTCCGTTTGTTGACTTCTTTTGCTGACTGTTTGAATACTTGAGGACGTCCTTTTTTTGCGCTGTTTTGCGAATTTTTTCCCAGGTTTTTATTTTGCCTAACCTCATTTGTCACGCGATTCATTTCACGTGGCATTTGAGGCTTGGGAGAAGAGATGACCTCAACTGCAGAAGCGCTATTTATTCTGTCCACGTATGGAAACTGTTGGATTGCATTATTTTTGAATACTTTCAACAGATGTGCCCGCATAAGGTTTGCATGTAACGTTACCTGATCAGGTTTTTCCCCATGTATAAGAGAAGTAGCAAAAGCAATCGCAAATACTCCACAATCAGACCCATTAGGCTGTCGCTGAACTGTAGAAAATTGTACAGGATTCTGGGAAAAGTTATAGAAGGGAAACAACGCCCTCAAATATGTTTCGTGGTCCTTGTGAAGCACCTTTGAATTCAAAGAATCGTATATGGATATCGATTTTGTATCATAGTAACTACAAACCCAGTGTCGCCCTCCGTGCGTACCACTGTGCAATATTTGCACGTGTTTGACAGTAGGCGAAACAGGTTCTATCGTATCTGGCATTTGTACCCGCCACGTCTCCTGCGGTGCATATTCTGAAAATTTTCTCAGAAGCAATGAGAAATGATCTATATGATCATCATAAAGCCATTCGCCAGATTCGATGACATTCAATAACATGTCATTAACAACTAGTATCTGCAAACTGACCATGATTGCGAGTTGGCTAATCGTTCAATTAGATTAAAGTCCTCTATCTCTTTGTATTGCGCGTGAAGCAGCAATATTTTGCGCGTAAAGCAGCAATGGGTTGCGCGTAAAGCAGCAATATGTTGTTTACAGAGCAACAACTAATCTGATTGCGTAAAGCAGCAGATTGTAGCGCTAAAAGCAGCCTTTCTCGAAATCGTGAGATTTCTAGAGATTGAAATCGTGAGATTTCTAGATAGAGGACGTCCGAACCTGAATAACCTATCTATCCTAACACACCTAATTATTAATAGACCCACACAACCTACCCTAACTATTCCCTCACTAATGCAGATGCACTTGTCACAATTAAAAGCTTCTGGGTTATACCGTAACGACTCCAACGCTGAGAATTACTGAAATTTATCAAAAACAACGTAATCTAAAAGTGCACTCTACAACCTTCGCCACGAAATGAGTATCTATCGTCGAGAGTGAACCATGATGTATTGAATTCCGATAGAGCGGGATCTAATACCTAACTGTACCTGCTATGAACCACTTGCCATTGTTCGGGGACTAAGGAATTTACGCTCAGTGCACAGTGCTGATTTGAAACAATGGCCCGTATTCACAAGTCGCTTTTAGGTCTGAAAGTGAGTAGTATGGGCCCACTATAGAGGGACGGCGGATGACGTCATTCATTTGTAGCTAGCGCTATCCCCGCTATCCCTGCCCGGCAGATGACATCATGCATTTGCAGCTACCGCTATACCCGCTATCAAAATCAAAGATGGCGGTCGTTTTCAAATTCCAATATGACGGACTCTCTGAAAATCTAAGTTGGCGGACTTTTCAAAACAATGCGGCGTCTTTTTCAAATTCCAATATGGCGGACTCTCTGAAATTCTAAGTTGGCGGACTTTTCAAAACAATGCGGTGTCTTTTCGAAATCCAATATGGCAACGTCGAATCTCCAGCGCGGCTACCGGCATCCTCGCGATGACGTACCTATTCAAAGATTTTATTTCTTACCAGCACTGAAGTCATCCGCATGGCCGGCCTGTAATATGAGAAATGAAGGCTGCGATAAGAAAGTGACAACGTTGCAAATATTTCTTCACGAGTAACGTTATTTATTCTTAAATCCAAGTATTACAAATGCTTAATTGTATACTTAATCTAACTTGTACGCACATCATCGTTTGTTAACACATTTTCGAATATATTTCATACAGGGTTCACAGACGTTATCGAGGTTTTTATATTTTTTGATCAGACATTTGCAGAACGAGGCAGCGATGAGGTCATTTTTTAGGTAATCTTTCGAAAAGAACGATACGAACTGATCGAGAGTGTAACCATGGTGCATATAATACAAAAACATAACACAAAACTGACCACCTACGTCTGAAAAGGGGCTCTGAAGCTAGTGCGAGTTTCGCCGGTATTGAGGGCAGTTTTTCTGTAAGCGGCGAGAATGGTGTTTGACGAAAGGCTGAAGGCCGTAGCTGTCGAAGTACACCCCGTATCCGGAAGCGTCGGTGTGGAAGGCGACCCAGTGGGTGCCTGGTTGCGTGTGATCATCGGTATTGGCAACGATTGCGGCAGGGTGGGTCCACCGTAGAGGAATCTGATCGGCAGGGTATACGCCCAGCGTCCCCGTCGATAGCGGTTGTATCAGCCTCAATATCTCGCGGCTGTTCATCGGCAAGATCTAAGCGTTGTAAAGCGACAAGCGTACGAGCCTCTTCTTTGGCCCTGCGCCAAAGTATGAACTGTTTCAGCTGATCGGCACGGTTCAAAGCGCACGCCAATGTTTCGTGTTGTTCATGGCAGGCGTGAAACGTACAGTACACATTCGACGGGGGCAGCTTCTTGAATAGCGGGGCCTCGTCATCATCCTCAAGGTTTATAGGTTCCCGTCCGATTAAATGCTGCAATGCGTCCTTTTTTACGGCCCCACGCACATAGATCACACTCGCTGCACGAGCTACAGTTTGCAGTTTTTCCTTCAGTTGTCTTTCCGAAATTTCCCCGTCGAACCATTCGATACCGTGAATGTGCCTGGTTGTATAATTATTGGAAGCTCGTATCGCGGTGGAGAGTTCGCGGAATCTGCAAGGCGACGATACCAGCCAATGGCCCACATGGCCCCGGTTTACCGCCAGTACGGCTGCCTCCTTGACGATAAACTTTTCGGAGCTATCGTATAGTCCTTGAATATCGACCACGTACTCCATAATGTCGCTCGACGAAGACTGACCGCGATGTACCGGCAAGCGCCTACTGTCGCACCGAGAGGCGCAGCGTCAGCATTTTAGCCCCGCTGCGTTATCTAAAACCTCTCGCCGTGTTTCCTTCTTCTTCATCTTCTTCTTCTTCTTTTCCCTCTTTCCCATTTGCGCCACACACTCAGCCGCCGGAATCTACGATAACCTGACGAGCCAAATCAATTTCCAAAATATTGTCGAATTCGGCGTACACGATGCAATTTATCGTCTTTTCAAGGGCCTCCTCGAAGCGTACCTCGATTCGTACGCTTCCGTGTCTCACCAAATTCCAATGCGTGTTGCTGTTCGCCAATAAATCGGGGGTCAGATCGAATGCGGTCAGACAATAGCCGTTGGGGTAGTCAGCCCTCGTGATTCCGTTGCTTTCGTTGAGAAAATGTATGCCGGTTCCGGGAAACAACGTGTGGTACGCGTCCACGTAGAGTTTGGATTTTATAAAGTCTGGCTGCAGGGATTTGGAGGGTATTTGCTGACCGTCGATATACAGAGAGAGGAAGTTCGTTTTGAAATGTTGGAAATTGAACGGGTTACGCGTCCGGTCACCGTTGAAGGCTTTGTTATCCACGAACCCGAGGATCATCCTCTTTGGCAGCTGACCGAGGAACACGTTGCCCAGCGTCTCCCCGTGCACCCCGCCGTGAATCGTCATCGTCTTGACCTCGACCCGCGTAAGCGGATACTTGGCGGTTCCTTTGGCTAGAGCTCTAGCGTGAGCCAGCAACACGCCGGGGTTTATCGTCACGCGGCGAACGAGCAGAGTAGCCTCGAGAATGTGCATCGTGTGTGCGTTGATATTCTCCATGATGCAAAAGGCGTCCCGCGATCTGACCAGACGCAGCCGCAATTCTACGCCATTGAGAAGAAATTTCTCCTGATTGAACACGTCGCAATGAAGATGCCCCAATAAATCCACGCTGGAGCTGTGTCTGAATAATTTTTCCCTCTCCGCGTAGCCTTTATTACCGCCACCAATCTCATCCATTCTACCGGCGGTATCCCCGTACCACAACGTTGTAGACAAATGCGAATTTTTCGCCGAATTGTTGTAATTCAGCAGAGTCTCCATGTAGGCTCTGTAAGCGTACGCGTTGTTGGCAGGGGACACGAGTTTCTGGTTGAAGAAGACATCTACTTGACTGAACAATGAGTGCAGGAGATTGTTCACAGGTGCGGCGGCTGCGGCTGATGTCGGGGTTTTCCTGTCAGAGCTCACCAGCTGTACCCCCTCCAAAGCAGGCATACTGACTCGTAGACTAAGCAACGTGTGCGATAAGTCGAGATACTCGTCGCTGAGCTCCGGAACCATGAATTCGATCGGTGAGTCATCGATGAGTGACGACACGGGCTTGTAGTGCACCCACTGCCCACCCTCTATCGTGGTCTGCGTCGGCGGTAGAGTAAACAAGTCGAGCTCCGATTTCAAACACTTGCAGGAATGAGCGTGTAGGTAGGCCATGGTCGATTATCGCGAACCGAATATATCTTCTACCGTTCGTTTCTTACAGCAGCCGTTCTTCCTCTTTTTCTTCTTCTTCTTCTTGTCCGTTTTCGGTGTTTTCGCTCTTTTCCTCGGGGTTACGGCTCTTCTGGGGGCGGCTTTGCGTTTTCTGGTCAAACGTGGTTGACGATTCGCCATCAACTGACCGCCGAGAGTACCGCGACCGACCTTATACCCGTTGCCCGTCATCAGAGATTGAATCTTATCCTCAGCTTTGCGACGCAGGTTGTGTCCCGATTCGGCGACTCGTTTTTTCAAGGCCTCCCTGAACGGAGCGTCACGGCCCACGTCCGAAATAATGTTGGCGCTGGTGCGTAGAGCCTCTTTGCCGATCGCTCGCGCACCGCTTCTGAGGAGAGGGAGCACGCTGCGAAACAGGCCTCCCAAGAAACTCCCGATGCCGTGACCACGCTGATACGGTGACCCGGTGTAAACACGAGTTATGCCGCCACCGACTTGGTTCTCGTAATGCTGCACGTAATGACTCATCTCCTCGTCGGTGTTATCGTCAGCGTTTCAATGTATTCTCTTGAAGTGCAGCGTCACCGTCAACGTCCCGCGTGTAAATGGTAATGACCTCCCTAGAGAGTCCCTTATATAGATATCGATTGTGCGAAAATTAGAGTTTAATAAGGCAGGTAATGCGGTGGCGACAGAGTTTTAGTCTCGGAACTTCCGTGGCGATAATCTTTGGTGGCTGTCTGCACTATGCGTAGCAGAGGGGCGTACACATCGCCTACGATTCGGGGCTCCGTGAGATCGCAGTAGACGAACATTTGAGACAGCATACCAGCCGCGGCGTTATAAGGGTGATCGGCCTCCAGCGTCTTGACGATGTTCCGTGTCATCTTCTCGAAGCCGAGCTGTTGATATAGTCCCGGCGAAAACGACAGATAGTGGCCTGTGGTACAGCTGCATACGCGAGTAACGGCGATACGATCTTTCGACACGCCCGCGTAGCCGAATTCGAAATGGTTCGCCAGAACCGCCACGGAGCCGAGGGCCCGCACAATCTGTTCTACGCCCGTGTAAACTCCGGCCGCTATGCGTAGCACGTTTACCATGACTCGATCATCCTTCGTCTTTGGAATATCGGCGAAGATTTCCGCCGGAGTCGCCGAGATGTGCTGATGCAATCTCACGATGTTGGACGCGGGTGTAATGGTTTGAAGCGTGTTCGGGTATTGGACTTCCACAAGGGCAACCTCTCACTCGCCCGTGAGTTCGATCTGACGCGGTAGTTGCGTAGTAAATTTTGTCGTGGTGTTATCGGCAAAGTATCGCATCGAGCTGTTACTCGGTAGCGTCAGACAAAAGTGATCCTTGTTCATGACCGGTGTTTCGCCAGGCTCCTCGCCGGAATCCAGGTGTTGAATTTCGCGGGATATCCGCGCCAACCGACAAACAGCTTTTTACTGGCTCCTTTCCTGCGTGTCCGTATTATTTTATCGACCACGAAATAATTATCCTTTTTCACGCGTTGCAGCTCCGCCTCGTAGAATAGCCCGTCGATATCCTCGCCCACCAAATCCTGCAGCTCGTAAACTACGGGCACGCGTGCGTAGATTCGTTTGACCTCGAATACCTCCTCCGTCCAATTGGCCTCGTAACCCTTTTGAAATACCCTCTTGGTACCGCTGATGCGCACATGATCACCCGGCCGAAATCGCGCGTACCTCGACGACTCCCGCATTTTGCCACCGCGTGACTTCTCCATATTTTCGCGAGCCGTTGCAGCGTTTTCCAACATTACCGCGGAGGGGGTCATTCTGATGGTGGAGTGTACGGTATCGTTGGAAGCCTTGACCATCTGCGGTAGAACGTCCACGTAGCGATGGGTGTTCGTGTGTGTGAAGTATCGCCACATTCGCTCCGTCAGGGTACGGTTGAAACGCTCTGCCACGCTGGCTTTGATATCGAGGTTTCGGGTGACGCGGTGACGCACGTCGTTGGCGGCCAATAGCTTCTGAAACGGAGTACCGACGAATTCCTTCCCCTTGTCGGTCTGCAGACTCATAGGGCGGCGCTCGGTGGACGAGAGCAGATCCCCGAAAACCTTGGCAACCGTACCCGCAGATTTGTCCGTCAACGGTCTTACCTGTGCAAATTTACTCAACACATCTATGACAACGAGAACGTAGCTGTAGCCGTCGTTGTACTGTTGCAGCGATCTGAGGTCGGCGAGATCAGCCTCCCACAGATCGTCGACGTTTTGCACACTGGAGCGGGCTCGTGGAAATCACCGACGTATCGTTTTGTGCAGCGTGTACGCGTCTTGGGAGGCTAGCCATTCCCTGACGGTGTTCGCCGAAATTTTTTTTTTTTGTTTTTCCTCGAACGGCGTGCGTTAATAGCAGTGCACCCACGTAACCCACGGGGTTGGACGAATCGTAGTACAGCCTCTCCAAAATCTTCATCGTAATCTCAAGCTGCACCAGCGACCTTTTCCCGTTTGTACGGGGCGTGGCTTTTTTCTTGGTGTACGAAATACGGCGTTACCGTCGTCGTCGTCCTCGTCGTCAAGGTCGCCGTAGTCCCCGTCGGTTGGACCGTAGCTGCTGCTAACCCTCCCCGCACCAGCTGCGGTACTCCACCTTCGATGCGCTTTCGAAGTCGCGGCGTTGATCGTTGGTCGCCGAAACGGTCCTTCCGGCGAAACGTGAGTCCTTAAATATATCGGATTTTCGATAAACTCTTGCGGCGTGTTAACGGCTTTGAGGAGTCGCGCGAAATGATACCGCCCCGTCGCTTGTACGGATTTTCTTTCTCTCACAACGTCGTTTATCAAATCGATGATATTCGTACCGCGTAGCTGCTTACCGTCGACGGCGATCGTTCCGTGACTATCCCAATCGATCGCCCCCTTAGCCGCCAGATAATTCAACAACAGCTCGGCTTTGCGTCGAAACTTCAGCGGTACGCTGACCAATATGTCGTGGATCGCCACAGCTTCGTTACCCTTCGTAGCGGTATTGGCGCCAGCGTCTTTATCGACCTCATCGACACCGTCCGCAGTCACGTCGCGTATGCTGAATTGCAAGGGTTTTCGCGTCTCGCCGGCAAAATACAAATATCGATTCAATACCTGACTGTACAATCGCCATTTCTCGCGATCCGTTTCTCCACGTAATCCGAGAATACCGTCCATCTCACGGTCTAATCTGCTTACGGTGTCCCCGGTGTTTGGCTTCTCCGTTTGTCTCGCTCCTTCTTCTGCTTTTTCTTCTTCTTTTGAATCTTCCCCCTTGCGCTGCGCTCGTTGCAACCGCTCAACCGTTTCCTGGGGGATCAGTACCATTCGACACCAATCCCCCGATGATGGAGGCCAGTGAAAGAGATTCTGCGTGATGAGAAACACGCTAAGGTTCTTGTGGTGGCATCCCTTGGTAAAGAGATCGACGACGGTGCCGTTGGACGATTCGCGCATCAAATCGTCGAGAATCAGTAGCTTTGGTAGTTTGCGGTCGTCGGTGTCGTAGTCACCCGGTTGGGGTAATCCCTCGCGATACTCGATAACGGGCGACCGATCGGACGCCGACGGCTCCCCGTACAACGATTGCCATTCGGCGTAATACCAGATGATCCGCTCGAATTTTGCGTCACACATATCCTCGATGTGGCGGAGAAAGGTTCTCACGAAATTAGATTTTCCACAGCCGGAAGGACCGGCGACAATGGCGGAGAAAGGATGTTTCCAGCGCGTGTCCATGGCGAGTACTCCAAATTCCGATCGACCTGCAAGTTATTATATAGTTGAATATAGACGAATCGACCGTTTCGCTGAAAAATCATTACCGCGGCGGGGGGCCATCCGCGATTTTTAAGCTGATAGCGCGCGCGGCCGCTAATCCGTGGCGCGAGCCGAGAAATATCAGCTTACAACCGTCGTGCGGATAATTAGCTGACTCCGCACGAGGGGGCCCGGGCGAACGTGGCAAGAGCTGCCGACGGTCGGTCCGACGCGCGGTATCAGCTTCTTTACCCCCGCTGGCCACCCCAGCCGCTACGTACCGTTAATATTATTTACTAACCTGGTAATACGATCGGTTACTGCGTCGTTCTGTCATGCATGGGACGATAACTTCTGCGTAGATACGCGCGTATGCGCGTGTGTGTGGGTGAGTAAGTGTGTGTGTGTGTGTGTCTCGCACGTGCCGTGCGAAGCTTCGTACAGCGAGAGAATGAGCGGTATCGAGAGAATGAGCGTGTTGCCTCGCTTATTATTATTAAATCGAAGACTTTGTCACGACTTGTAGCCAAAGGGTAGCGTGTCGTAGCTGTTTGGGCAGAGGCGCCGCTTCGATTGAACGGGTCGGCACGTTTTTGTGATAGTATGCGTCACCACGTAGTGCAAATTGGTACGTGGGATCGCCCGTCGCTCCACCAGTATAGGATCGTGGGCGTCGATTACCATGTTTCGAACAGATTGGAAATTGATCTTCAAACCGGTCTGATAATTCAAGGTCACCCCTTTGACTTTGCATACCTCGAACTCTTCCTGATCGCCCGGTCGTTTGACTATAAACGCGTAAAATTTCGGACCGCCCGAAACGAACGCCCGAATGTAGCTACCGGGCCCATAGGCGGTTAATTCATCGGTCAAGTCGCCCAAAAAGTTCCCGGTAGGCGGTCTGTACTCGTCGCGAGCATTCTCGTTCTCCACGTAGATCACAGAGTCGGTGTCGAAATACAATACCCTACGCTGCAATTTTTCGAGATAGCTATAGAGCTTGAGACGCGCTTGGGCCGTGGTGTAGGCGGCTGAAACAACGTGTGTCATAGGCGATGGTATCGCGGTCTCCCCCGTGTGCCCCCATCGCGCGTGAAGAATTTGCTCGTATATCGGCAAGATATCGTACAACTCGTCATCGGGATTTGTGAAAAGTTCCAACAGCCGTTGGTGCTTGTTGACCACCTCTATACGCGGTAAATTTTCGCGCTGCCCGAATTTTCCCCGAAACGAATTTAGGCAAAGTTTCGCCACCGACCGCAGGCCAGCGTTTTTCGCTATCTTGCTCATATCCAGGCGAATCCACTCGACGCGCTCGTACTCGGCTATGTAGCGCTGGCGGGATGACTTGTCGACGCACTCGGCCGGCCAGCCGCTAGCCTCCTGCTTCAACTTCAGAAATGTGTCTGTATAGGCCGCGAATAATCCGCCTTGCTTCGAAACCGGGTCGTACGCCGTGATCTCGTATTGCCAGATTTCTATTATTTCGATAATCTTGTACCCCAGGGTCACCGCCTCTTTCACCTCGTCAGACACCCATGTGCCGCTTAGCCAGCGGTCGGCCTCGCTCGCATGCGGACAATCCTCAGGTGTCGAATTCTCGCAACACGTGCGACACAGAGGGAACATCAATTTACCGTGCATGCGTACGGGTAGCAAAGGATGGTAAAGATTTTGCGGCGGAAGCACCACGCATTTCACAAGACCCTCTACCACGTCGAGATTCGCGTTCTCAGGGCCTGTCAGAGTCTTGCACTCCTCACCCACGTAAACTTTCGGATGTTTAACCGGATACCGACCATTTTTGCAGACCCACGGATACAGAGAGCAAACATCCACGTAGCGAATTTTTTTCCCCTCGGCAGCCTCGTAAAACCGTTCGGTATTGTTCGTTCGACCGCCGAAAAACGCATCGCGAGGGTTCAAACAGTTTTTGTTTCTCGCGATGATCAACGGATGTTGTTCCACGTACGTACGCATTTCCGCATCGTCCTTTAGGATATCGGCGAAAGTGCACTCCCACATCTCCGTGACGGCGTAACCGAGTTCGCGCATTCTAACGACTTTCGCGCGCGTTTCCTCGAAGCGCTTGTTCATCGTATCTTCGGCCGCCAGTTTTTCGTCGCGATTCGCTTTGAAACAATTTTGGCAACCGTGCCAGTAGCAGCCCTGGGATTCAAGCACGTGTCTGGTGCCGTCCTCCATCACGTAGTACCCGTCCACAGGGCGACTCGTTTCCAGAATACGATACTCCCGACCGCGACCCGCGTGGATAATCTCTCTACCGAGTTCGCGTTCTTTGCAAACGAGCCACTCGATCGCCTTGACGGATTGATTGTCGGCCAGCCGATACCCACGAGGCGGTACAATTCCGATGGTATTGTCTTCCAGGAAATTCTGCCGAAATAGCACCGAACAGGCCGACGCGATGGTAGTGCTTCGCGAGAACGGACAGACGCCGCCCTGCGTCAGAAAAATATCTCTGAACGCCGAACAGGCTCTTCGAAGAATATCCACGTCGCTTCGACAATAATCGACTAGCTCCCTGTCGAAGTCGAATACGTGATTATTTTCGACAGTTTCGTTGTACCAGCTGTAAAACGCTGTCCTTTCCGTAGCCCCCATGCTGTCGGGGGAATAATATTCGGCGGCCGGTAGCGGCCCGACGTAGCCGCGATTCGTCGGCGTATTAAATAAATGGGGGAAAAGCCCCTTGCGGGTTTCCACGGGGAGTCCGAAAGCTTTGGGCAGCGCCGCGAGAGCCATAGGCATGTAGGCCAGAGAGTCTAAAAATCGGGTGTGACCCGTTTCCATAAGTACGATTTTGGTGCCGTTCAAAATAACAGGGGGCGGATCCCTGTTTTGCTCCACCAGGTAGCGTAAAACGAATTGCGCGTCAAATCCCCGCGCGTTATGCGCCAGGCATAGAATTTTACGAAATCTGTGTACGGGCCGCGTTGCAAAATCTACAAACTGTTTGACGGGATCGATGTGGAATACGAATTCGCGTACGGGGCCGCAGATGGAACAGGGTGTGCGTATATCGGGCTCGCGTATACAAACGGTGCAAGCCTGTTGAGCCACGCATAGGTTGGGAACGTGTAAATTCGATTCACGCTCCCCCTTGTCTAGCGTGGCGCACTGCTGTGTCTCAAAATCGTAGAATATGAAGAGATATTCCGCGTTATCGTTAACCGGCGCCGCAAGTCGTCTGATATAACAGTTGTGGTTTAGCGGAGGCAGAGAACCACACGCTTGACACAGGGTCTTTCTGCAATGATGGACGCCCCTGGATAAATCTATGAATCGATCGCATCGCCGACAAATCCGCAGGGTAGCGCATATAGTTCGTCGCGAGTTAAACGATCCGGGAAGCCGGTGTTTCCGCAGGCACTCCGCCCCTGAAAACCATCGGCCGCACTCGTCGCAAGTGACCTTCGCGGCTGTGCCGTCGCACGCCAGCGTACTGGCACAACCCGTGCATTTCCATGTGCACCGGTGTTCACCGAGCCGCCGATAAGCGATATTGCACGACTCGCAAAATCTCCTGTTGGCCGCAGCGGCTGTGAGATTGAGTATGGCCTTGTAGTGCCTGCCTAACGGAAAATACATTATATTCAATCGCCCGGTGACGTGCCCTCCTAGTGCGATTATTTCGCGCGTACCGTCGTATATCGGTTCCTCGCCTCGCCCGAAGGTATTAAAATCGAATACCTTGATAGCCAGGCCCTCGGTCGTGAGGCAAGTTTGAAACTTCGCAATTTCTGGTATACCGCAGCCGTCCTCCGGAATCTCGACCCCCGCCACCCTGCACAACCGCAGCGCTAAATCTTTCTGCACTAGCGACGTGATGTGCCGTACAACGGACCACCCTGGTTCACTATCGGCGGTGACGGGGGAGTCTTTCCGCCAATGAGCCCGTGAAATGACCAACGCCCGCGGTAAACAGATGTTATTCCTGCGTACAGCGACGAGAGCCCGTTTGCTCACATCCTCGTTGGTCAGTGACTTGCGGTATTTACCTTTACCGGTCGGTACGCTAACGTGATTGAAAGTGACCTTGAACTCCTGATCGATGCAAAACTCGGTAGCGCTCTGAGATAACTGGAATATCAGCGCCCAAAGATCCTCGTACCGACAGGCCTTGGCGGGCCGAAAGGATAATCCGACGGACCCTAGCATGAAAGACGGAGCGTCGAATCCAAAGCCCACGTAATCTGTATCGTGAGCGACGCAGCTCATAGCGTACGCGTGTATATCTTTGATCGCCTCCGCTAGCCATTCGATAGGATCGCACGCGTCGGGAGGTGTTAGAATTCGCAGTACGATTTGCCGCCCGTTCAATCGAAAACAATTGTAATATTTCGTACATTCTTCGCGTATGATAAATCTAGCACCGGGTGGTCGCACGTCGTCGTTGCTCTCCTCTCCCGGTGTACCAACTAGGCATGTGCGAGTTGTACGGCCTTGGCCGTGCTGTATACCTGCAGGGGGTGCCATTATTTAGACACCCCCGTCGCAACGTAGCGGAGGCTGCGATTTGGATGTACTTGCCCCCTTGTTTACATCACTCCTTACAGACCGTCGCCCTGAGAAAGGCGTCGAGTGGAAATTAGTGTTATTATTCGCAATGCGAGGACCCGCAGATACACACACACACACACGCACGCTTAAACGGGCGACGTAGGTGTTTTATTTGGCCAATTATTTACTCCTCGCGCCGCCGCGCGATTATTTGTGAATAATTTTTCCAGGTCTCCGGCGACATACGGCCCTCGTAATCGCTGACATCTAACTCTGCGCGATGAAACATTATATGTAGCTCTTTCTTTCTCCCTCTCTTTCGCTTACAGATATGCCCATATACGCTGGTAAAATGCTCACCGTCGCCTCGCCGTTCTGCTTCATCTTCCTCCTCTTCCTCTTCTTCTTCTTCCTCTACGTCGCTTCTTTCATACCCCTCCTCGGTGGACCTCCCCTCCTCGTTGGACCACAGCTCGATATAGCCCGGCTCGCGAGGGTCTATCGGACCTCGGTCCACCCCCCAAAGATTGGGATGACGAAGGCCCGGTGGCGGATCATCTTTGGTTAAGAAAAAGCTTTGATAAATACCGCTCGGTTTGCCGCAACCCCCATGTTATACTACTTACTCAACCATTCGATGAGTGAGGTGTTATCCGGCGAGGAACCCATATATTCCGTACTGGATTCCTCGTCGTCGTGAACCGATGTATTCCTTTCCCGCGTTTCGGCTTCGGGGTGTAAATAGCCGAAGCTAGATGTTGAAGGTACCTCGGTACCGACGTGGAACGGGCCGGGCATCGGCTCATCGGCCAAACACGCGGCCAATTCCGCTGTTTCGGCAGCCTCTATCAGTGCCTCGTCATCCTCTTCGCCGAAACCACCCCAATCATCGGCATTGCGTGAAGATTCAGCTGTTGCTGCTTATAATCCACGCGGGTGTGAAAAGCGAGTTGTTATATAGAATTGTGTTTGACTTACCCCTCGTTCGCCCGTAGGCCTCCATTAAATTGTGTACAACGGCAAGTTGTGTTGCCCCGCGGCTCGCCAGCACCCCCACAGCTACACTCAAGCACTCGTTGTCACTTTGGAACACACCTCTATCGTACATGCGTCCTATCGCGCGAGCACTGCACTTCGACAGTAAAAATCGTAATCTGTCCATTAAATGTTCGCGAGATATCGCACCCAGATCTCTACGCCAGGAAACGTTGCAATGTCGCACCGCTCGCGGGTTGCAGACCCTGGCGAAGCGCAACACCTTCAAAATCACATCAATTAAGCTCATTGTAGCTTGTAATTGTATAACCGATTGTAATAAACTGAGACTCTTCGAATGAAAACTAGGTATACCTAGGTAATTTCATACGTACCTATAATACGTAAAGCCTCCCCTTCTAGGGAAAAATATAAGAAGCGCGTTTGGTGTATGTATTGTATGCTCTACACGACTGAGCTGGGCCTGTATCGCGTATGAGACACATAAACGCTACAGATGGACGCATGCATGTGAAGTTTCTTCGTATGTAGGCGCAGCACGGCCAAAACACGTGCGAATTATAGCGGTTCAGAGCCATCGATCTCGGCGCGGGGGTGCCGATTTCTGGAGGTGCAAATTCTGCATATTCTTATCTGAGATGCGACTTCTCGACACCCGCCGCTGCCCAAGTCGGGCCCGCTCCTCCGTTAAACACAGGCTCTGCAAAAATTGCATAGTTGCGGATTCTGTGCTGTACCATGGTGGGGGCCCTTTGCGTGAAACGCACACACACCTAGAACAAACAGCCAGCTAGTACCCCGTTCTTCTATTCGCGATGCAAATTGTATCAATGTGACGAATTATGAGCGTATGTGTTTGTGCTGTGGGTGCTGGAGGGTACGCCCGAAGTTGTGCTTGCAGCCGGAGAGCTACTTCATTATAAAGTCATCGAGGCTAAGGTGAGGACCCCGGTTGAATTGTGTTGAAAAATAAATAAATAAAATAAATGAAGAAATAAATAAATGAATTAATGGATGGATGGATGGATGGATGGATGGATGGATGGATGGATGGATGGATGGATGGATGGATGGATGGATGGATGGATGGATGGATGGATGGATGGATGGATGGATGGATGGATGGATGGATGGATGGATGGATGGATGGATGGATGGATGGATGGATGGATGGATGGATGGATGGATGGATGGATGGATGGATGGATGGATGGATGGATGGATGGATGGATGGATGGATGGATGGATGGATGGATGGATGGATGGATGGATGGATGGATGGATGGATGGATGGATGGATGGATGGATGGATGGATGGATGGATGGATGGATGGATGGATGGATGGATGGATGGATGGATGGATGGATGGATGGATGGATGGATGGATGGATGGATGGATGGATGGATGGATGGATGGATGGATGGATGGATGGATGGATGGATGGATGGATGGATGGATGGATGGATGGATGGATGGATGGATGGATGGATGGATGGATGGATGAATGAATGAATGAATAAATAAAGAAAAGAATAAATAAATGAATACATAAATAAATGAATAAATAAATAAACAGATAGATAAATAAAAAGGGTCGGTAGTGCGCCGTACGAAGGTGGGTATCTGGCGATTCTGTGCAAAATACAGTAGTTTTATAATATGAATTGTGCTTATAATTTGCGCTTCGCGTGTTCGCAGAAAACTGAAAAACATTAGAGGTTGTGCGGCGTAGTACGACAAAAGATAAAATAACAAGGTAGGACGACTAAAAATTGTACAAATATATACAGTGGCTTCGTAACTGAATTGTGTTAATAATTTCTCATTGCCGTGTTCGCAGTAAACTATAGCAGCGCAATATCCAGGGGTGTACGTTCACCCTGAGGAGGTACTGGCCCTCGTGGACCCGCGAGACCAGTGGTTCCACACCGAGGACCGCCAGGGCTGGCCGGTACGGCATGTAGCCGTCGTGCCCAAAATTCCGATACCTAACGTAGAGGTCGTAGCGGATCCGTTATTGGAGGCCTTGGACGCGTTCTACGTTATGGAGGCGGATCACGGGTACGACGACCACATGTCGTACTGGGGAAGCGAGGACGCGGCTTCCGAGGTGTCGGAACACCTGATCTACGGGGCCCCTGGACCAGTGCCTAAGGGTGAGATTTGGGGCTGGGTGGCAAAGGGCGTTTGGGGGTGGCTTGGCGAGGAGGAGCCAGCCTCAGACGAGTCCGACTGGTCGGTGGACGATGAAGGGGAGATTGGGGGCAATGATCAGGCTGAGGGTGGGTGGGGCGTGTGGGAAGACGAGGGGGCTGGCGGGTGGGGCGACGAGGGAGACGACGACTGGAATGACGGGTGGTGGGAGGGGGAGGCGGAGGAGGAGGAGAAATTTCAGCCGGAAGACGGGGGTGACGAGGGGTACGCGACGGACGACTGAGACTGAAAACCTAAACTACGACGACACAGACGGTGACGGAAACGATGACTGAATTTTGGCATATAATTCATTTTTGACCAGGGGTGGGGGACCGGCGGACGTACCCTCTATCAACCACCCCCCAAATCTTGTACAGGGAGGCCTGCCAAATCTTGTGCTGTGGGGAACGCCAGGGTAAGTGTAATCTGCGAAATTTTGGTGTCCTGTTATTCGTGAGAATACATATGTGCTTCTTCGGTTTGCGCAGGCGCCCCGGCGACGTGGCGTGAGGCCCCTGCGTCTGGATGATTTTGCTGAGATCTGCAAAATAGCGGAACGCCGTAGACGGCTAGCCGGCCGTCGCAAGCCAGTTGGTATTCCGGAGTCCGATCAGACGCAGCCATGGCAACAGAAAAATTCGGGTTGTCCCGAGCGGGGTGCAGTAAATTGTTCAAAACGTTTGAAATAGCGTTAAAAGAATCGGATCGCCATCTTCTGCTGTCAGCAACGTATGGTTTGAACGCCTCGTAGTCGAAAAAAATCACGGTGGGACTTCGGCTCCGCATCGACGGCACGTTCGAGCCCGTGGTGCGATTGATCAACAATTACTCCAGCGGTGTGTCTCTAAATTCAGAGGGATGGGCCAGTCTGATAGGAAATTTACCGACGCTGGAGGACTACTTTGACAAAAAAGAAAATTCCGACGGCAACCTCCTAGCCCTGGTCAACGATACGATCGCCCTGGATAGCGGCTGCTCTTTGCGTTTCACAACGGCTCACGGGGCGAAGGTGATCGCATTCTACTCGACCGAAACGCCGGTGGGAAGCGGAGGCGACGATGACTCCAACGCCCCTGTGGAAGAGGATGCCGCAGCATCAAGTGCCAAGAAGCGCAAGGTTTACAATCCTGTGATCGTGATGCAAAAAGTGACTTTCGACGGCCTGAAACATATCGCGTGCTGCGCAAACGAGCGGCTGCTTCAGCTGGATGCCCTGCGTGGCGAGGTAGACCAGTGCAAGGATTTGATCATCCGCTATTTCGCATCGGTTATGACAGCAAGGAAGATAAAAGCTCCGACTCTGCAGCAGATACACGGTGCCGTGTGCGACGACATCGAGACTGCGCGAGAAGTGGTATATTTGCAGTGTAATAGCAGTTTTCGAGACAATTTCTTTGATATCGTTTACTGCAAAATGATGCGCTTATTTTTGTCGTACATCGTGGCCGACGTCAGGCAGAGTGTTCTAATCCAGGGTTAGGAAATGTGCGCATGAACAATAAATGTCCCCCGTGGTGAAGAACATTAAAATTAAGCATTTGTGTTACCTAGAATTAGTCTTAAGAATAAATATCTCTAGTCGTGAAGAAAATTAGAATTAAGCATTTGGGTTACCTATAGATTTAAGAGTAAATATCCCCAATCGCCAGGAAGGAATTAGCCTTAGATGTTCTACTTGATATGCGTACAAATTAGATTAAGTATAGAATTAAGTATGGAATTAAGCATTTGTATTACTTACATTTAAGAATAAATATCGTTACTCGTGAAGGAATATTTGCAGCGTTGTCACTTTCTTATCGCAGCCTTGATTTCTCATATTACAGGCCGGCTATGTGGATGACTTCAGCGCGGTAAGAAAGAGAGAGAGAGAGAGAGAGAGAAATAAAATCTTTGTATAGGTACGTCATCGCGAGGGTGCCGGTAGCTGTGCTGGAGATTCGAAGTTGCCATATTGGATTTCGAAAAGGCGCCGCATTGTTTTGAAGAGTCCACCAACTTAGATTTTCAGAGAGCCCGACATATTGGAATTTGAAATCGACCGCCATCTTTGATTTTTGAAAAGTCCGCCAACTTAGATTTTCAGAGAGTCCGCCAGATTGGAATTTTAAAACGACCGCCATGTTTGATTTTGATAGCGGGTATAGCGGTAGCTGCAAATGCATGACGTCATCTGCCGGGCAGGGATAGCGGGGATAGCGCTAGCTACAAATGAATGACGTCATCCGCCGTCCCTCTATAGTGGGCCCATACTACTAAGTGTCTAGCTAGTTTTTTTATACGTTGAATTTCCTACCAGGAAAAAATCTAGTTAGACACTTTTAGCGCTAAAAGCAAGTTATGAATATGGGCCAATATCGTTTCGCACAACCGCGCTTCGCTATGTTTGTCAACGCTGTCATTTCCGTTAAACGCTTTCGGAAAATTAAAAAAATTCTGTAACCAATGCGAACAGTTGAATTTTATTGAGGATTGTCATTAAACTCTCTGTCAAAAAACTGTACGAAAAAAAGATGGGAAGAGTCGTTTCTTGGACAGCATTGTTTTCTACTTGGTTGTATTGGTCTCTTTTCCATTTCTCTGAACTTTTTTCATAATAATATATAGTAACTGATTCTATCCCGGTAGGTTTTATGTTTTTATTGAATTTGTGGCAGTATAAAATTAAATGCCCACACAAACTTCTCCACTCAATGAGTAGGAACAATGAAACACATGTGTTGGAATTTTTCTGTAAGCGCCACAGCTGGTTCGATCGTTGAGGTTCGATTGCCCAAAGCATCGAATGCGAGTCAGTAAGTGGGAACTGAAACATTGAGTCTCAACATGGGCGCTTCAGAAGCAGAGGCTTTTTTTACGTTTGTTCTTCATGCCTCTTCTAGCTGTTCTAGTTGTCTATCACATAGTTTGAAACAGCTCCTTGTTGCTAATCTATCGTAGGTCCGTTTCTAATATTTCATTGGTACGTGTTTATTATAGCAATAAATCATTTTTTGTGTATGGATAAATTATGGTTATAGGTAAAACCTTGCATGACTACGCTTCTGTAACGCTGACCTGACCATGATATGAAACCCATGGATGAAAACTTTATTAACCAAGGCCTTGCAATGGGAGCCAATTGATAGTAAAATGCCTTCCTTTTAAAATATTCAAACCTCAATCTAGTTACTTGCGGCTTACGTGCGGCAGAAAAATTAGAGTTTGACCATGGTGAGTATTCTACCATCATATTCTGAAGTCGACATAGTAATGGGTTTGATCCTTTGGTGGGTAGGTTTTTGGTGAATTTTCAATTTTTATTTTGTGATATATGATATTTTTATTCCTGAATAAATTGGAAAAAATTACAATATATATATATTTTTTTCATGTTGTATTATTTATTGGATGGCTTGTCCTTGGCCAGAGACAGAATTAGCAATTGGTGATAAATTGACGATTTTAAGAATCTTCCACCATTTGATTCAGCCACAGCTTAAATCAGCGCATACATTTGTAGAGGAGCCCGTGTTTTATGAAGTGCCAGGAAGAAGACTGTCTTCTTTTAGGTAACATGGAAGGAAGCTCCGAATTTTCCAGCGTCAGTTTGCTTGAGAAACTCTTGATTCATGGTATCGGAACAGGAACCGATTTTTCTTCCGATATCGGTATGCTTGTGTAGGAAACGATGGTATTAATTATTATGAATCGGTACAGTTTGTACAATAGATGTAGGAGAGAGAATGGTGTTCGGCCATTACGGATTGGTACAGTGGGTTGAGAAAGTGACAAATAATTATCAGACTTGGGTCACAAGGAATCGTTAGTCTGGTGGCCAGAACTCGATTTAGCTATAAAAGCAAGAATCATCTGAAAGTGACTTACGTTTTGAAAAGTCTTCTCGCTTTGATTTGCTACAGTTCTCATCTCCGAGTCGGATCGCGTTTAGAAAGGAGTTTTTCGATAATGATCTGCCAGAAGAAAAACTGGCTTCTTTCAGGTGACATGGAAGGAAGCTCTAAATTTTTCAGCGTTAATTTGCTTGAAGGTGGTCTCTAGGAAGGGGCTCTTGGTCTGTGGCTATGGAACGGGTTCTGACGGATCCTCTAATCTCAGTATGCTTCGAGGAAAAAGAGAGGTGTTAGTTATGATACAGTCGATAAGGAAAAAAGGTAGAGATTTGACTAACTCATGAACAATTGCTGGATAGGTGGCCCAAGAGCTGCTGCATTCTTTAACATTGATATGCTGGTAAGCAAAGGTCGAATGTTAGGAGTGATGAATCGATGTGGTAAGTACAAATGGAAGGCAAAGGTCATAGTTGGCTTACCGACAACTGTCGCATGAGTGGCCAGGAATTGATATTTGGCTGCAGCTGACGATGCACCTCATTGGACGTAAACTTTCTTTGTTTCGAAAAGTCTTCTGCTGTTTCAAT
The DNA here is from genome assembly GCA_963978495.1 of Athalia circularis. Taxonomy (NCBI): domain Eukaryota; kingdom Metazoa; phylum Arthropoda; class Insecta; order Hymenoptera; family Athaliidae; genus Athalia; species Athalia circularis. The sequence continues at coordinate 13,755,119 of OZ021699.1, read as the reverse complement.
CATTTGGAACTTTTGTCAGCGGGTAGGATTCGAGAGGAGCTGTCCGTTCGTGAAGTCCCAGGGAAAAAACTGAATTCATTCATGAATTCACATAGAGAGAGCCAAAGAATTTGTTGACTTCAGTTCACCAGTGAGAGTAGGATTCTTTGATTTGTCGTATTGGGACAGAAACTGCTGTATTCTTCGGTATCGATATGCTTGTGGTCGAAAGGAAAGTGTTGATTATGTTGACACAGTGCAGCAGGGACATTACAGAGGCATTCATTGGAATTGACTTACAAACAACTCCAAAGAAAATGAGTTGGATCTTGTTGACTGCAACTTGCAATGAAGCATCAGCGGAAGACCTCTATGTTGGTGAGTCTTTCTTCTTCTGATTTTGTTACAGATTTAATAGCTGAGTAGGGTTGGAAAGGAACCCTCAAGTTAGTGGCGTGCCGGAAGGGGAAGCGTCCTTTCGTGAAATCCAAATAGTAGTGTTAGATCGTCCAGCGTTGGTTTGCCTGTGGGAATAGGAACCCTCGATTTGTGCTATTGGAACAAAACTGCTATATTTTTTGATATTGGTATGCTTGTGGAACAGGAGGAAATGTTGTTTGTTTTGATGCGATACAGTGAGTGAGAAATGTGAAGTTTATGATTGACTCACAACCATGCTGTTTGTTACTCACCTGATTACTTCACGGATCTGACGTACTTTAACACTCTGCATACCATCATTTAATAAATCTGTATTATGATATATTGGAAATTTCATCACGCAATCACTGCCGGTAACGATTACAGATGAATCTACGAGCTTTCTCCTTGTAACCTCACGAGCAGTCATCAAGCTGGTCAGTGAACACCCGACATTTCGATTATCGATCGCGTAGACAAACATGTTGCACTGTTCAGAGTTTTATCTACGATTATTTATGTGCAGTTAAAAACTATACTTCGAACTTATAGTTACTCAATGCTAGCAATGACAATTCAATTACTTCTATTTTGTGCCGCCATTATGCTAGACTTGCCGCTAAACGACGGCTTCGATGTCAGCAGCATTGAGGACAGCATCCAGCGCGGCGAACGGTAGCCAATGGGAGCGCCGCTTTTCTAGGGGTCAATGGAAAAAAATCGCTGTGCGGTAGCTAACTCTCCAAAGAAATGAGACGTACACAGGCTACGCTGACGCCACCTGCTAGGTTGGCGGGAATCGTAACCTTTTGCCTACTTGATAGAAATATGGCGTGACCACGACGCAGCCTCCCGTCTATGTCATTGATGTTGGAATGGTTTTGGTTTCCAGATAGCATATAGCTACTATCTGACGAAAACGTCGATGCTTAATCGTGAAATGAAACGAGCCCAGCGGTGATCAGAGATTATCATATCTCAGCTCTCCGACCACCGATTTTATTGAAATTAGGCTTAAATGAACCCGCACAGTGATTTACATCGCGAAAGTGCATCCAAATTTCCCGAAATGCTGATGATTTCGGAGATACTTGATAGAACAGTGGGCCTTACAGCGCTTTCCTGCTCTCCTTGCGGTAAAGATACTCGGTAGTCCGCCCGTTCTTTCAAATGTACTTGGCGCGAGACTCTACCGAGTCTCTTGATATAGGCTTGTCTTCCTAGTTCAACCAGAGATACGTAAGAGTGCATTCCACAATGGTATACGGTTCGATCAATTTCTATTCTGCACTGTATGGTGTTGGTCTTCCTGAAATCCGTTAGTTGCAACAGCTGTGCGTAGACCATTTCCTCTTGTGGCTCGACGTCAGGTACGTTGCATTCCACAGGTTCAAGCAGATTGATAGTGGTAACGTTGAGTTTCCCGTGTACACAATCGTACCCCACTGGGCCGTAGACGTTTGTAATTAGAGTGAATGTGAAGATCATCAACAACATCTGGAACAGAGGGTTCCAGTGCATTTATTTTGTTTGTTTGCGTATGTATTGTGACGTTGCATTTTCGATGCGACGTCCCAGTAGGGCCTATTCCAGAGAAAACTTACCAGCGGTAACAGAAATACATCCGAAATACCGCGAAAGCCTGGGAAAGATCAAAGTGACACTAAATAGGCAGGTTAGCTTGATTTTAATATGCTGTGTAATTATTATTTGCATAACTCTGTAACAACTGGACGAAGACATCTCTGCCGCACCTCGAAGACATCTCCACCGCTCCCAAGGATATCTCTCTCTACCGCACCATACAGGCATCTCTATCGCACCACCGTGATTCTCTCAGTACCGCACCAGGGGTTCCCGCTAATTGTGACTGCTGCTGTTATCTACCGTTATGACGATCCTCACGGATGCGCAGCCCCGGATTGCTAAGTTGCAAAGGCGTCCGAGGGTAGCATCCCATATATGAGAGGGCTGTTGTTATTTGTGGATCAAAGTCAGATGGAGTGAAAGGATCCGCATACGATCCACTACCGCTGATTCTCGCTATATCGCAAGTCGACTAATTCCCGAAGCAGCGTGGTAAATAGGGCTAACGCTACGGCAACAGAGTCCCGCTGCAATTGGATCTCCGAGGGGAAGGACAGACACTTTCCCGAGGCTACATCGGCTACACCACCTAGTGTTCTCGCTTCTGGTTTCGACGTCATATTGGCCCAGAAAGCCTATGATAGTATCGCAGCCCAAAGGGAAGTAACCGTCGTGATGATGGGTGAGTATAGCACCCCGCGACGTCTGGAGGAGGAACAGGATGGGCGCAACATCCTCAGGCCTCCCCGTACCACAGCTGATCGTTGGGTTCAGGTGACCCTTCTACCTGTGGTGTTCTTCTAACTCAGGGCCAGAAGACCGAGGGGCTACCGCACCAGGGAGAAGCCCAAATAACGCAGCTTACCGCATCAAATTAGAAGGAAATTCCCGCCTGCGAACGAAATAATTACCGCACTGAGTTACAGATTTCCCGCATAAAAGGGAAAAAGAGTACAATACCGCTTATGTCCCGCTACTCGCCGCCAACACCTAAGTTCCCGACGGCTGACGAGTCGCCCCGAATCTTACCGCAAAAATCACGTGTGATGGATGGTATCCAATGGTATTGCCTAATTATTCACCCCACCATAACGGAGGACGAGGTAGAGAAGAGCCACCGACTACGAGGAGGAAGATCGGCTCCTTCTTCTGCGTTCAGCTCTCATCGACATCGGATGTACGCCCAGTGTGTTTGATGTTGACCCTCCTAGTGGCCACGGGCTTTGGGCTGACTCGGGGCAGTTCGGTCGCTAGCGACAAGCCGCAATGAAGGCTCGCCGTGATGGTTAGGTCCTCTGCAACCGCGGCTGTTTGACAGCTCCGAATTCGTTTTTGCTTTCGATCTGTTTCGATCGGCGATGCAATGATCGCAATGATTACTATTTATTTAGAGTACCGAAAGAAGTAATTTTGAGAAACAATACGAGTTGTTTCTTCTTCTGGGACATGAGCAATGCTCCATATGAATTATTCCCTTTTCTAGGATATTAGGAATAATATAAAAAATATTGGGCACTATCGGAGGAGTAACCTCGAAAAATCTAACGGTCAAATGTTCGATACATTACATGTGATTTTATCACATGTGAAACCGAAACTATTTTCGTGGATTATGCCAGGAGCTTACAATTAGTTGAATCAAACGAAAGAGATGCAAAACACATGGGCCGACGAATGAAAATGAAGATTCCAGGTATGGGTTAACCGGTTGTCCATGTGTCATCCGCAAGATATTTACGCACGACATCCAGAACAGTGATTTTGAGGAACAATACGAGGTGTTCTCTCGTCTAGAATATCAACAACACTGTGAAAAATACAAAACACCATTGGAGAAGATACTATGTAAAAATTGACGTCAAGTTCTTTGATGCATTATTCTACTCAACGTTTGAGAACATAATACTCTGTGGATTATTCATATGTTGTATACGAGAGCTAGAAGCTGAGATAAATCAAAAGAGAGCGGTACAAATCATATAGGCTGACGACTGAAAATAAAGATTCCGGGTATATGCTGTGGGATTTTATTTACAAATTCATGATAATAACACTTCAACGACAGGGAGTCACTCAAATAACAGAACATCGAAATGGATGGAACATTATTATAATTCATACTTGGATGTGATATTCATATAATGTTTTGTGTCAAATTTATATACATATGTCGATTCAGGATGAATCTTAGTCTTCAGGATTCCATTGTTGATAGAAACCGAAGAAACATGTAAGTGGAAAATAAAGTATGGAACTAATAAATCTGATCGGAGGTGCAAAACAATGTGCGCTGCTAATTGTATTGATTTTGAGCAAAAACGAAGCATGAATTACATTAGATAAGACAGAATTTGTTGAAGACAGAGAAAATCGAAAATAGATACTGAGTTATGAATGTGGGATATACAAGATGATCTGCTGATCAAAACTTTGGTATTTTTTAAAAGATAAATATTCATCATTTATTCCTACTGATTCCACAAACGATCTAACTCCTGTCAGCGTAGACTACGTTTTTTCGATCCAACTATCAAGTGAGGCCAGATTGGCGAAACACACGCAAGAACATTATCTCAGTAGCAATATATTAAAATGCGCTCTCTTTTGATTTATCTCAGCTTCTAGCTCTCGTATGCAACATATCAATAATCCACAGAGTATTATGTTCTTAAACGTTGAGTAGAATAATGCATCAAAGAACTTGACGTCAATTTTTACATAGTATCTTCTCCAATGGTGTTTTGTATTTTTCACAGTGTTGTTGATATTCTAGACGAGAGAACACCTCGTATTGTTCCTCAAAATCACTGTTCTGGATGTCGTGCGTAAATATCTTGCGGATGACACATGGACAACCGGTTAACCCATACCTGGAATCTTCATTTTCATTCGTCGGCCCATGTGTTTTGCATCTCTTTCGTTTGATTTAACTAATTGTAAGCTCCTGGCATAATCCACGAAAATAGTTTCGGTTTAACAGGTGATAAAATCACATGTAATGTATCGAACATTTGACCGTTAGATTTTTCGAGGTTACTCCTCCGATAGTGCCCAATATTTTTTATATTATTCCTAATATCCTAGAAAAGGGAATAATTCATATGGAGCATTGCTCATGTCCCAAAAGAAGAAACAACTCGTATTGTTTCTCAAAATTACTTCTTTCGGTACTCTAAATAAATAGTAATCGTTGCGATCATTGCATCGCCGATCGAACCAGATCGAAAGCAGAAACGAATTCGGAGCTGTCAAACAGTTGAGCCACAGCAGACGACTTAGCGATCATGGAGCGCGGGCTATAGAGGACTTGAGAAGGCAAGCGGCTTGTTGCCAGCAATCGAGGCGTTTCGGCGACAGCAGAAGGTTGTCCGATTCAACTCGACGCACTTGGACACTAGGAAGGTCAACATCAAACACACTGGGCGTATGTACCTTATATCGCTTTAGCCTCTAATTACCGCCTAGTTACCGCTAAGGTTATCTCTCAGTTTTCCGCTACCTCTGCTTTCTTCTTCTGCTACCTCTTTCTGCATTCAAGGTAAGGTCTATCGCTCTGTTGCATAGAAGTCCGAAGTCTCTCCGAAGGAATATTTTGTTGTGTAGCGTGCCGATTAAGGGCACGTGATTTGGTTCATTTATCTTTGGTTCTGAAGAGCGACTTCGTGATTGTCTGTATTCTTTGCTTTGATTAATTTGTAAGGTAATTTGTTATCTCCTGTATTTTTTGCTATTTCGCCTAGACCATTACCGCATGTTTGAGTAGATGTTAGTCACTAGATGCTATACTGATTTTTAGACGCACTTATTATCTTTGTTGCTTCGCGTGATAACTAATGAATATCTTAGAAAGTGTCACTATGTTACTCCCAGGGATCATACCTCCTAGGGCTGAACGCAGTTGCATTAGAATAAGTAGAATTAAGATATCCTTCGTCAATTCCGTAGATCCGTTATTAATTAGTCAATATCGCTTTGCATTATCGCTGTAATAATATTAGAACATCTGTAGTAGGCCTTCCGCTAAGTTTCTCTGTAACACATCAGAATTTGGAATATCGCTGTATTATCGCACTATTGCATTACTCCGCGGCGTAGCAGCGCGCTACGTCCCGTCATTCGGTATGAAGGGCCCTAGTTGTTTTGGTTCTACTACGCCACAGCAAATAGCCCCGCAATTAAATTCGCCTAAATGATTCCTTGGTGATTGTACCGCTAATGCAAAATCGCGTTGACCTGTGCTGCTAATTATTCCCGCTTACCGCTACTCTTTGAATTGTAATGCATCGCTAATCTACCGCTTTTACTTCATTGTAAAGTTCTGACTACCGGTTATTGTAATACACGGGGAACAACCCCATCGAAGGAATTTCTGTACCGAAGTTATTTTTTCTTTAATCTCACCTGTGGACCTGTGCATACTTAGCCCTTTCCGCCCATCCCCTCTACCTTATCTCTTTTATCTGAGCTACTCGGTCTTTAATGCCGTCGTTCTGCCACTTTGTTTGATTTCTGTGATCTATTAGAATTTATCTTTGACACGACGCGTTTCGCGTCTGGCGCCCAACGAGTTGGATTTTGTATGAGTTTTGACTATCTTGCCCCAGGAACGCCGTAGGGTAACGAATTCGATATTCCGACGAAATATTCGTTACAGTATATACTTGGGTGATTAATTCTAGGTGAGAATTCTAGTTTTTTCAAAATTCCATGTAATGAAATCCGTTAAGATATGTCGGAGTGTTATTTTGTTTAACCCCTATATGGTAGTCGTTAGTCATAGTTTCATTGCACCCGTGCGTTATTAACATGGTATTATCGTCAATTTGATTTAATGCTTCTAGGAAATCATGTTCTTCAAAGATTTCGGCTACAACGAGTTTGCCTACGAAGTTTCGAATCGTATTATTTTCGTGCGCGTAGGTTATGACCTTCTGCTCCCATATAGCGAGTGTTCTTCCCGTGAAGATATCTAAAAAATTTCCACATTCCGCGGTTTTGATTTTATCTTTTGGCCAGTTGGGCCACCTGTAAAACTTTGGGGTCTTTGTATTTCAACCGGAATTCTCATCTGGAACATACATGAATATTCTTATCGCTGGTGTTTTGTATATGTTTATATATTTTGAAAAATTTAATGATCAATATATATAGCTCAAACTTTTGCCTTCTTTAGCTCATTATAATCTACTATTTTTTCCTTATTTGCTATCCTAATTTTTGCATTATTATTGGGTAGGATACCCAGGACTTCATAGGGACCTGTGTATTGGTCGTCGAATTTTCCCTTAGAAGGTTTCTTCAAAAGCAAAACTAGATCGCCTTCTTTAAATTCAATGTCATGGGTTTTCTAATCATAATATTTTTTAGAACGTGTTTTGGCCGCTATTAAATTCTCTTTGGCTTTTGCCTGACTTTCCCGGAGTTTGTAGCAAAGTTCGGTTAGGTAGTCTGTGTATGTTCTGTCCAGAGTCTCTTCTATTACTTCGTTTTCAGAAGGTACTCGTGCTATTCTACCGTACATGAGTACGAATGGAGTGTATTTTGTTCCTTCGTGTATGCTCGTGTGATAAGAAAACATAGCGTAAGATAACCACTCATCCCAGTTCTTTGAACGGTTAATGTAATGTTTCAGATATTCTGTTAGAACATGATGAGATCTTTCTATAGATCCGTTTGACTGGGGATGAAATGCGGTGGTTTCTACTCCTTTGATTCGATACCTTTTCGCTACTTGTTTTATAAGTGAACTCGTAAGGTTTGCTCCTTGGTCTGTGAGAATTTTCCTAGGAGCGCGATACTTGTTTATAACCTCCGTTATGAGTGCGTCCGCGATAGTTTGAGATCTTGTGTTGATTAACGCTATGGCAGTAGAATATTTCGTTAATAGATCTTGCACCGTCAGTATGTATTCATTTTCCTGTGGCGTCGGGGGTAGAGGACCCACTATATCCATTGAAATTTTATCAAATGCTGCGTCTGGTGTATCTGTTAGTACCATAGGCTTTCGTGTTTTGACTCTAGTTAGTTTTTTTAGTTTGTAGTAGTCTAGTTAGTTTGGCCTTCTATGCATTTACGTATATATTCTTCGATTTGTTTTTTCATTCCTGCCCAGAAATATCGTTGCCTGATTCTTGTATATGTTTTTGTCACGCCTTTATGTCCTGCGACACTGCTCTCATGATTTTCTTTTGTGATATCAATAGCTTCCTATTCGTTAACTATTTTCACGAGTTGTTGGTGAATAGTGATCTTACACCTTGTATCAATTAACTGTACTTTTATTCTTCGTATGATTTCTTTTCAGCATAGGCTATCTATTCTCGCGGTTTTTGCAATTCCTATTTCTTTCAGATTTAGTTTCAGAATTACGTTTAGTAATGATGTTATTGCTTCATTAAGTACTTCCTCGTCTAGTTGAGTTTTTATTGATTCTTTGATTGGCATCCTAATTAAACATCGATTATTCACCTTATGTACTTTTGCTCTAGCTAATTGTATGTGTGTAAACTCTGGTATCTTGTTGATCGCTTCTAGATCTTTAGCGCCCTCGTCTATTGATTCTCCTCTTTGGGTTATAAAGAATACGCAATCCCCTTTATGCATACTCAGCCTATCTCGCGTTTCTTCATACCGAGTGTCTTCATCGACTCTAGGTATTCCCTCTTCATTGCTAAATATTGCGTCGTCTGATTCAGATTCTGAGGATTCATCGTATTCTTCTCCTAAATCTGATTCATTGGAATCTACATGTGATTCCTGAGGTTCTGGGTGTTCGAGTGATTCCATTATATTACTAGGGGCTTCGGGTTCTTCTCCCTTTTGTTGTATTCTCTGATCTATTGGCTGAGAGGTTTTAAATGTTTTGTCTTCCGAGCTAGAGGGTTCCTTATTCTTTTCTTCTTTCTCCGTGAGTTTATAGATTTTTATGGAGCACGGATCTGGAAAAATTGTAGCAATGAGCCCTCGTACTCGTTTCCAGTTCAATTGGTCTAATCCACATCCTATTTGGGGTATTGCTATCTTATATATTCTTCCCTCGTCACATGCTTTTCGTAAGGTCCGTAACACTATTTCCAAATTTTTGTATGTTGGTTTTCCGTAATACTTGCTCTTTGTTACTAAGTAAAAAATGTTTCGGTTATTTATTTGAGGTCTTCCTACTCCACCTACCTTGATTTGTTGTTGGAGAAGGGTTTCCTAGTTCTTGAATTTTTCAAAGAATTCTTTAGCTATACCTGCACTCATTTTGAAATCCTCGGAAACGCGATGCGCAAGCGCGTAGTCTTTAGATACTGAGAAAAGATCTCTAATTAATTCCGTAATATGTAAAATTTGAACGGTTGTATTTTCTTCGACTGGATTTCGCGAGAGAGCATCCGCGTTTGCGTTTATTCGCCCTGGTTTGTATTGAATATTGAATTCATAATCTATTAGGTGGACTTTCCATCTTGCAAGTCTAGATGATGGATCTTTTAGTGATTGTAACCAGGTTGGGGGCCTATGACCCGTTACCAATGTAAAGAGTTTTCCGTATAGATATGGTCTGAAATGTTTTACCGCGAAGACCATAGCTAAAAGTTCTTTCTCTGTCGTGGAATAATTTTGTTCAGCTCTATTTGATAATCGCGATGTGTAGGCTACCGGCAGATCTTTTCCTATCTGACCTTGACTTAACACTGCTCCGACGGCTTTTCCTGACGCGTCTGTTGTGACTATGAAGGGTTCATTGAAATCTGGGTATTGTAGGATGGGTTTTTCACAGAGTTCGTCCCGTAAGACCGTAAAAGCTTCTGCTTGTTTCTCTGTCCATTTGAAGTCTTTGTCTTTCTTTAATAATTCTGTCAGGGGTTTTGCTATTTTTGAGAAATTTTGAATAAACCGACGGAGTATCCGGCGAGTCCGAAAAATTGTTTTATGTTTTTTGCTGTTTTAGGAACAGGAAAATTCTTTACAGCGTCTAATTTTTTCGGATCAGGTTTTAATCCTTCTTCGGAAATAATATGACCGAGATAATTTACTTCTTTCCGTAAGAATTCGCATTTGTCAGGCTGTAACTTAAGATTTGCTGACCTAAGTCGGTTAATCAATAAATTAAATTTCCTGGTATGTTCTTGTTGTGAGCTTGCGTAGATAACTATGTCGTCTGAATGGACAAACATTTCCGTTCCTTGTAATCCCGTTTAGACTCTATCCATTAACCTTTGAAATGTTGCGGGAGCATTTTTTAATCCGAATGGCATTCGTTGAAATTCGTAATGCCCAAAGGGTGTAGAGAATGCGGTCTTTTCTGCATCTTCTGTTGCCATTTCTATCTGATGAAAACCCGACGCCAGATCAAATACTGAGGAATATTTGGCACTACCCAACTGATCTACTGTGGGCGCGTGAAGTTTAGGGCCCTCAGTTTGGAGGTTTATAACTACAAAGAAAAAAATGATAGAGCGAAAATTCAAAGAAGGTTTGAAAGCTTGGAGTATTCTGCGTCTGATGATTTGTTTTCGAATATCGAGAAAAATACACAACGAAAGTTATGACCGCCGAAAGGTCAAAAAACGTGGTTTTTTCAGAGTTAACCGAAGTAGGTTAATTTTGAAGCGTCGCCACTCGTGAGAAAGACATTCTAAAAATTCGAAAAAATTCAGAGAGGTTCCTCGAAGATTTCTCAAAATGATCCCGTTGAAAAATTTTGAAAATTTCGAAAAACATGGCGCCTAAGTGCACCAAAGTACAAAGAGGCGATCTCGGGAACGGTTGAAGCTAAACGGATCGACGTGGGCTGAAAATTTGCAAAAAAAAATAAACTTTTTAATGCCGCAAATGAAAAATCTCTAGCATCGCTCAACTTTCGGTAATCGTCGTCGACGTTTTTGGATATTATGGGCGCTCAGCGGGCGACTCAGCCGCTATACCGTCGCTGCATTCTCCCACCACCACGCTTCATTACAATGTCGTAGATTTCTGCAGTGGGCGAGCAGAATTCACGCAAAATCTTGGGAATCTTCAACAAATGCTAATCTTTTGGTTCAGTCTCGTGGGTATCAGTTTCCGAAAACATATCTTTTCGACAAGATTATCAAAGAGCTCGCGTCAAGCTATTGTGGCTCCCTGTTGCTCATTGTGAATTCAATGCAATTGAATTAATATGGGCATATGTAAAAAACAAAGTGGCTATGCAAAATGAAACGTTCAAAGTCAATGACGTGCACAAACTATGCGTTGATATTATGAATGATATACCATCAGATTTGTGGTCGAAGTGTGTCAAACATGCAGAAAAAGAGGAGGATAGATACAGACATTACGAATCAGCCACGGAAAGAATCGTAGAGCTATTCATAATAGATTTGAACGAAGACAGCGAATCAGAGACCGATTTTGACACCCAAACTTCCGATGAAAATAATTAGCAAAACGTCAATTATATCCTATTTTTTCGAAACTTTCGTTACAAATTTTTCAGCATTTACCGAAGTATATACTTGCATCCCGAGTATACATAGGGCCCGAATCTATTTGTGGACTTCAAACTTATGTCAAGATCGAAAAACCCAGATATTCTTCATCGGTTGATTTATTGATCGCACCTGCTATTCATTTATTAGGCAGACCTTTTAATATAGCATACTTTGTATGGCTCATAATATATGCCAGAAGCGCGTAACAAAGACAGAATACTCGAGCGACAGCGATAGAAACATGTGCAGTGGTGGGAGAATGCAGCGACGGTGTAGCGGCTGGGTCGTCCGCTGAGCGCTCATAATATCCAAAAACGTCGACGACGATTACCGAAAGTTGAGCGATGCTAGAGATTTTTTATTTGCGGCATTAAAAAGTGTATTTTGTTCTGCAAATTTTCAACCCACGTAGATCCGTTTAGCTTCAACCGTTCCCGAGATCGCCTCTTTGTACTTTGGTGCACTTGGGCGCCATGTTTTTCAAAATTTTTGAAATTTCCTAACGGGATCATTTTGAGAAATCTTCGAGGAACCTCTCTGAATTTTTTCGAATTTTTTGAATGTCTTTCTCACGAGTGGCGACGCTCCAAAATTAACCTACTTCGGTTAACTCTGAAAAAACCACGTTTTTTGACCTTTCGGCGGTCATAACTTTCGTTGTGTATTTTTCTCGATATTCGAAGACAAATCATCAGACGCAGAATACTCCAAGCTTTCAAACCTTTTTCGAATTTTATCTCCATCATTTTTTTCTTCGTAGTTATAAACGTCCAAACTGAGGGCCCTAAACTTTACGCGCCGACAGTAGTATGTCCGTTATGTTAGGAAGTGGGTAAGCGTCACCAATAGTTTTTTCATTGAGCTGTCGATAGTCTATGACCATTCTCCACCTCTTATTTTCCTGAGAGTCAGGTTTCTTAGGGACGATCCAGAGGGGTGAGCTGTAAGGTGAAACTGAGGGAACGATTATACCACCTGTTTCTAACTCTTTAACCTGTTTAGTGATTTCCTCCTTGTGGATCGGGGAATAACGATATTGCTTGGTGAATGCGGGCACGTCATCCGTTGTTATGATTTTATGTTTAATAACCGTGGTGGCCTCTAACTGTGTGCCTGGTATTTGGAATCGGTCGGCATTTGCGTTAACTAATTCTTCTACGTATTTCTTTTCGTCTCTCTTCAAATGCTCTAACCGGAGTAATGACAGTACATCTGGTACTTCGTCTACTACCTCATCTATTTTCGCTAGATTTGCTACTGGTGGTGTAAGAAATGACTGTACCCTAAGGACTGGCATTTCCACCTCTGTCTCAACTTCTAACGTGTTAATGATTGGTAAAATAACATAGTCTTTTTCGACCTTGCAAACTGCTTGTTCTGCATAGAGTCCTTTTGGTAATTCAATCTTTGGAATATAGGCTTCCTTTAAATTTTCTGCGTTGGTAATTTTTATTTTTGATACCTGCATTGAACGTGCTTTGACTTTATATGTGCTTCCTGAGAAAAAAAAATGATCATTTCTCAACTGTAGCTTTCCTCCCTTATAATCAATTATCGCTCCTGTTTCAGTGAAGAAAGCTGATCCTAAGATGCCATCTTGAGTGATATTGAATGTATCTCCTACTACATGAAATACTACTTGGATTCCTGAGATGCTGAGTACGATTTGCCCTAAGGTGTGTACTAGATTATCAGTCATTTCTTTGATCGAGAGTCGAATATTATTGTCAATTTTTGCAGGGTTTTTGATATTCTCAAATATGATTATGTTGGGTTCTGCCCCTGTATCTACTAGTAAATTTGTGGGTTTCGTGAGATCAGGTGACGTAATTTGATTAGTGAGGACATCACCTAATCCGATGTTGTGTAAGAGCACGACGGGATGGGTTCCGACGGTACACTGTCCTCCACTACCTGGATCGGTAAACTTGTACGGGACTGGTCGTTCCGCCTGTCTACCTGGGGTTGCGGGCGACCGTTGTCGTTTTCCGACTTGTATTTATTACGGCGTTCTTCATTATATTTCCGTTTTCGGCAATTTTCCAAGGTATGACCGATATTTTCACAATAGGCGTATGTGGGCCTGTTATTGTTTGATCCTGCTTGTTGGGGTTTTGTGTTTTGGTTTGCACGCCTATCTCCCTGTCTATCATCCTGTCTATCGCCTGTAGGGGATGGCTCTTTTTAATTATTAGAAGATCGCTCCGTTCGTTCTATTCGCGTCCTGCTGTCGGCTGCTAAATGGCCTTTTCGATTACACCTTTGACATATAGGTCGTTGCCGTACCTGATCTCGCGCAGCTTCTTCCTCCGTAGTTTTTCCGACCATGATAGCCTTCGCGCAGGTGTCTTCGAAATCAGTCGGATTGAGCAAAATCAAAGAATGACGGAAGATACTAGGTAAACCTCGTTTGAGACTTTCCGAAGCCTCACATTCGGTGCTATCTATTAAATCCCGTGTGAAATTCCTGCTTCTTCGTTCGCTATCTAAATTCGCGTCTTTTAGTGTTTTCACCCGAATAACGTAGTCGATAACGTGCTCATCTGATTTGTTATAGATGTTTGCTAGATCTCCGCGATAATGATTTGTAGTTTTAAGTAAGCTGAATAGCGAGGAGAGTCTGTCGGAAAATTCTAATACTGTATCGGAATCGTCCCGGGCAATCATTTGATAAGCTCTCCCGGTGAGTTTATGTTTTAGAGTTCTCACTAGAATTCTTTCGTTTGCCGGGGAAATTATTCCTTTGGCTTTCCAACACGCCTGTAGGTATGTTGGTAACTGAGTTGCGTCTCCGTC